>OZ038383.1:28148209-28529124 GCA_964036045.1 Eutreptiella sp. 'Long Island Sound 2002' | reverse complement strand
CCTGGGTGGGGAAAGCCCCCCCCCCCCCCCCCGGATTCAGCGGCCACCCCTGCGGGGGCGGGGGGGCTCCGGAACGGGCGGAGAGCCTCAATGGCTTGGGGTTGATGCGGCCGGGAGGGCAGCCGCACCCCCTCCCCCCCCCCACTCCCGGAGCAGGCACCCCCGGTGGCAGCACGGCCCTTGGCGGCAGAGCCTGGGGCCGCGCGACGTTTTTTCAGTGATATCGCGCGCGCCTGGCTGCCCCAACCCCCACCGCACCGCGCGGGAGAGGGGAAGGGCGGGGGGGGGGGGGCTGGCATCACGATGGGGGAGGCTCCGGCCTCTGCCCCCCCATTGCCCTCCCCACCTTTGCTCACATAAGAGGCAGCGGAGGTGCAGCCGGCGTGAGACGCGGGCACGGATGCACTGGCGCCGGACGGTGCAGCACCACAGGCGCCAGGAAGCAGTGACGCCCAGCCGCACCGGGCTCACATGGCTCGGGTGCCGCGCTAGCATCTACAGGGCGCTCGGGGAGCCTGCGCCGGGGCCATGGGAGGGCAGAGGGGGCAGACACGTGACCCGGGGCGCCCAGTCCTTCCGTCGCGCCGGGAGACCAGGGGTGGGCCGGGGGCAGGGCGGGCGGCGCAACCTGTCCCTGACCCATAACCCCCTCGCTTAACCCGTCGCAGAGCGTCCACGACTTTCATTGGCCCAGAGCGTCCACGACTTTCATTGGCCCTTGCCCTCGGTAATGGTATGCTCTTGCGACGGGGGGGTTAGGGGTTAGCGGGTTAGAGCCTGCCTGTGGCCTGCCCTATCCCACCCCTGGCCCTCCTGTGGCCGCGTTACGGTTCTTGCGCGCCCCCGCGTGGCAGCACCGCTGCTCACGGCCTTGTTGGACCCCCATCCCCTCCCCCGGAAGAGGGAGCCTTGACCCCCCTTGAGCCGGTAGACACCGTTGACCCCCTCCCCCCCCCCGCCATCATCGTAGGAGGCCCCTCGTGATGGCGTCTACAGCAGTGCCGCACCCCGTCGTGCGGCCAGGACATTGAAAGTCGTTAATAATACGTAACCATAACCCCCTCGTTTAACCCGTCGCACAACGTCCAGGACTTTCATCGGCCCTTGCCCTTGTTAATAGTACCCCCTCGCCGAACCCGTCGCACAGCGTCTAGGAGTTTAATCGGCCCTTGCCCTCGTTAATGGTATGGCGCGCACGCGCGCGCACACACACACACACACAAAGTCCACAAAGCAAAGTCCACAGTACATCAAGCGTCACCGCCCAGGGGGCCAACCGACGACGGACCGAGGATTAGGAGGCAAAAGCACACAAGGACACGAAGGGGTAAAGAGGCAGGCAACAACGCAGGTCTACAACAATGACTGTGGCGGTGGCAGGCCTATAGTGATCCGCTACTGCTGGCGGGAGATGCGCCGCTGGACATTCCGGACCCCGAGCCAGACTAGAGACAGGCAGAGAGCCGAGGTACAATGTATAGTCCTGACCCACGAACCAAGCCTGAAATGCAAACAATGTTTGTACATAGTACCTCAGAGAACTGCCAAGGCACGAATAGAGCATGGATGGAATCACCCCCATCGCGGGCAGCTGACAATTGGCAATTGGCACACACACACACACACACACACACACACACACACACACGCACGCACGCACGCACGCACGCACGCACGCACGCACGCACGCACGCACGCACGCACGCACGCACGCACGCACGCACGCACGCACGCACGCACGCACGCACGCACGCACGCACGCACGCACGCACGCACGCACGCACGCACGCACGCACGCACGCACGCACGCACGCACGCACGCACGCACGCACGCACGCACGCACGCACGCACGCACGCACGCACGCACGCACGCACGCACGCACGCACGCACGCACGCACCCACGCACCCACGCACCCACACACCCACACACACACACACACACACACACACACACACACACACACACACACACACACACACACAGACACACACACACACACACACACACCCACACCAGCATGCACACACACGAGTACGTCAGAGGATGATGGTAGCCACAAGGTGCGGGGACAGGAGCTTTTGGCAAAGCTTTGAGATGTGGATTCCATCCCGGATTTCTTGTTGGATTCGACAAAGAGCCATGCTTCGGTGGATGGTTCCGAAACCCGGGGGTAGGCGCGATTCAGAGTGTACTTTCGTGATGTAGAGTATGATAATGTGAGCGAGCTGGTAGTGGGGCCACAGACCAATAACAGGGCAGAAGTCTTAGCAGTGGGGGCAGCAATACACAACAGCCAAGAGCTGTGCTTGTATAGTGAGTCAAAGTGGTGTGTAGACATTTTTAACAATTTGCGATTATATAAGCGCAGAGGATGGGTGGCTAAAAGGCAAAAAGCCTGTGCATCATCATGATATATGGGAGGAAGTACACCAACTAGTGGATTGCAGGACAGCGCTACTGTTAGTGACGCATGTGTACGGGCACATATGTGTACAATGATGCTGCTGATGCACTGGCAAGAGTAGGGGCGGCAAAGTCCAAGGTACACACATAACACTCCGGCCTAGGGAGGCGCCAGAGGATGGCCCGAGGTGAGGAGGCAAAAGCAGACCAAAAGTAGAGGGGTTTAAAGACAAGCATCAATACAAGTCCCAAAGGACGACACAGACGGCAATAAGCCTATAATAATCCGCCACATGCAGCGGCAAATGCGTAGTGCGCTGCTGGAGACACCAAATCCCGGGCTAGATTAGGGGATAGACACAAAGCGGGGGCGATGTGTACAAACCCACGAACCAAACGCAGTCTGCATTGAAGGATTATCCAAGAACTCCAGAGAGCTGCCACAGGCATGAACTGAGCGTGGTTTTACTCCCCCCGGAGGAGGGGCAATTGGCATTGGCACACACCGGGGGGGGGGGGGGGGATCTGCGGAGAACGACGGCATGGGGGGTTTTACAGAGCCCTCCCCCTTTTTCGTTGGCCAAAAATTTAGGCAAAAGGTAGGTTTTCATACAACCGAACCCCCTCCCCCCTTTTGGGGTGAAGGGTTTGCTTAGTCCACCTCACACTACCACTCCAGTTGGAGAACAGTTGCCCCTTGTGTTGAGGATGTGGACTTTTGTAGCCAATTTACCACTTTCGGGCCACTTCCGATCGGGGTGGTCCTTAAGGAACCAAAATTCTTTTCTTTTCAGAGCCGCCGTGAAGGACCACCCCTCAGAGCATTTTACCACTGACGACCTGGCGCAGGCCATTCTTGTCCCCTTTCATGGGGACCCCCGAGAATGCAGAGGTTACGTCGCACTTCCGCCCTCATGTGGGCCCCCAAGAAGGCAGGAGTGAGGTGGCCACTTTGGATTTTGGCCCCTTTGATAGGCCCCCCCGAGAACGCAGGGGTTACGTAGCAAGTGGTTGCCGCGACGGGACAGAAGAAAGTGTACAAAAAGACCGCCAAGCAACCCCGTGGGCAAGCCAAGCAAGCGCAAAGTTGGAAGACAGCGGTGGCAACTTCATCGGCATAAAAGCGACAAGCACCAGAACAGAAGTTGAGTAGGGACTCCAAAAGGCCGCGGAAGTAGATGATTACTTGAGGTGCACAGGCAAGTGCATAAGACGTTACGGGATGGCGCGGGGCTTGGGACGAACGCATTGCACGCGGTGCCTTGAGAAATGGATATTGCAGTGAAAGTTGTAGATGGGTCTATCCCCTATGGAGCTTTTTTTGGGGGGTGCGAAGTGCATGCGTCAACTGGTTCCGTGCACTGCCGCAAGACACACCATAACACACAACCATACCGTGACAGACGATGTACGTGTTGTTGGCACAACCAAAGTTCTGGGATTGGGCACCCCGTGAAACACGTAAAGACTCGAAATGACCGCATTGTGGGATTGGGCACCCCATGAAGCGGTGATGCGAAACGCCTGCCAGGATTGGGCACCATGTGACGCACCCTCTTCGGTGTCGGGCCGCGCTGATGAGAAATCCCCTCCCGGCAGGGGGTGTGGGCGGCTACAACCACCATTGCATTGGTGAGGAGGTAGAGTGGAGGCCTCCGTTGTTGTATGCTAACCCCTTAGGCCACCGCGTCCGTGCCCCACCTAATCTGTGAAACAGTAGCATCAAGTAAGCATGCAAAGATCCGTCACTTTTGAGGAAGAGCGACCCCCAATTTCCTTCTGCATGCCCAAAAAATGGACAAATACACACTTCTGCACATCCGAGGTAACCCCCCGCGGCGCATTTTGGAAAATTTCAGTTGCGCACAAAATGGGTAACCCCCCCCTCTTTTTCGAAGTGGCCAATTTTAGGCAAAACCCCATGACTTCACATTTCGCAGACCCCCCCCCCCTGGCACACACACACACACACAACACATGAGAATGAGGAGGCCGACAAGTTGGCCAAGGCCGGGGCATAGATGTCCGTGGTGCATTAAGTTAGGAGGCGATAGCGCTCAACGGAAGGGCGACAAGGGAGTAGCAGGAGAAAACGAATACAAAAATTTCCTACAGAATTTGAATTGCAGAAATTCTAGCTTGCATAATCCCCCCCCCGCCGCGGTAGGTATTTACAGTAGTTTGGCTCAGGGTCAGATAGTTCAAGCGGCCCTTGCCACTTACGCAATTTGTTCAGTGTTTTTAAGGATTTTTAAGCATACATTAGGCATTGCAAGGACCCACTTTTTCTCATGAGCAATTATTGGGAACGATACATAATTTGTTCGCTCGTTTTTAAGAAGTGGCCCCGATTTTGTCGTGCCACAATTTGTAGATTCACATTTTCCACCGCACAGAATCCCCCCCCCCCCCCTAGTAACCTGCATCCGAGGATGCACGGACAAGGCACAAGCAAAGAATCACGTCGGTCGAGAACTGATTGCGTTGAATACAACCCCGCGGCAGGGCAATTGGCAATTGACACACACACATGAAAGGGCATGGTTCATGAGAACACTGTGCTGTTGTTGGACACATTGTGTAAGGCACAACACACACTTTCTGCGCATGGGGCCTAGTGCACACACGAAACACACACAATAGCCCCGCCATCCTTCCAATATCATACAGCCGTACGGTATGTGTATGTTGTAATTCGTGTAATTTTTTTTTTCGCGGTAAATGTGTGTAACAAAAAAATCGTTTAGTCGTGTAATTTTTTTTTGCGGTAAGTCGTTTAAGCCCGTCACACACATTTACCGCAAAAAAAAATTACACGATGTGACAATTATTTTGTTACATGCATTTACCGCGGAAAAAAAATTACACGATTTACCGCAAAAAAATTTACACAACGTGACGTTTTTTTCCTACACGAGTTTACCACCAAAATAAAAAAATTACACAACCTTACCACAAAGAAATAATTACCAATTTTACTAAAAATGCATGCCTGTAGGCAATGTGCCCACCTCTGGGCAACCTCTGATTCCGCCCCCGCTCTGAAGCGGTGGGGACCCCCCAGGCGGCAGGGGTTATGTAGCCACCTTGCCCACTTGTGGGCCACTTCTGATTCTGCCCCCCGCTCTGAAGCGGTGGGGACCCCCGAGGCGGCAGGGGTTATGTAGCCACCTTGCCCACTTGTGGGCCACTTTTGATTCCGCCCCCCGTGGAGGCGCATCGGAGAACTTGGCATTGCCTTAATCTCTTTCGGCCACCTTATGTGTGTGGCCAGTGTCACAAGACCGTGTACCAAGTGGCTCTTTCAAAAGTGGTGTCAGGAGGTAGACATTGAGGAGGTTTTGACCGCCACCCTGCCCAACGAGCCCGTGTCCGGTGACGAGGAGTTGGACGTCCTTTCTAATCCTCTATTGGCCTCTCCCCCAGGAAAGGAGGTGAAGAAAAAAGAGGTCCAGTCATGTGATTCAGAGGTGGACCTCTTTGCGCCTCCCCCTACGGCCCCTGTGCCAAACGAGAAGGCGAAGGGAAAGAAGGTCTTGCCCAAGGCACCCCCTATCGACCCTCCCAATCCCCAAAGGCGTACTCGGAGCACCATTCCGAGCGAAACAACCCCTTTGGGGGTGGGAGATTGGTTGACCAACAAGGATATCCTGTGTTGGTTGAACCAAGAGGTTTGCCACAATGAAATCGATGAACCACGTGCGTGGACTCTAGCGCTTCTATATATCAAGAGACTGCAGAGAGTTGAATCCGGCGAAGGAATGGCCAACATGAGGTGGTGCCGCCGCCACATTTTTGTGGTTACTTCCAATGACAAGGCAGGGTTGCACTGGTTTGTGTGTGCCTTCGATTGTCGTGTCTGGTTGGAGCTTTTCACTATTTGGGTTTGGGAACCCCTAAGCTCCACTGATTTGATCCATCCTTTCTTGTCGGCCTTGAAAAAATCTTCGCGAACCACCAAGCACCGCGCCTTGGGATTCGCCTTGGGAAACGGACGGTTGGTCTTGTGGTTTTCAAAGCTTGAACGTCGCGAAGCAGGTGGTGGAGCACAGGAGTACTTTTTCCAATGTGCCCCTTGTCCCAATGGGTGCCGGTTTTGTGGACTAAGTGCTCAGCATTGTTAATGCTGATCGTGTTGTGCGGGTCGTTCAAGCGCCCGGTGATGATGTGGAGGGCGTGACCGAGCTTTCTGGCCCTCTTGAGTCCCCCCCCAGCACCCCTGTACGCTGTATTGAAGTTCTGATGGAGGCTGTCGGTTGCAGGGACAGCAGCATTATCTGTCTTGACCATAGTTATGAACTGCAGGTTGCTCCCTTTGCACTGTGCAGTCTGTTTTTCATTTTTACATGAGCAGACAGGCCCAGTCGGAGGCACCCCGCGACTATGGGTGCCTTTCTCATGCCGTGGGGGCGTCAGCAGCTCGCCAACGTGGAGAAGTGGTCAGGGACGACAACAACCAGACCAGCTGACTGGGATACCAGGGCGCGGAGGAAGCCGGGATGCCCCACAGTGGATCTCGTGATGACAATGGTGAGGTGTTCGTGGGCCGTGCGGATGTTGAAAAGCTCGTTGAATGGTGGCAAGACCAAGAAGAGGGTTGGGACTCGGACGCGGTACTCGATGAGTGGGACAGTGTGAGGACGGGTGACGGCATCACTGAGGTGCACGCGACGGAGTTCTTCCCAGGAAGTGCGGACGATCGGCCACTGGACCCGGAAGGGCAATTATTGGTATGGGATCGCCACCTTCTGCTACGGGACCTGCGAGGGACTGTACACCAGGTACCGGTGCACATGGACAGAGACTACAGGCAGTTTGCAGCATGGTGTCCTGATCAGCTTGAGAACGTCATCTTCATTGCGGGGGCTACAGTGTTGCTGAACAACGTGAGCCTCCGAGACCTTGGTGTCGTGCCTGGTATGCTGCTGGAGATGAGAGCCCGACTGACGGGGGGGGGCTGGGGACTCGCATCCGATGGCGGCGCTGGCCGTCTTCCGTGTGCAGAAGTACGAAACCTGGAGGGAGTACCTGGCGGGCTCCCCGATGACGGCAGGAGCGCTGACATGCGCTATAGAAAAGATGATAGGCCGGTTTGCAGGAGACATGCCCTCTCTGCGGAGGAACGTCAGCGTCACGTGCCCAGGGCTGGAGCCACAGCATATGTGGACGTTGCTGGGATGCTTTGAGACGTATGCGGGCGCCCTGTTGGATTTCTCCGTGATGCGGTACGTGCAGATTCGCCGTGAAGAGTACCATGATGCAGAGGACTAGGATGCGTTGCAGGAGGCCCGCAGAGAATATGACGAGGTCGAGCATCACGTCCGGTTAGAGGGAGCGAACAGAAAAGAACATGATGGGCACCTGCGTGACAGTAGCGACGAAGAAGAAGAAGAGAGACCGTACGAGGTCCTGAACCTGGAGAACGCGCGGAAAATCAGGAAGCGGCCGGGGGCGCCCAAATGGACAGTAAGGCTCAGCAAGGCCCTTCGAGACTACCTACAGCAGCCAGAGAGAGCGGAAGAGCATAGCCTGGCGAATGCCATATGGGAAGTTATGCGGAAGATGGATCGCCAAGGGAGTGCCTACTTGAAGGAAGAATGGAAGAAAAAGCACAAGAAAGAGAAGAAGAGGCGACGCAAGGAGCGCAAGAAGGCGAAGAAGGCGGGCCACAAAAGCAAGAAAGGCAAAGGACGCAAGTCAAGGGATACTGAGTCCTCCAGCGGCAGCTCCAGCGATTCCGGCACCAGCTCGGACAGCTCGTCATCCTCCCAGTCCAGTGGCAGAAGTGGACGCCGGAAGGCCACGCAACCAGCGAGCGCCGGACGCAAAGGAAAGGTGGAGATCCGGGTCGTGGACGGGCGGCGAGAGTTTTGGTCTAAGAAAAGCCAGCGGTGGATCGACTGTACCAACCCGCCAGAGGTGCCATGCCCCAAGTGTGGTCAACGGCACTGGTACCACGAGGCAGAGGCCTTTGGCTGTGGGGCCTGACTACGAGAGCATGGGGGGGGCACGTTGGATGAGGTGGACAGGGGGGGTCGGGCACTCCGCGAGGCCATACAGCAGTACCTGGATGCCATACAGTCAGAGCCTGGACACTCTTGGCTGTCGGCGGCAGCACATGCCCTGGAGGAGAGCACGAGGAAGGGATACGCAGCAGCCCTTCGACGGCTGCGGAAGCGCAGTCGGGAACAGTTTGGGGCAAGCCCACGCCAGGTTCTGGAGTTGGAGATCAAGGAAATGGTGGCAAGTGAGAACGCGGAGGGGAACCTCAAAAAGTTACTGTCCGCCTGCAGGCAGTTGGACAAGTTGCGGCTTCATCCCAGGATTGTGGAAGCCGGGGACTGGCAGGTGGTCAAGTGGTTGGCAAAGAGGCGGGTACGTGGCGAGTCAGCCCTGGTACGCTGGGCGCCGATGGAATTGTTCGTCTGGCTGGCGCAGCAGATTGTGGACCTGGAAAGCGCCGAAATCGTGGCGCTGGCCTGCATCAGCGTGGCGTGCCTACTGCGGGTGGGAGAAGCGGCCAGAGTGCGCACCAGTACATGTGGCGACGTCAGTTTCAACGGCGAAAAAGGGCGGCCAGGCGTCTGGGATGTGGAGGTCGGACCATGGACAAAGTGGTAGGTACTGTTCCTCTAGGAAATCCGACGACTCAAACACGGGCGTGCCGACTTGCCCTTTTCCTTCCAGGACGCGGCGGGATTACAGGCGGGATGGAAAAAGATTGTTGGAGGCTCAGACTTCGAAGGGTACAGGTGGCATGCATTGCGTAGGTGTGGAGCGGCGGTCCTGTGGTTCTGGGGCGCCCGCATCCAGACGGTCATGCTCGCAGGAGGGTGGGTCACTCCCAGTGTCGCCAAGGATTACTGCCACCCGACGCACGCGTGGTCCTGCGAAAGACGGATGCACCTCCCGGTTCCGGTGGACTGGGTGGGGGGGGGGACAGGCGGAGCGTTCCAGTACAGGTCAGAAGAACGACCTGTGGACAATCTATGGGCAAGATGGGTCCGAGCGGATCTGCGAGACGCTGCACCTCAGCGATGCCCTGGGGCTCAGGCGAGTGCGGTCGGCACAAAGAGACGGAAAAGAAGCAAATCCCTGGAGCCCACGAGTGCCGCGCGCACAGAGTACGACAGCGAGTCCAGCAGCGAAGGAGAATACCGGTTCATGGAGTGTGACCGGTGACGTGTTGGGTGGCTTCGGCGGGCAGGTGGAGAGGCTGATGCGACTGCCGGATGTCCCGCGTAAGCAGGAAGGCCTTGTGGCGCGAGGGCTGATGGCACTGGGAAGGCTGGCGGCTACTATTGACCCGCGCAGGGGGTTGGCAAGACTGACGCAGGCCCCGGAGACCATCTCGGAGGAAGGCCTCAGCCAGGCGTCGGAAGAGTCGTACTATGATGATGACGAGCTGGAGCCGGTGAGCCTACAGCTTGCCAGGCGGGGGATTGGAGAAGTGGGCAAGGTTAGAATGGCCAATACCATATGGCGGCGTTGCGTACCAAAGGACCTGCTACGTACGTACCAGGCATGGGATCAGAAATATGCCAGTGGTATACCAATGGTGGACAACCCAGCCGTGGGTGACATGCTCAGCGCTATTCGCGACGCGGGACCTTTGAAGAAGTGCAGCGAGGCCCGGGGTACCAGCAAAGCAAGGGTCATTCCTAAGAACTCGCAGAAGTGTGCGCTCATTTTTGCGTGTGTTGGTCTGAACGACGCAGACTGGCGTAAGCCGCCCAAATTCCGTTTGCCCCAGGTAGAGCAGGTGACTCGCCTGATGGCGGATGCAGGTCATAAGGCTTTTTTGGGGAAAATAGATCTCAGCAATTGTTTTTGGTCTATTCGCATGCCGTACAAGTGGTGTAGGGTTTTCCGTGTGAACACACCCCAGGGATGTTTCCGCTGGCTGACTCTGCCCTTTGGGTGGAAGTACTCGCCTGTACTTTGCCAGAGACTTGTGTCTGCGCTAGTCAGGAGGGCCCTGCGGGACTTACGGGCGCGGGGGGTCACTTACCTGGACGATGTTCTTGTGTCTGCTGTGGGTAGGTGCCGTCTGCGGGTTGCTGCGCGCCGCGTGAGCCGAGTCTTGGGCAAGGCGGGGTTCCTGATTAGCCCCAAGAGTGTAATTGAACCAGTCCGGACCTTGGATTTTATTGGGAAGCAGTTTTCCGCTGCTGCTATGACTGTGGAGAATAAGTCAGGGAGTATTGGTGGCGTTGTGGCTCTCTGGCTTTTGGGCATTGTCCAGAACAGGCTGAGCGCGCGGATGGCTGCGCGGCTGTTAGGCAAGCTTGAGTGGGCTGTGAGGCCCAATGCTGGGCTGGCCCCTTTTGTTGCAGGGGGTCACTGTTGGAGGTTGAGCGATTTTTGTGATTTTCGTAAGGGCATGCGTAGGGCACTGATGACTGCCATTGCCTTTGCCCTGACCCCGCAGTGCTTTGCCCCTTGGCCCTGGTTGCCTCAGATTCCACCGGCACAGTGTGTCTTTTTCACTGACGCCGCAGAGCGAAGTAAGACGGGCAGGTACAGGATTGGGATTGTCAGGGAGGGCCGGCGATGGCTCAGCCGTAAGGCGCCTAAGTGGATCGGTACTTTACAGCAGGCAGAACTGTATGCAGCAGTTTATGCGCTGCGCTTGGGTTGCTATATGCGCTTGCCTTATGTTGTAATTGCCACTGACAGCGACGTTGGTAGGGCACAGATTTTAGGCATGCGCGGGGGTATTTTTTTGCGTAGCCAGCAGCGACTTCTTCGACAGTTGTTCTGGCTCAGGAGCTGGAATGATCGTCCTATGGGTGTTTTCAGGGTAAGCACGGGTTTGAATCCTGCCGACCCGCCTAGTAGGCTAGGATCCTTTCGCACGCACAGTGATGTTACTGACAGTGTTAAGCGCCGGCAGGCAGCTTGGAAAGGTGAGCCGAATCGTTTTACTTGTCTTGAATTTCTCCCGAGGTTTGCTTGGCGTTTGCGTTGATCCTCGCATTCGCTCGTATAAGGGTTGGCAGCTTGGTCTGCATGTGGAATGCAATGCCTGTTCGTCCTGTGCTTGCTTTTGTTGCTGCATTTGTCTGCCCTGCGAACGACAGCCGGTTTGAACCCCTGTACGCTGTATTGAAGTTCTGATGGAGGCTGTCGGTTGCAGGGACAGCAGCATTATCTGTCTTGACCATAGTTATGAACTGCAGGTTGCTCCCTTTGCACTGTGCAGTCTGTTTTTCATTTTTACATGAGCAGACAGGCCCGCCCACCCACCCGGAGATTTTGTCTTTTCCGTGCGTACACTGGCACGGAGCGTCGCACCCAGGCAGTCTGGGGTAATTGACGTTGGCAGCTTGGTCTGCATGTGGAATGCAATGCCTGTTCGTCCTGTGCTTGCTTTTGTTGCTGCATTTGTCTGCCCTGCGAACGACAGCCGGTTTGAACCCAAGTTGAAGGTGCACTTTCGGCTAAGGAGGACAGTGTTCAGGCCACCCCCACCCCACTCAAAGGCAAGGAGGCCTCCGCCGATCAGAGCGTGGAAAGCCCGGAGGCCAGGCCGCAACCTTCCGTGGACACTCCCACAGAGGAGGAGGACACCCGTCCCAAGGTCCTCATCCGTGGAGAGTGGCGCAAGGTGCCGGATGGCTACCTAGCAGATGCATCTGGCCAGCTGGAGCGTGACAAGCTTTTCATTGATGACTTGTCCAAGCAACTAGTGAATGAGTTGCACGCCGCTTGTCGGCTTAACCCCAATCCTAGTGCAAAGCCCAAGTCCGGTGATAGAAAACCGAACTTGATCTACAAGCTTGCATTCTGCCACTACTTGTAGCGGGTGCATGTTTTGTGGGCTGTATTTTCCTCCGCCGTTTGGTGTACCAATGGTGGAGCGTATAAGATTGCTATAATATTGGCCCCATGCCAGTGCCTTGGTGGCCTATAATGGTGGCACTAGCGTTGGCCATGGCCCTGTCGGGACTCTTTTTCTTGAGCCTGATTTTGTTCCCAGTGCAGGCACACTGCATGTTGGCCATGGCCCTGTCAGGACTCTTCTCTTGGGCCTGATTTTGAGTCTAGTGCCAATGACATCATGTGAAACTATGTTATATTGGCCGAGTCCCAACTAATTGGTGGCCGCGCAGAGTACTATGTGCTTTGTGGACTCGGCGTCCCATCGTTAAGGTCGCTATGGGGTGCCGTACGGAACCGGCAGCTGTACATATTGCGCATGTATTGCAAAGGTTGGATTTCTTTCAATTTTTCAATTTTTTTTTTATAATTTACACGACTTACCGCAAAAAAAATTACACTCCCTTACCGCAAAAATAAAAAAATTCAATTTTTTTTTTCATAATTCACACGACTTACCGCAAAAAAAAATTTACACGCATTTACCGCAAAAAAAAATACACGACTTGACAATTTTTTTGTACACGACTTACATTTTTCACGTACGGTACACACTCACGAAAAGTGTAGGTCTGAGCCCTCCACGAAATGTGCACACACCTCTTGAGTTTTACCAGACACGGTATGTGACAACACACAGAATGTCACCTTGTACCGCATACCACAACTGAAGCTACATCTGCTAGATTGTCATTTGTTGATGGCGTGGTAAATCCAGACAACATTTATTTAGCGGAAGAGGAGGGCTTTACAGCACCTCTTTGTGCAGAGGCATGCTTGCCCCAGAAGATGCTGTATGATCCTGGGAAAATGTAGCATGTACATAGGCTGAATCTTAGGGTGCGCCAACCATCCCACTCTAGACTTTTACCTCTAGACTTTTGTACCGAACTAAAAAAAAAGATCCTAATTTTGTATTCCCCATATTGCCTCGTCGTGATATGAGCCTCTTGGGGAATTATATGCTTGTCTCTGTGCTTTTCAGTGGAGGCAAAGTGACTGTACATATGTTGCTGCGCACTGCCTGATTGCAGGGCTATGTCGAAAGACATTGTGCACAGCGCCGTAAATTTTTTGCATTTGTCCAAAGCCCTTCACCATGGCTCCAAACAGGCGCTGTGTGTGTGTCCGTGTGCATTGTTCACTATTGCATTGTTCACTATGGCGCACCTTGTTATGAGGTTTACGATGCACTTTTGTATATGGTGCACCCCAAGGCTGATGGCACCCTTTAGAGATTGAATGGGTTGTGGTGGATGGAGCGCACACAGGAAGGTGTGTACACAGGTGGAAGATGTGCCGGACCACAGCTGCATGCAGAACGGCATCACGCTAAATTCATTTGAAACAGGGGCGGTGGTACGAATACTGTTGTCTGCTCTCCAAAAATTCAACCTCGTTGCAGCCCCTGTCCCTGTCGCAGGTCACCACACAAGAACCCGCAGCAGAAAATGAAGACGACGCAGCCGCAGGGGCAGGAGCTGTGCAGATGCCGCCCAAAGAGCAGCTCGAACAAAGGCGGAGGAAGTTGAAGCCAAAGAGGTGCTGTGACTGCACTTGTGCATCGTGTGTTCTGAGGGGCTGTATGCCTTCACTTCCCCTGCCCCCCTGTTTTCCCGTTTGGAACCCACCCCAAGCCCTTCATGGCTGAAGCTCAGCAGGCGTGTGCTGGTGCCTGCAGAACATTGTGAGACCAGTCGCCCTATGCCCGTTTGGAACCGTTGGGTACGAGAGTGGCAGTGCTAGCCGGGGGTGGGGGGGGGTTGGGTTGGGTTGGGTCGTGGCTTGCACCGGTGGCAGGCTCCCACGGCCAGTGTGTCCTTCCCTCACCGGCTCGACTGGGCCCTACCCCGGCTTCTGGTCTCACAGCCCTCCAGACTGTTGACGACCCCCGAACCCCACCAAGGCGCTGGTGGGAGGGAGATGCCGCCGTGCCTGTGTGTCCGCGCGCGCTGGGGTCTTGGGGGGGGGGGGGGGGGCTTTCAAGGCAGGGGCACACCTTTGTCGTTCTCCAGCGGGCCGTGGTTGGCGCGTGTGGGGGTTTGTGTGTGCCCGGTGCTCCGGGCCCCAGCAGCGGGGCTGGGTGCCCTACCACGAGGCTGCTGAGGGAGTCTGTGGGTCGGGTGACCGGCAGCTTCCTCCCGCCCACAACTACACCCCAGAGGGGTGCACGGGGCGTGTGGTCTGAGGTGCTCCTTGACTGACCCAGAGGGTCACAGGTAGCGTTGCACAGAGTGCCAGACCGGCTGGGAGCGTCCCAGTAGAAGGAAGGTCCTGGGGCGTGCTGAGCACTTCCCTGCCCCAGGAGCACTCTAGGGAGCGGAGCTCCCAGTGAGCCTGCTGCGCCTTGGTCACCTCTGACGAGGCGGGACCCAGAGGGTGACACCGCTCGCCACCCCTCCTGGTGGGGTGGGGGGGGGGGGGGCTGCCGCTGAGCAAGTCATGTCTGAAGAGGTGTGCACGGTGTTTGCTTGGTGCAGGTGCAAGGCATTGGGCATGGTGGAGGCCCCACCACATGTGGACCTCAGACAGACCGCCCACACCAGCCCTCCAACCCCAAGAACCAGACCCCGCGGAGCCAATCCTCTGCTGCGAAATGTGGCTGAACCCCAACACCGTCCCCCTCCCCCCTTTCCGAGTAAGACTGCTCATGCAGTGCGTAGAACAGGGTCGCAGACGACTGGCACACTGCGTAAGGCAGGTGTCTGACCATGTCACCACCGCTAGCGCAGTGTGCAAGACGCCTCGCACACTGTCCGAAGCCCCAACCCCATCTCCGGCGGAAGGAACTTCGGATCTGATTCAGCCGTGCCGGAGGTCTACTTTGGTGCCTTGAATCTTGAAGGTTGTCCCGGCCTCGGATGATGGTGCTGCGACGTTTGCCAATCGCCCGTATGCCTCGTGCGCCCGGGATTCCGAATCCCGACCATTCTGCCCTCGGGGGGCCTTTCTTGGGTGATGTGGTGGGCACCCACGCGTTTGCGCCGCACATTGTTGTCGCCAATGAACGGATGAAGTGTGCTGCACACGCCCGCTGCACGTCATGCGTTGCCTCAGGGGCCCGTCCTTCAAGATCGTGGACAACACACATTCGTTCATCCCCACGTACGACCCGCTGCACGACGCGAATCTTCGGTCCTTCTTTGAGCGGCAAAGCGTGCGCCGCAGCCTTTACAACTCGGGGCTTGTGGACCACGACGGGCGCATTTTGGGTGTGCTCTCTCCTTCTGCTCTTTGGCCCGCATCCCCCGGGACTGAGGTGCCGTCAGGACCTGCACACGGTGCCCCAGGGCCCTGATGTGTCGGTGTCAGTGTGGCAGTGCATCCTCAACCCCCGTGTTTGCCCCCCACACCGCCTGCGGGGCCTGGCGGCTGTGCCGCGGCCTCGGCTCAGTCACCACTTCATTTCTCCATTGCCCACGAAAGTGCTCCCTCCCCACCCTCTCCACATGCCCCCCCCCCCCCCCCGCCTGCCAGGCACGTACATCCCCCAAGAGCGTACCTGGGCCAACGGGCATGTCCTACAAAAGACATGGCATTGGGCACCGCGTGCAGTCATTCGCTTAAGTCGGGGCAAAAAGAACTTTGTGTACCTAAAACGGACCTCTCATTTTGGGCTCTCTATTCGAAATTTCATTTTTCCCCGGGTCTTGGCTGGAGTCTCAGGAGAGGCCACCCCCCCCCCCCCCCCTTCGCTAAGCAAATGACCGACCGCTTGCATGATACCAGGCCTCATGGAACACCCCCCGCAACTCCGGTGGATGGCTGTGCCCAACACCACCAGCCATGTGGAGGCTGCGTCCACATGGTGTCGCTTTGTTTGAGCGTAGGATTGGGCACTGGCATGCGTGCAGATCAGCGCACTCTGTGCAGTGCCATGGTGCGCTCTGGCCTCACTCACACAGATTGGGCCCTGAGTTGGCCGGCTGTGCTGCTTTTGTTGCGTGGGCCCCAAGGGAGGGGTTGCTTGGGCTGAGGTGTGCAAGTACCACGGAGAAGGGACAGAGCAGTGGGATTGAGGTTTGAAATCCCCTCCGTCAGTACTCCCTCAGAGGGTTTTGTTGCACGGTGTACGCTTTTTGTCATACTTCGCAGAGCTGGGGTAAGAAGAATGGTGTGAAGGGCGCACAGGCAGTGGCATAGCTCTCATTGTGTGCGAGAGCTCAGTTGTGAGGATTGGTTTCAGAATGGCTGTGGGAATGGCTGTGAGAATGGTTCTGGGGATGGCTGTGAGGCGCACGAAAGCAGACATGAGCATGGGGCAAACAGACGAGAAGACAAGAACACGAGTGACTCCTCAGGGCCCTTAAGCCAATCATTATAGGTAATGAGATCGAGCCCCAGGGCCAATTTGGCAACACCACCCGTCAGCCAAATACTTCGATCAACAAAGCCACCAAAACTGAATTCCACATTGCACATCTCAGTCATGGAGCACACTATATGCCAATCCCTGTGTGCTCAGCAATGGATCCACTGATCCACTGATCCATGTCCAATGCAGATAGATCCATGCGCTGAAGACACATGACAAAAAACAGTCTAAGGTGCATGTTTGAGTGGGTACTGCTGTGCTGGGCGCTAGGGTTTCAGTAGAGAATGGTCTGCTGATGCCTGAAGACCGAGGGTTCTACCTGCACCTCTACCAAAGTCTCACCCTTGCCGCAGATTTCACCCGTGGAAAGGGGAAGATGCACGTGGTGGAGCAGGAGTTCAAGTTTTACGAGAAGAGATGTGCGCAGATGGAGAAGGAGGACGCGTACGACCGCATGGCTCTGAAGCGCCTCAAAAAGCGGGATGCTTTGCACGCCGCAAGGTTGCCCTGCACCCTGTTGTATTGTATGCCCCCCCCCCCCCCCTGTTACCCGATTCTTGTTCCACAGAATGATCAGCGCGACATGCAACCGATTTGAGAAATTTACTTACTGGGACCCCCCCCCTCATTCAGCCTTTATGCCCCCGAACCCCGAAACCAATGGGTGGTCAACTAAGCCACCAATCCACGAGTGGAGGATTCCCTCTCAAAAGCTGAACAGGTACGTACACCCGGAAGTACCTATTGGCATACACACTCAACCTTTATGCCCCCCCCCCCCCCCTGAGGCCGCCCCCCTCGCGCCCTCCTCATCACATACCGGTTTCCACATTGAGGATTTCTGTCCTCCGAGACCGAAAACTTCCCATCTGGGACCCGGACAGGGGTGTCCGTCTGGTGGCCGACATTTGCCATCACTTTCCCCACTTTGGGAAGTGGTGCGTAAGAGGGTCGGGTCCCCAATTAGGGATCTGTGTCCCCTCGGGTTCGATTCCCCCACTGTCAACCCTCCACTGCCCTTATCAATGTGCGAGGCTCACGTCCGCACGCAGCCGAGCTTTGTGTGTGTTCATACGTTGCACAAACCGGTCACACAGAGGCTCGGCTTCGCGGGGTACCGTGAGCCTCGCACAGTGGGGGCTGGACGGTGGGGGGCATCAAACCCGGGTGTTGGGGACATTTTCCCCAATTTGGGAACTGGCCTGCCTTTTGGACCGAGGGTTGGAGCGTGCGTTGTAGTGGAACCCCCCCCCCCCAATGGCACGAATGCTGGGCAGTCTCCAGTGACCCGATACCGGCATCTACATTGTTGAGGGACGCACCAAAGTCATTTCACAACCTGACAAGAGTAGCCCTTCGTCACTTATACAAGCCATCAACCCTATGCCCGAGAGGGGTTTGGACTTGCACATGAAACAGAAGATTTCCCAGTGAAATGGAATTAGGCTTGCATGCGTGAAGGAGAAAACCGCTGCTGTGGATCGATGCACAGTGGCCATTGGGGGCAAACCAGCTTTTGCCATCCTCAGCACAAATAGCGACAATAGATCTTTTGATGGGCCATAAGTGCAACTGGGAAAGACCTCTGTGCTACGTGGGTCCCCAAGGGTGTACATGCTCACATTGCCACCAAATGATCACCAGTACCTCTCGTAAGGAGTCAAAAATTTCCCGTTTTTCTGGAGCTCAAGGACCTTCCCCACAGCTCCCTTTGTCACGGCACTCAACGACAGGAAAATGGGGATTTTCTCCACTCACTGACACTCACCGCCACGGCGGCTGGTGCGGATGATTACAAGCCGGATAGGTTGGCTTGAAAATGGCGATTATGTGTTGACCCATGACGACAGCCGGGAGAGTATTTCGTTCCATTTTTATCCCATCTCTCTCCCCTTCCCCCATTCTTCTGCCACTCTTGTTCCTACATTTTCCATCCTGACCTATTGATGATTCCCCAGTTTCCCACATGTTTTCCAACCTCGCCCCCCCTTCCCCCCCCCGTTTCCCACATTTCCCCGATTTTCCCAGTCTCCAACATCCTGGTTTGGTGAGTTGCTGAGTTCGGTGGCGGTGAGTGCGGATGCCTGCGCTTGAAAACGGCCAAGTCCTCACAACTGGGGCCCGGAGGAGTGTCGGTAGATATCAAACCTGGGGCCCTTGCCATTGTGTCGTACTTGAAACGGTGTGCCACGCTCATCAAAGTGGTCATGCGGTGTCCACAATAGGTTTACGGTCGACCTGCTCGACCACAGTTTGCAGGCAGAAAGCACTGTGGGCGACCATTAGCCTTGATGGTTCTGGGCAGGTTGGATGATCCCCCTGGATTGGGAATAGTTGTCCCAACTCGTGCTGCTCCGAGGACACCTCTTTTTCAGTGGGACCATCACCAGCTCGCAGTTCCTAGTGAATCTGCACGAGCCGTGCCCTGCTTCTGCACACACCCCGCCACCCCCCTGTGCTCTGGTCTGCAGGGTCAAGCACTGCGTCGAGTTGGCAAACAAGCCCGCCCATGAGCTTCGGGTGGCGAACCGCAAACCGTTTGGCCCGCGCAGTGAACGGTCAGCAAAGCAGGTCTGTCTGTGTGTGTGTTTGGTGTACTCAGCCTTTTAGAGCCCCATTGGTCCACGCGGTCCTGACAATGCTCCTCCGTAGCTCCTGCATTTCAATGGTCAGGGTTGGATCACGGTATCGTTTGCCCCCCGACGTCTGTATGTCTGCAGCTGATGGTACAGCGTGATCTGCCCCCCATACGGCGGCCGATCCGGCGCAACAGCCCCACCGAAGACGTGGACAAAGTCCTCGAGGTCCTGGACACCTCCAAGTTCCCTCCGATCTTCACACATGTCTTAAACGCGCATGCGTAGCCCCCCTGGAGGTATGCCTGTGGTCTTTCCCGGCCAGCACGGTGGGGCTGCCTGTGGCTGTGTTTTTGGGGTGCAGGAAGTGGATGTGGATGTGGATGTAGGTACAGACACGGATGTGGAGACCATTGTGGGTGTGACTGGGAGGGTGGGTGTGCAAGAGGATGCCGGCCTGTGTCCTTTGGTTTCCACTTGCACTGCCTCACCTGGTGGCTTTGGAGGACGGTCCCATGCGGTCCATTGAATGGCATGCGTAGGATTGCCCTGAACGTGGCACACTTGCCCCCTCAGGGGGGCTGCACACTCCCACCAGAAGAAGTGTTGGAGGTGCCCGTCTGGGCTATGACTTCCTCAGAACACTTACCAGCCCACATACCCCACGCCCCGCATCGGCACGGTCTTGTCCAGGCACGAACACCCCGTGTTCCGTTTTTTTTTGACCGCCATTTTTGTGGTCCAGAATGTAAAGTCACGAGAATGTGAGCCCATTGTGTGTGTGGGACGGCGAGGAACGAGGGGCTGTGCTTTGGCATGTAAGACTTGCCTCTGCCGGTCGCAGCATTGTGTGGAGTGCGACCCATTTGTATCACTTTCAATGTGATTGGGGGCCATGGCTAATGCTGCCGTCCCCGACACGCACCCCCTTCATGGCCATGCATTAGCACGGCCTGGTCTGAGCACAGTCACCGGGCTGATGCCATCGTTTTCTGGGACCGGGGCTGTGCTTGCGCAAGGGGGAGGGGCGCCGTAGGCACCCCGCAGACGAAGTGTGCACGCATACCTACTGCATGCCTGCGGGGGCAATGTCTTCCGAAGGATTGTCGCAGGTACGGCGCACAGAGACCGCCTTCTAGAAGAAGCCCCCCTGGCACCAATCTCAAGGGGACTGCAGATTGTCGATTGGCATTTCCCACAGAAAACGCCACTGCTACTGGCCTTGTCAGCATAGGGAGTCCCCCCCCCCCTTCTCCCACTGTCACAGACCCCTTGGAGCTTGGAACGTCAGATTCGGTTGATCTTCTCCCGATCCGCCGAGGCCTCAGACCGCTGGCCTCAGGATCGGGATCGCTCACACCCATTTGCAGTGTTTTGTGTGGGGACGGTGATCGTGGTGATGAAGTCTGCTCGGTCCAGACATGTCAGGAAAGGGTCCAGGGAGATCGGATTGTGCTGCACTGTGCCCCCCTCTAGACACCTGTGCATGAGGCGCCGCAGGCGCGTATTGCGGTGTCCTCGGACCCTTGAAGCGTGCGATGACATGCCGTACGATGTGCGACGGTCCACGCGTGGTCTGACAGAACAGAAGCGGGGCGTGAGCGCTCTCCTGCGGGCCGCTCGCTCACCGCCGCCTCGCCTCTTAGGGACCACGTGTTGGGACATCTCTTCGTCATCGCCATGCCTCAAATGTGGCCCAATTTGTGAGTGGCAATGATGGAACGTTTATGACTGGCGCATGGCGGCGGGGCCATACACCCAACATCTGCAGCGTCCATGCCCATGCCATACTGTGGTTCGTCCACATCCCAAAGCAATGGCCCGTCCGGTGCCTGTGCATCCGCTTCCTCCGACGCTCTTCCCTCGGCCCCCCTTGTCCCCTTGTCCCCGGCGGCGCAGATCTCTGTACCCACGGGTCTCTTGGACCCGTGGAAGTGGGCATGGGAAATGCTTGGCACATGGTGCAAATGGACTCGTTCCCAGACCTCAATGGGGATCGATCACAATATCGTTAAGCTCCGGTCGTAAGCGGTCGTACCCTTACCTTTGGCACAGTGTGTGCGTGTGCGTACGTGTGTGCGTGCATGTGTGTGCATGTCCTAGCTTGCGCTGCAGTTTGCGCTGCAGCACCTGAAGATAGCTCTGATGACAATGCGCCAAGTGTACACTCACTGTTGGTCCGGTACCATTTTTCCTGACTTTTATGCCCCCGCCCCCTCCCCCCCGGTGGGCCATGAGGACGGGTTCAGGGGAGTCCTGGAGGCACAGGTTTTCGACACATTTGTTGATGTTGCAAGAAATCCCTCAAGTTGATCAGCGTCTCATCACCCCGCGCCCCCCCCCCACAACAACAACAACAACAACCATGAGTGTTCAGGGCCGGGTTCAAAGTTGAACACCTAAGGCCCTGGCATACGCTTCAAGAGGCTGCTAGCCCCACTCCCGCCCTCGACAGTAACCGTCAGTTCCGCTCCAACCGTATCCCTCTAACTCCAACTGCGGCTGCAACAGTTGTGCAACTGCCGGATCCTGCTCTGCAACCACTTCCTCAACTGTGGCCAACCGTTGCAAACGTTTGCAGCACTACTCCGTGGCCTTCCTGTCCTTCACGAACAGGCCTGCCCAGGCCCCAATCACCGCAGCCAAACGCCCCCGCGCCCCCCCCGCTCTATACTTTCACAGTCTGTCTTGCCTGACCCCTCTGCAATGCAGTTGAACAACCCCCACGGTCTACCGCATCCATATCAGACGTCCTCTCATCCCGGTCTCCCGTATCCCGTAGTACACATGACAGACCCCTGCTTCGGTATGCGGATGCGCATGCACCGCCGTATTTATTATTTATTGGCGGGTCAGATGGCATAATGGCGACTTATGGGGTACTGACCATCAAACGTGAACGTGCAGCAGGCTGAAAGTGCATATTTGAGCTGTGGGGGAGGTACGGCACGCGGTGCACGCGGTGCGACACGCGGTGCGCACGCGGTGCGCGGTCTTTTGGGTAGTGTGGCTGACTCTTTTCCCATAATTCCCCCTTGTGCTTTTTCTCAGCACCTCACCGGCCCTGTAGCACCCCCCCTCCGGTGAGCCCGTGTGCCGTGGCTGCGGGATAGGGCGCCAAGCCAGGTTGCGATGGCTGTCGCGATGGTGGACAATAGCCACGGGTGCCTCAACCCCTCCCCTGTAGGGAAAACCACAAGCCACAATCAGAGGCACAAATGTTTTCCGCGGAAGCGCACGTAGGGCGAGGGGGCGGGGGTGTGTGCATTATTTGTAGTGTGTGCCAAGTAGTAATCGTTGCTTGTTGTTTCATTCCACTGTTTTCTATCCCAGAAAGTGAGGTGCTTGGCAAGCATTGCAAATTGGCTGCATGTTTGCCCCGCTCTTTGGTGTTGGGCCGTGCTAGAGAGCGGATCTTTCTCCTTTCATCTTCAACCAACGGCCCCCTCCGTCAGGGGGTGTGGGCGGCTACAACCACCATGCAATTGGTGAGGAGGATGGAGTGGAGGCCTCCGTTGTTGTATGCTTACCCCTTAGGCCACCGCGTCCTTGACAACCTGAAAAATCACTGAAAATTTTCGAGACTATGATGAAAAGAACGCACGCGGTGCGCACGCGGTGCGACACGCGGTGCACGCGGTGCGCGTACCTCCCCCTGTGTCGAACATATTGGCCACCCACATGGACGGATGAGAGGCGGTGCGCGGGGCTCCGGATAGGAGGAGGAGCGAGCGCAAGGTCCAACACCGATGGTGGTCAGCACGCCTCGTCGGGCGCTGCCATATCGGCGAGTGGTCCTCGGACAGAGTGCTCATGCCCTGAAATGTTTCGACGCCGGGTACGTGTGCGGGGCACTGTTGAGGTGTTCTGGCAACACACAGACACCGCGGGGAATCATTTCAGCATTGACGTCCGCTGCACCATAGTGCCCATGTCCTTTTTGGCACGACTGGCCTGGCAGCAATGCACACTGTGAAGGTCTGCACCAGCACCGGCTGGGGGTTGGCAACCATTTTCAGGGTCAAGAAAGCGTCACCCTCTACGCATCCCCCCCTACACACACTCTTCATGTTGAGGTCGCAAGAGACGGATGGTCAGCACATGGAACTCGGCCCCTGGTGGGAACTTGTGGGTGGCGTAGCGGCTGCGTTGGGGAAATGAGGACAGACGGGGCTGATGTACACCAAAAGGACGCCCTGTCCCCGCCCCCGAAAACAGACCCCCAAACCCACAGACTGCACCAAAAGGTGCGACTGGACCAACACATTGTGTTACGAGCCCTTGGACTAGTGACCTACGCGCTTTTCCGGTTTCATGTTTGGAAGCACAAACTTCCTGACAATCCGCTGCCATTGATGCGGGAGGGCGGGCAGGTACAAGGGGGTGTTATGAAGTGGGGGGGGGGGGGGGGCAGGAGGGATGATACCAGAGGGAGCATCAGCCTTGTGAGGTCCAGGCCGCTCTGGTACCCGGAGGAAGGCTGACAGGCTAAGAAAGTCTTGGGGGGATGCCATCAGAGGGGGTTTGTGGCTCAGCGTGCTGCGGCGATGCAGAAATGATCGACCAAACGCCAACCGGAAGGGCATTGCCAACGCCTTTAAATGCGATTGTCTTCGGGGCGGGGGTTCGGGGCCGGATAGGACTGGACCCCCACCCCTGCGTGGGGACCGCCACACGGACAATGGTTAGTAGCGAGAGGGCAATAGGCGCTGCCAGCCTCAGACAGCACCATACAAGACACCTGCAGCCCCGAGGCTGCTTCAGATATCTGTAGAGCACTGCATGCATATCTGCAATGTGTCGTGATGCGTGATGTTTGAACTGTCCCTCTTGACGTCTGCTGTCCCAGACAAAGTCCATTTGAGCATTTGACCCATAGCTGCGGCAGAGGGTGGTACTGACTGCCGCTTTGACACTGTGTGAATAACCAGTCGGAATATCCCACTCTCATTCGGCAGGACACAGTACCGTGCGATGCCGGGAGCCGCTGTTTGTTCTGTTTCAACCCACGCATGTCTGCATGTCCACAGTTGTACAAAGTTGGCTCTGAGGATGTTTTCTTCAACTTCGAATCTGCCTACTAACCCTAACCCTAACCTGCACAGATTCGGTTGGAAGTCTCGACAGTGCGCGACCTCGGTGGTTGTTGGTGACAGTTTCTGGTGGGCATTGACTGGGTAATTGGTTGGGTTCCGAAGCATCAATTTTACATTTCTGTCATCACTTTTGAGTGCTACAACGGCCTCAACTGATTTTGTCAGGTCTGAGGGCCAATCTGAGGCAAGGACCATCGCCGCATGCTGCAAAACTAACCAGCAGGTAGTTGGGGGTGAGTATCACAAGTCAGTTGCGCCCCAAGGACAGCTATCAGGAGGGTATCAGACCAAACTAGAGTGCAAACGGCACATAATGTACCAGCAGGAGTGCAGTGCTGCTTGCAATCATGCAATGTACTGGCTCACGAATTTGTTGCAACTACAGAGCCTGTCCGGGAATAACAGAATGCCGATGCCCCATTCTGTTCAACAATTGTGATTTCTCAGCCACATGTATTTTTCCTAAAGTGATCGACCTGCTCTGTACTTCCTCTGTGTTACCTCTCTGTCTCTCGCATAGGTGCCCCATGCACCACATTCCAACATAAAAAGTTCCATGGGCTCTGTGGCACCCAGGTTTTGCCTTGTGGTATCCACAGATTCATTCATATCTAACGATTCTGATTGTATGCGTGTGTCATGTCAATATTCCAATGACCCATCCTTTGATTCTAGTAAAACCTGCGTACCTAAGCACACTGGGACACATTTGGTGCGGGGCGCCAAAGGGGGCTCGTTCAGTGGGGTGCGTAGTACAAGGGATCTTCGAAAGCTGCCATTTTTGATTTGTGCTATTGTTTTTCTTGCAGGGCTCTGTCCACGTGATTTCCAGGCACTGATGTCCAAGCCCACCGTGCAATTGTCAGACAGGTGGCCATGCTTCGAGGTTTAGAATCTGGAATATTATCATCAGTCACCCAAGCTAGATTCACCAGATTGAGTGCTTGCTCAAAAGGATCTAGGGCAAGCAGCTTTGGAGTCTTATGGGACTTGCTTGTCTTGGCAGACTTTGTCAATTAGCGTACCCTTACTAGTTGCCCTTAGTCGCGGCAAAGAAGGCACTTGCAAATTGAGGCTTGGGCCGCATTTGCGCACAGCACCAGTCTGTCCATACATTCAGCAGAAAATAAAGATAAATCCTACAACAAAACAACGCCAGAGTATGGCCCTTGAAGGGAGTACCCTCCCCCCCTTGTCCTTCCCCGCCCCTTGTCCTTCCCCAGGGGGGGGGGGGGGGGCGTCACTTGGTGAACCCCAAAAGGGCCAAGCCACCGCCCAAGGGTGCTGTCCAAAGCATTCCTGTGGAAAGTGGTGAGCATGTTCAAGAATTCAAGGTCAAATGGATCAGGACGAAAAAATTCTACACCTAGCGAGTCAAGGAGTAAATTTCATTACATTGGCAGCCCATTGAGCGCGCGCATGATTTTCATATTTTTGCATTACTTGCTTTCATTTGTCACTGTGACAAGCTCTGCACACCAACGTTGTTTATGCTCTGTCATTTCGTCTTCTGCCGCAATTTCTGTGCCCCACAGGGTGCGTGTATGGCGGTACTACGGTCCCCTGGGGGATGGTGGGGGACCATCACTTGGTGACCGTCCCCCAGGGGGTGGCGGGGGACCATCTTCCCTGGGGTGGGGAAGGACCAGGAGGGGGGGATACTATACGCGGTGTGTGTATTGGGGTGAGTTCGTAGACCTACCCACCTATTCCACGGTGAAGTGCATGTGTTTCCAAGCTGTAAAAGGTATTACGTCTTTACAGTTCCACCCATGTCTCTTTCATGGCTTCTTGCAGGCATCACTGTCACCTACATCCGGCCAAATGGTGATCAAATGGTGCTAGGGTGCCTGCCACCGTCATCTCCGCCTCCCAGTGTGGGCTGCACATGAACCAAGGAACCAAGGAATGACCTTTTCCCCATAGTTTGTCCCAACACCTTACGTGGTGCGTGCACGGTGTGTGCGCGGTGGGCGCGTGGTGCAAGTAATCCCCCTTGGAGATTCAAACAAGGATACCGCCTGGCGAACATTGGCACAACCCAACAAGTGCAATTGAAAGGTAACATTGAAGCTTGGATTCGCCGTCTTTGTATTCTTCACTTAGTGAGCATCATTGCTGTCTGATATCTAACATTTGACGTGGATGTCCACTTGTATTTTTGCTAGTGAACCTCTGTGCTGCCGTTGTTTTCATCGTTTGCGCCTGTGACTACTCTTAGAGGTACACTTGGACACGTGGAGTTAAAAAAATGAGGGTGTAGGAAGAAAGGGATTAGGACACGCAATGGGGGGAGCAGCAGTGCGTTAGGCATCTATTTGGGCCACTTTTGATACGGAGCCGTAATCCACGCTTTTTGCATGGCCCCCTTTCCGGTTGGGGATATGGGGAATGCCTCTTTCCACAAGTTTTCTGTTCCATACCAAGGTTTGTTTTAGCTTCTTATGCATTTTGGATGTGGCATATTTGAATTGTCACCCATTTTTACCCGTTTTCAACCATTTTTACCCATTTTCCATCCCTCTTTTCTCCGCACCATGGGCCCCCGAGAAGGCAGGGGTGATGTAGCCATTCCACCCACACGTGGCCCGCCGCGGCAAGGGGTATGTAGGGGCAAGTGCTAAGGAAGTATCTTTGGGGAACCCAAGGCCGTCCCGAGCTGTGCTTCGGTGGTTTCGGTATCTACGGGAACCTGGCCGTCGTTTGTGTTCCATTCAACCTTCCGGTTCAGGCTGATGTGTGCATTCTGTTGTCAGAAGCGCCCCACCATCACAGTTTGTGGTTAGTGCCAGGAGCATTGTTGTGATGAATGTATTGATGCCCACACTTGTGGAGAACAAGTTGTTTATTAGGCAATACATGATGGATATAGATTGTTGTTGAATTCAGCTATTTTGACTTATACAACGTGCTTTGTAGGGAGGGTTTGCGGTCCACTTTGGTCGAGTTGGGGGGCTCCTCTGGGGGAGCGTAAATCTGGGGTTAAAGCCGGGATCGTTAATACAAAAGTGGCACGCCGGGTGCGCGCCAGGCAACCCCCCCCCCCCCATGAGGTGTGTAAAGCATCTGAACTAAGGTCCCAACAACTATTGTGGTACCAATACTTTGTATGCCAACTAGTGAACGGCATTTTTATGTCTTATGATAGCATCCTGTAAAGGCCCATCAAGCTGGCTGCTGTGCTATGAGGGGTCACATCACAAGATTCACGAGGGTGCCTAATGATGGATTGCAGGCAAACTTCTCTTGTAGCTCATTGAGGCTGCACAATTGCACACAAGAGATTGGCTTCTTCTCGTTCAACCTCCATGTCACTCCAATATCAAAAAGGCGAAGGGTGCACTCGCGTTGAAGCAAGCTCTCAAAAGGAACATGAATTTTAAGAACATTGTGTAGGAGCCAAGAAATGTAGTAGAAATATGCAATACATAGGTTGGTTGTACATGCACATGGATTTGAGAGAGTGGTTTCGTACTTGGTACATTTATCATGCAAACAGTTGATCAAGATCAAACCAAGGCTCCCTGGTATTGGCCACCAGTATGGAAGAAGTTGAAGGCGTTTCCCAAAGTTGAAAGGTGGCATGACTACACCGCCCTTCTACAATCAGGGAAGAATATAATTCTGCCGTATCCCAAATAACCTTTATTGGAGGAGGTAAATCCTGGGAAACAGCAATAAACAGCAAGAAAGGACACACCACACACCGCACACCACACACACATACCCCCTCACGCTGACACATACAGCAGACTGCGACAATGAGCTGGACAAAGCCGTGCTGCGAGGAGTACTGGCAGGGGCATGTGGACAATGGTCCGGGCGCAAGCGAGGGGGCTTAGGGCCACAAGCATGTGTCCCTTCTGCCCAGCAGGAGTGCCAGAGGATGAAAAACACCTGCTCCGGCGGTGCAGTGCCTGGGCGCAAGCTAGAGACCCCTTTATCGCCGATGTAATGCTACTGGCCAAGGGCCTGCGACCAGGATCCCTGAGAGACTGGCCACCATGTCTGCGCCTGTGCGGGATTGTGCCTAACAAGGCAGTGCGGACCGGTGGAATGGACCAGGATAGCCGCTGGCGTAGACGATGTGACGACCTATACAGAATTCCACGAAGCTGGCTGTTTCTGCTCGAGGAGGAGCTGGAGCCCAAATGAACGGAACTGCAGCAACTGGCGGAGGCGGGTCGACAGTCGGCCGCCAGGGACAAACACCCCTAGGAAACTTTCGTGACCAACCTGCACGCCATGTTCCTAGCAGTAGTGCGGACCAGAAAACTCAAGGATGATGAATCAAGGCTCCTCTTTCCGGTCTCGGCACGGCATGAAAAGCAGGACACGTACCCGTGGCACCAACTCCAGCTCCCGCGACCGCGCAGGATACCCCTGGAAATCCCAGTCATCGCACAACTGCCCAGGGAATGAAAGTGGGGGCCCGACCTGCTGCCCATGGTGCTTCGGTGGCACGCTGAGCTCGAGTGGCTAAAAATGCTGCCGGCGCATGAACGAATCCCCCGGGCGCACTGGCAGGTGTCATTCATGGAGTTGGCCCTGGACTTTGAGGCATTCGCAGAACGGCAGCTGCCGCCGGCCCCGCAGTCGAAGTACACCGGGGGGGACCTGTCCCTCCAGCAGAAAGGCAGGGTGCTGCGGCGAATTGTCACATTGGTGGGTAGGGCCATAGAGCGCGAGTCATTTTTCCCGGTCCGGATGACACACCACTGCTGCTCCCCACGTCAATGGGGGCGGGCGATTGGAGGGGCGCCCCGTTTTTACCAGACCAATGGCAGTGTGGAGAAACTTGGAGAGGCTCCGCGCATACGGGGAAGCCAGATGGGCACAAAAGCAAAAAGCACGCACGGCGAAGCGCCCTGCCAAGACGAAGGGCACGGCCAGGAAACCGGCAGAAATACAGCCGGGAGCAGCAGCGAATTCAGAGAGGAAGAGGTGCCCAGCGAAGGGTGGAGCAAAAAGCGCGCTGAAGCACTATGCAACCGACTTCTATGCGAAGCCAGAGAAGGCTCCGGCCGAACAGAGGGACGCAATCTTCGCGCTGTGACAGGCGGAGGCAGTGGAAGATCGACAGCGCCCATCTTCACGCCACCAGCGACCCGGGAGGGGGCCAGGAAAAAGGAAACTCGGAGGTGGCTGACCAAGTCCTGGGTCTGCGAACGACATGGGAACCCCCCGTGTCCGAGATGTGTGCAGACACACAGGGGAGTGAGACACTGCTGCAGCAGGGGGCGTCACGGCCACCCGAAGGACGCTTGCACACCGAGACACACATCACGGCGTGCGCGGTTGGCTAGCCAGCGCACCCCGGGACTGGGGGGCACGCCCGCGCTCAAGCGGTCCATGGGGAGGATTCCCCCCGGGGCCAAGCATGCACGCCACGGGCCAGCCCAACCACCAGCCCCCAGCAACGGGGGGAGGGGAATCAAGCGACAAAGGGAGACCCCCCCCCCCCCCACAGGAGACCCGGCAAGCGCCCATGCTTGGCGCGCCCCGCGCAGCGGCACGGCCGCGCGGGCACGGGGGTGACATAAACACCCTAGAGAGGCTCTGGCCTAGGCGAGGGCCGCATGCGGGGGAGAGGAGCCCTCTCTCCACCCACCGACCGGTGCGGTGGCTCATCTGCGGGCACCCCTCCCTCTTTTTAGCACGCGGCCCGTAGACCCATGCAGGTCTTCCTCTTTACTATGGCATTCCCCACACCACACACACATACACACATACACATAGAAACACATACGGTATGCACCCATTGATGCTCACATTCACAAACAAAGGAATGCCAATCGATGTGCAAAAAAGGCACCAATTGTCACCCAAATGTGCCTTATGCTGACGTTCCTATCAATCGGGGGCCTGGAAAATAGGGAGTCTAGACATTGTATGCCCACGGTGTACCAACAATGCATGCAGCACCCCTCATGGAAAGCAGTTGGGGAGGTAAGAAAAAGGTTTGCATCGGCGGGGGGGGGGGGGTTGAGCCTCTTTCCCCCTGGAAGGAGGCAAGTCATGCACCAGGCCTATTGTTGAAGCAAAATTGTCAACAAAAATCACCTCGAAGAGGGTTGTTAGATCAAGCGCAGTTTCCAGATTTAACTCCCACTGGTCCCTAAGTGATATAAAACGGGCTCGGGCAAGGGGCCCGGGGGGCTTGGCATGAGGCATACCTGGACCCTGAGGGTGGCATAAACAGCCTCCGGCTTGGGGCTCCAGCACAAATTTTTTGATGAGATGCAGCTAGAATTGACCAGGCACAAGGGGGGGGGGTGTTTTGAGGCTCCTGTGGGGTCCAGAAAAGCCCCCCCCCCCCCTGCAAACCTTTTCCCCCACCCCTACATGGTGTGTGCTCATTGCATTGCTGGTCACATTTGTAGGGGGTTGCTCCTCCCTTGGGTTGTTGTGTGTGCACTGTGTGCTCACCATGCAGGCTTTCCCTTTGGTGGTCAATTCTCAATACAAGAACCCCCATTCATACACCACCTTTCTACTCTCCAAACAGCATCTCTCTCCAACCATTTGGGTCTATGGGGGTGTTGTAGGTGCTGTGCATGTGCAACGCAAAAGCCAATTTCCAAAACTGCAGCCCTCAGAAAAAACAAACTATGAGCCCTCGCATGTACTTTCAAGTCCGGGCGTGTCCAACATGTTGTGTGGGTTCTTCTGTCTGGGCTTTGCATGGCGCATGCATATAGGGAGCTACATGGTGTGAGCCATTCCAAGGCATGAGCAGTGCATGCGTATATCCATAACTGACAGGATAGCCCCTCTTGCGACTACAAACAAACTGAAAGGAAAGGGAAAATGCACAGTCCATTTTGTTGACCAAAATGCAGTGCAAATGCCAATACAAACGTTGAAGGAGGTATTTGCAAGGCCTGCAAGGCACTTATTCTACCGGACGCCAGGATTGTGTATAGCGACCTAGTCGGCTATCAGACATCAGACATCAGACTTTTATGGACCATCACCCCCAACCCCCCCCCCCCCCCCCCACCCCAACACCCTTTCTACCCCCCCCCCCCCCCCGTGTCAGACTTCGCCCCCCCCCCCCCCCCCGTGCCCCCCCCAATATCAGACTTGTCCCATTGTCACCACACCCTTGAGGTGTAGAAGTGGGTTGTGGTCTCGACCCTAGCGTCTGAAACCCAACCAGTGCTTGCAACCCCTTCAATGATGGTACGTGCCCCCCCCCCCCCCCACCCCCACCCCACCCCCACCCCACCCCATCTCTCTGACTCAAACCGATCGGGGGGCTCATATGCGACTGAAGACAAGTGGGAACAGAATCCTGATGTCTGGCCCAAGCAACCTCACCTGAGCTAATCGGGTCAGTTTTGCTGGTGGGGTGGGTGGGTGGGGGTTCATCGGGTTGGGCCGGAACTGTGGAGAGGGGGGGTAGTGGGTTTCGAGCACGGCACAGCACAGCACGGCACAGCACAGCACATCACAGCACACCACAGCACAGCACAACATACAGCATAGCACAGCATATTACAGCACAACACAGCACAACACAGCCCCTACGGCCGCCCAAGAGAGCCTCCCTCCCTCCCTCCCTCCCTCCCTCCCCTCCCTCCCTCCCTCCCACCCTGTCATTTCCCTGCTTGTGTGGTTGAGGTTAGGGAGGGTATGCCTGTTTTTCTTTTTCAGGTTTTTTTTTTCTAGTAGAGTGCTTTCCCGCCAGCTTACCAAGGTCCGAACCCCAAAAAAATTCCAGTACATGCGAGAGGCCCAACACATCGGCAAAGTGGTGGTGACGCAACCGATGCTGTTGTGCCGTGAGGCCACCTATCTGATTACTGGTGGCCTTGGGTATGTTGGGCAGTTGGTTGCCTGATTGAACACGGGGCGCAGAGTGTAGTGCTGCTGTCGTCCAGTAGGTGGGAGCTGCCCAGTGATTGGGAGGGTGCAGTGCGGCCAGCGGTGGTGAAGTGTGACGTGGGCGACCTGAGTCAAGTGCAGGCAGTACTGCAGACGTATGCGAATACGAGAGGCATAGTGCATGCTGCTGGTGTGCTTGCAGACCAAACGCTCAGTGAATTGAGCGTGGAGGCCTTTGAGCCTGTGTACCGACCCAAGGTGCACGGGGCGCGCAACCTCCATGAGTGCACTGCCGGCATGGAGCTGGATTTCTTCGTATTGTGTTCATCGATCGGCAGTGGGTTTGGGAGTGCAGGGCAGGCGAACCGTGCGGCAGCAAACGGATGTCTGGATGCACTGGCTCTTGAGAGACAGCAGCAGGGCCTACCTGCGGTGTCTGTACGATAATATTTTGGGGGTGTAGACCCCCCAAATATTTGACGGACATACATCCGTCAAATATATTGGGGGTCTACACCCCCCAGGTAACTGACGCATGGACATGCGTCAAATATTTGACGGACATACATCCGTCAAATATTTTGGGGGTGTAGACCCCCCAAATATTTGACGGACATACATCCGTCAAATATTTGGGGGGTGTACAGCCCCCAAATATTTGACGGAACCCCATCCGTGAAATATTTTGGGGGTGTAGACCCCCCAAATATTTGACGGAACCCCATCCGTCAAATATTTTGGGGGTGTACAGCCCTCAAATATTTGACGGAACCCCTTCCGTCAAATATTTGGGGGCTGTACACCCCCCAAATATTTGACGGAACCCCATCCGTGAAATATTTTTGGGGTCTACACCCCCAAAACATTTCACGGATGTGGTTCCGTGAAATATTTGGGGGCTGTAGACCCCCCAAATATTTGACGGAACCCCATCCGTCAAATATTTTGGGGGTGTAGACCCCCCAAATATTGGACGGAACCCCTTCCGTCAAATATTTTGGGGGTGTAGACCCCCCAAATATTTGACGGAACCCCATCCGTGAAATATTTGGGGGCTGTACACCCCCCAAATTTTTGACGGAACCCCATCCGTCAAATATTTTGGGGGTGTAGACCCCCCAAATATTTGACGGAACCCCTTCCGTCAAATATTTTGGGGGTGTAGACCCCCCAAATATTTGACGGAACCCCATCCGTCAAATATTTTGGGGGTGTACAGCCCCCAAATATTTGACGGAACCCCTTCCGTCAAATATTTTTGGGGTGTAGACCCCCCAAATATTTGACGGAACACCATCCGTCAAATATTTTTGGGGTGTACAGCCCCCAAATATTTGACGGAACCCCATCCGTGAAATATTTTGGCGGTATAGACCCCCCAAATATTTGACGGAACCCCATCCGTCAAATATTTTGGGGGTGTACAGCCCCCAAATATTTGACGGAACCCCTTCCGTCAAATATTTTGGGGGTGTAGACCCCCCAAATAGTTGACGGAACCCCATCCGTCAAATATTTTGGGGGTGTACAGCCCCCAAATATTTGACGGAACCCCATCCGTCAAATATTTTGGGGGTGTACAGCCCCCAAATATTTGACGGAACCCCATCCGTCAAATATTTTGGGGGTGTAGACCCCCCAAATATTTGACGGAACCCCATCCGTCAAATATTTTGGGGGTGTAGACCCCCCAAATATTTGACGGAACCCCTTCCGTCAAATATTTTGGGGGTGTAGACCCCCCAAATATTTGACGGAACCCCATCCGTCAAATATTTTGGGGGTGTAGACCCCCCAAATATTTGACGGAACCCCATCCGTCAAATATTTTGGGGGTGTAGACCCCCCAAATATTTGACGGAACCCCATCCGTCAAATATTTTGGGGGTGTACAGCCCCCAAATATTTGACGGAACCCCTTCCGTCAAATATTTTGGGGGTGTAGACCCCCCAAATATTTGACGGAACCCCATCCGTCAAATATTTTGGGGGTGTACAGCCCCCAAATATTTGACGGAACCCCATCCGTCAAATATTTTGGGGGTCTACAGCCCCCAAATATTTGACGGAACCCCATCCGTCAAATATTTTGGGGTTCTACAGCCCCCAAATATTCGACGGAACCCCATCCGTCAAATATTTTGGGGGTGTACAGCCCCCGAATATTTGACGGAACCCCTTCCGTCAAATATTTTGGGGGTGTAGACCCCCCAAATATTTGACGGAACCCCATCCGTCAAATATTTTGGGGGTGTAGACCCCCCAAATATTTGACGGAACCCCATCCGTCAAAGATTTGGGGGCTGTACACCCCCCAAATATTTGACGGAACCCCTTCCGTCAAATATTTTGGGGGTGTAGACCCCCCAAATATTTGACGGAACCCCATCCGTCAAATATTTTGGGGCTGTACACCCCCCAAATATTTGACGGAACCCCTTCCGTCAAATATTTTGGGGGTGTAGACCCCCCAAATATTTGACGGAACCCCTTCTGTCAAATATTTTGGGGGTGTAGACCCCCCAAATATTTGACGGAACCCCATCCGTCAAATATTTTGGGGCTGTACACCCCCCAAATATTTGACGGAACCCCTTCCGTCAAATATTTTGGGGGTGTAGACCCCCCAAATATTTGACGGAACCCCTTCCGTCAAATATTTTGGGGGTGTAGACCCCCCAAATATTTGACGGAACCCCATCCGTCAAACATTTTGGGGGTGTACAGCCCCCAAATATTTGACGGAACCCCATCCGTCAAATATTTCGGGCGTGTAGACCCCCCAAATATTTGACGGAACCCCATCCGTCAAATATTTTGGGGGTGTAGACCCCCCAAATATTTGACGGAACCCCATCCGTCAAATATTTTGGGGGTGTACACCCCCCAAATATTTGACGGAACCCCATCCGTGAAATATTTTGGGGGTGTAGACCCCCCAAATATTTGACGGAACCCCTTCCGTCAAATATTTTGGGGGTGTACAGCCCCCAAATATTTGACGGAACCCCATCCCTGAAATATTTTGGGGGTGTAGACCCCCCAAATATTTGACGGAACCCCATCCGTCAAATATTTGGGGGCTGTACACCCCCCAAATATTTGACGGAACCCCATCTGTCAAATATTTTGGGGGTGTAGACCCCCCAAATATTTGACGGAACCCCATCCGTCAAATATTTTGGGGCCGTAGACCCCCCAAATATTGGACGGAACCCCTTCCGTCAAATATTTTGGGGCCGTAGACCCCCCAAATATTTGACGGAACCCCTTCCGTGAAATATTTGGGGGCTGTACACCCCCCAAATATTTGACGGAACCCCATCCGTCAAATATTTTGGGGGTGTAGACCCCCCAAATATTTGACGGCACCCCTTCCGTCAAATATTTTGGGGCTGTAGACTGCCCAAATGTTTGACGGAACCCCTTCCGTCAAATATTTCGGGGGTGTAGACTCCCCAAATATTTGACGGAACCCCTTCCGTCAAATATTTTGGGGGTGTACAGCCCCAGAATATTTGACGGAACCCCATCCGTGAAATATTTTGGGGGTGTAGACCCCCCGAAATATTTGACGGAACCCCATCCGTCAAATATTTGGGGGCTGTACACCCCCCAAATATTTGACGGAACCCCATCTGTCAAATATTTTGGGGGTGTAGACCCCCCATATATTTGACGGAACCCCTTCCGTCAAATATTTTGGGGGTGTAGACCCCCCAAATATTTGACGGAACCCCATCCGTCAAACATTTTGGGGGTGTACAGCCCCCAAATATTTGACGGAACCCCATCCGTCAAATACTTTGGGCGGTGTACAGCCCCCAAATATTTGACGGAAACCCTTCCGTGAAATATTTTTGGGGTGTAGACCCCCCAAATATTTGACGGAACCCCTTCCGTCAAATATTTTGGGGGTGTAGACCCCCCAAATATTTGACGGAACCTCATCCGTCAAATATTTTGGGGGTGGAGACCCTCCAAATATTTGACGGAACCCCATCCGTCAAATATTTTGGGGGTGTACAGCCCCCAAATATTTGACGGAACCCCATCCGTGAAATATTTTGGGGGTGTAGACCCCCCAAATATTTCACGGAACCCCATCGGTCAAATATTTTTGGGGGTCTACAGCTCCCAAATATTTGACGGAACCCCTTCCGTCAAATATTTTGGGGGTGTAGACCCCCCAAATATTTGACAGAACCCCTTCCGTCAAATATTTTGGGGGTGTAGACCCCCCAAATATTTGACGGAACCCCTTCCGTCAAATATTTTGGGGGTGTAGACCCCCCAAATATTTGACGGAACCCCATCCGTCAAATATTTGGGGGCTGTACAGCCCCCAAATATTTGACGGAACCCCATCCGTCAAATATTTGGGGGGTCTAGACCCCCCAAATATTTGACGGAACCCCTTCCGTCAAATATTTGGGGGCTGTACACCCCCCAAATATTTGACGGAACCCCTTCCGTCAAATATTTTGGGGCCGTAGACCCCCCAAATATTTGACGGAACCCCTTCGGTCAAATACTTTGGGGGTCTAGACCCTCCAAATATTTGACGGAACCCCATCCGTCAAATATTTTGGGGGTCTAGACCCCCCAAATATTTGACGGAACCCCATCCGTGAAATATTTTGGGGGTGTACAGCCCCCAAATATTTGACGGAACCCCATCCGTCAAATATTTTGGGGGTGTACAGCCCCCAAATATTTGACGGAACCCCATCCGTCAAACATTTTGGGGGTGTACAGCCCCCAAATATTTGACGGAACCCCATCCGTCAAATACTTTGGGCGGTGTACAGCCCCCAAATATTTGACGGAAACCCTTCCGTGAAATATTTTTGGGGTGTAGACCCCCCAAATATTTGACGGAACCCCTTCCGTCAAATATTTTGGGGGTGTAGACCCCCCAAATATTTGACGGAACCTCATCCGTCAAATATTTTGGGGGTGGAGACCCTCCAAATATTTGACGGAACCCCATCCGTCAAATATTTTGGGGGTGTACAGCCCCCAAATATTTGACGGAACCCCATCCGTGAAATATTTTGGGGGTGTAGACCCCCCAAATATTTCACGGAACCCCATCGGTCAAATATTTTTGGGGGTCTACAGCTCCCAAATATTTGACGGAACCCCTTCCGTCAAATATTTTGGGGGTGTAGACCCCCCAAATATTTGACAGAACCCCTTCCGTCAAATATTTTGGGGGTGTAGACCCCCCAAATATTTGACGGAACCCCTTCCGTCAAATATTTTGGGGGTGTAGACCCCCCAAATATTTGACGGAACCCCTTCCGTCAAATATTTGGGGGCTGTACAGCCCCCAAATATTTGACGGAACCCCATCCGTCAAATATTTGGGGGGTCTAGACCCCCCAAATATTTGACGGAACCCCTTCCGTCAAATATTTGGGGGCTGTACACCCCCCAAATATTTGACGGAACCCCTTCCGTCAAATATTTTGGGGCCGTAGACCCCCCAAATATTTGACGGAACCCCTTCGGTCAAATATTTTGGGGGTCTAGACCCTCCAAATATTTGACGGAACCCCATCCGTCAAATATTTTGGGGGTCTAGACCCCCCAAATATTTGACGGAACCCCATCCGTGAAATATTTTGGGGGTGTACAGCCCCCAAATATTTGACGGAACCCCATCCGTCAAATATTTTGGGGGTGTACAGCCCCCAAATATTTGACGGAACCCCATCCGTCAAATATTTTGGTGGTGTACAGCCCCCAAATATTTGACGGAACCCCTTCCGTCAAATATTTTGGGGGTGGAGACCCTCCAAATATTTGACGGAACCCCATCTGTCAAATATTTTGGGGGTGTACAGCCTTCAAATATTTGACGGAACCCCTTCCGTCAAATATTTTGGGGGTGTAGACCCCCCAAATATTTGACGGAACCCCTTCCGTCAAATATTTTGGGGGTGTAGACCCCCCAAATATTTGACGGAACCCCATTTGTCAAACATTTTGGGGGTGTACAGCCCCCAAATATTTGACGGAACCCCATCCGTCAAATATTTTGGGGGTGTAGACCCCCCAACTATTTGACGGAACCCCATCCGTCAAATATTTTGGGGGTGTAGACCCCCCAAATATTTGACGGAACCCCATCCGTCAAATATTTTGGGGGTGTACAGCCCCCAAATATTTGACGGAACCCCTTCCGTCAAATATTTTGGGGGTGTAGACCCCCCAAATATTTGACGGAACCCCATCCGTCAAATATTTTGGGGGTTTACAGCCCCCAAATATTTGACGGAACCCCATCCGTCAAATATTTTGGGGGTCTACACCCCCAAAATATTTCACGGATGTGGTTCCGTGAAATATTTGGGGGCTGTAGACCCCCCAAATATTTGACGGAACCCCATCCGTCAAATATTTTGGGGGTGTAGACCCCCCAAATATTTGAAGGAACCCCATCCGTCAAATATTTTGGGGGTCTACAGCCCCCAAATATTTGACCGAACCCCATCCGTCAAATATTTTGGGGGTCTACAGCCCCCAAATATTTGACGGAACCCCATCCGTCAAATATTTACGGGGTCTACAGCCCCCAAATATTTGACGGAACCCCATCCGTGAAATATTTTGGGGGTCTACACCCCCAAAATATTTCACGGATGTGGTTCCGGGAAATATTTTGGGGGTGTAGACCCCCCAAATATTTGACGGAACCCCATCCGTCAAATATTTTTGGGCTGTACAGCCCCCAAATATTTGACGGAACCCCTTCCGCCAAATATTTTGGGGGTGTAGACCCCCCAAATATTTGACGGAACCCCTTCCGTCAAATATTTTGGCGGTGTAGACCCCCCAAATATTTGACGGAACCCCATCCGTCAAATATTTTGGGGGTCTACAGCCCCCAAATATTTGACGGAACCCCATCCGTCAAATATTTTGGGGGTCTACAGCCCCCAAATATTTGACGGAACCCCATCCGTCAAATATTTTGGGGGTCTACACCCCCAAAATATTTCACGGATGTGGTTCCGTGAAATATTTTGGGGGTGTAGACCCCCCAAATATTTGACGGAACCCCATCCGTCAAATATTTTTGGGGTGTACAGCCCCCAAATATTTGACGGAACCCCATCCGTGAAATATTTTGGGCGGTGTAGACCCCCCAAATATTTGACGGAACCCCATCCGTCAAATATTTTTGGGGTGTACAGCCCCCAAATATTTGACGGGACCCCATCCGTGAAATATTTTTGGGGGTGTAGACCCCCCAAATATTTCACGGAACCACATCCGTGAAATATTTTTGGGGTGTACAGCCCCCAAATATTTGACGGAACCCCATCCGGGGCCTATGGGGACCTTTGGGGGCCTATGGGGGCCTATGGGGCCCTATGGGGGCCTATGGGGCTCTATGGGGACCTAACGGGGCCTATGGGGGCCTATGGGGGCCTATGGGGACCTATGGGGGCCTATGGGGACCTATGGGGGCCCATGGGGACCTATGGGGACCTATGGGGGCCTATGGGGACCTTTGGGGGCCTATGGGGACCTATGGGGGCCTTTGGGGACCCTTGGGGACCTTTGGGGGCCTATGGGGGTCTATGGGGACCTATGGGGACCTATGGGGGCCTATGGGGGCCCATGGGGTTCTACGGGGACCTTTGGGGACCTATGGGGACCTTTGGGCACCTTTGGGGACCTATGGGCACCTATGGGGGCCTTTGGGGACCTATGGGGACCTATGGGGGCCTATGGGGGCCTATGGGGACCTATGGGGGCCTATGGGGACCTATGGGGACCTATGGGGACCTTTGGGGGCCTTTGGGGACCCTTGGGGACCTTTCGGGGCCTATGGGGGTCTATGGGGACCTATGGGGGCCTATGGGGACCTTTGGGGGCCTATGGGGACCTATGGGGGCCTTTGGGGACCCTTGGGGACCTTTGGGGGCCTATGGGGGTCTATGGGGACCTATGGGGACCTATGGGGGCCTATGGGGGCCCATGGGGTTCTACGGGGACCTTTGGGGACCTATGGGGACCTTTGGGCACCTTTGGGGACCTATGGGCACCTATGGGGATGGGGGCCGATGGGGACTCATCGGCATCTAGGGGGACCTATGGGGGCCTGTGGGGGCCTATGGGGGCCTATGGGGGCCTATGGGGACCTTTGGGGGTCTATGGGGACCTATTGGGGCCTATGGGGGCCTATGGGCACCTTTTGGGGGCCTATGGGGGCCTATTGGGGCCTATGGGGGCCTATGGGGGCCTATGGGGGTCTATGGGGGCCTATTGGCACCATTGGGGACCTATGGGGGCCTATGGGGACCTTTGGGGGCCTGTGGCCGCCTATGGGGGCCTATGAGGGCCTATGGGGGCCTATCGGCACCTTTGGGGACCTATGGGCATCTTTGGGCACCTTTGGGGGTCTATGGGGACCTTTGGGGACCTATGGGGACCTTTGGGCACCTTTGGGGACCTATGGGGGTCTATGGGGACCTATCGGGACCTATGGGGGTCTATGGGGACCTATGGGGGCCTATGGGGGTCTACGGGGACCTTTGGGGACCTATGGGGACCTTTGGGCACCTTTGGGGACCTATGGGCACCTATGGGGATGGGGGCCGATGGGGACTCATCGGCATCTAGGGGGACCTATGGGGGCCTATGGGGACCTTTGGGGGTCTATGGTGACCTATTGGGGCCTATGGGGGCCTATGGGCACCTTTGGGGGTCTTTGGGGGTCTATGGGGGCCTATTGGGGCCTATGGGGACCTATGGGGACCTATGGGGGCTTGTGGAGGCCTATGGGGGCGTGTGGGGACCTTTGGGGACCTATGGGCACCTTTGGGGACTTATGGGGACCTATGGGGGCCGATGGGGACTCATTGGCATCTAGGGGGACCTTTGGGGACCTATGGGCACCTCTGGGGACCCATGGGCACCTTTGGGGGCCTATGGGGGCCTATGGGGCCCTATGGGGACCTATTGGCACCTTTGGGGACCTATGGGCACCTTTGGGGGCCCATGGGGGCCTATGGGGGCCTATGGGGGCCTATGGGCACCTTTTTGTTTGCCACTTTCCTTGCTCACACATTTTCCCCATTTTCCCATTTTGGTGTTCAAAGTCCTTTTTACTTTTGTATTGCCATGTTTCTGATTGTCCAAGGTGGTTCCCCAATGATTTTTCAATTGTGTCCTCCCTTTTTGTTTTTTTCATTTGGGGGGGGGGGTTGATTTAGATTTAGGCATAGTTTCTCCCAATTTCCTCTGGGCATTAGACCCCTAGACCCACCTCCAGTAGATAAGAATATCAGACATCTTCTTGGACAGACCGCACACACAACATCCCTTATCAGACATCAGACATCAGACTTTATACACAATCCTGCCGGACGCCCTCCAACCTTCCGATGTTGGCATCCTCCCGGATGGCATGTTCCAGTTCCACCAGGACTGTTCCATCTGGGGCAACAAGCTCATGCAGGCATCAACATAGGGCATGTCACAGTCCTTCCACGTTCTTGCCTAGGGGGCCACCAGGATGGTACAGCAGGCCTGTCACGCCTGCCGGGGCATGCACAGCACCAGCGGCGTAAGTGCAGCTGCAATTCCTATTGCTGCCCGCAGGGGCAGTTGGAAGTTAGCCTTCATCTTCGTGTATTTTGGGTCCTGAATAGCAACCTCTTCATGCAGTAGCACCAGGCCTTGGGGGAGCGTTAGCGCGCCGGGCACGCGCCGGGCATCTTTTTTGACCCGGGCCCCACCGTTGACCTTTTAGGGGGTGCACTAAGCGCAGTGCACTCGCAATGCAACTATTTGGACATGTAGCCGTCCTAGAACCCCATACTTTGTGATACTATGGGCATTATTGTTTTTTTGACAACGGGTATTTTGATGCTTCTTTCACATTCGGGATATGGTTTCTTTGGATTCTCACCCACTTTCACTTATTTTCTTCCATTTTTTGCTCGTTTCCACCACATCCACTCCTTACTAGGTTGATTTCTCCCCACCACAGGGACCCCAAGAAAGTAGGGGTGATGTAGCCATATTAATTTCTCCCCACCATGGGGACCCCGAGAAGGCAGGGGTGATGCAGCCATTCCGCCCGACTTTGGGCCCCTGAGAAGGCAGGGGTGCTGTAGCCAATGCTGAGTTTGCGCATCGTTCTTGTGACGTGAGGCAGAAACGCCGTCCAAACCGCTTGCGGCTTGGGGACTCATTACCATAGCGAAATCTATGGGAAAGGTCAAGGCAAAGTACCGTTTGTTAAGTACAATACAAATGACATTTGGAGTTGTTGAATTCACAGCTATTGTCCAATTATGCAACGTGCTTTGCAGGGAAGGTGCGCAGTCCATCATGGTCTATTTGGGGGGCCTTCTCCATCAGAGGGTAAATCTGGGGCTGAAGTCGGGATAGTTAATAGAGAGGTAGCGCGCCGGGCAAACATTCCCCTAGACACAGTCCCTGAAGCGGTGTCTGCCACAAAAAAAGCACTGTGAAAAGGCAGATGAAGGGTGATCTTAGGAGCAATGTCACAAGTGCTACTGTCAGTCCTGCAGATCACAATATAATTATCCGGTGTGGGTAATGCATGGTCCTGGGTCCGAACCCCAAGCATCAGAGTGGCTGCTCGGGCGGCCTGAGTTCCGTGAAGCTTCCCAGCGTTCATACGCAGAAATGACAGAATCGTGAGTTCTAACACATCATACCCACAAATCAATCTCCAGTTGATAACGAACCACACACAGTGCCCCTGTCATGGCCCTGTCGCTTCCCTCAGCAGACCCATGGTACAGCGTCTGAGCAGCGATGCTGCCCTGGACTACAGCCCTTCACGCAAGCGCTGTCGTGGCGTGGCACGGACCGCCCCGCAGTGCGTCGTATGCCTGTGTGACGTGCCAGCCAGTCAGCTCCCCTTCGGCTGCCGGCAAGAAGGCCATTTCTATTGTCACGCCTGCTTCATCCACATGACGGCAAACGCCATCAAGACAGGGGACCCCAGTGCCCTCAACTGCTGCATCCCCAACTGCAGCAGCCGCCACTGCGGGCTGCCCGATGCCGAGTGGCTGCACAACCGCCTTCTGCACTGTGGATGGAATTGCTCTCTAGCAGGTAATCTGCCCCCGTGGCCTCCGTGGCTGCCTTTTTCACCCACTCCCTGTCAAGCCACAACCCTCAGAAACTCCCGAGTCCCCATTTCCTCAGGCTGGCCTGCACCTCCGCACACTTGCGCTTCACTGGTAGACCCCTGGGCAGTAGTCTCCGGCGCCGGTGGACAGGATTCTGCACACTCCGTTCCGAAAGCAGTGCCGGCGACCAGACCTTTGCCTAAGGTGCCCCCCCCCCCCCCCCCGTGGGGGGGTGTGGGTCTGTGGCCTGTGGGTGGGTGGGTTAGTTTGGTCTTGGGCAATTTGGCCTAAAGTGCCTACTCCCCCCAAAGGGGGGGGGTGGTAGGGTTTGGGTGGGTGGATGGGTGGGTGGAATCATTGTGTCATCTTGCAGAACATGCCTCCCGAAGAGCTTTGTATTTGTGGTGCCAAGGTTGGTACGGGCAATGCAGTGTTTAGCAGGAGAAAAAAATTGGCTATGTGAGAATTGAACCAACCCCCATATTTCCAGACCCAAGGCATATCCCACTGGACCACATTCCAATTCTGCTCCATTTGATGACAAGTACCATTTACAGCCTGACGTTCAATTTTTTTCTTAATATTTTAACATGCAATGGATATGGGATGAGGGATGCGAGACCCCCTCCCCCCTGGCGGGGTAGGGGGGTATGGGTGGGTGGGTGGCTGGGTTACCTGGTCCTCAGGCAGCCCCAAAACGACCCCTCCCCCCCCGTTGGTAAGCAAAGATCTGCCGGCGGCTCGTGCCAGAGCACTGTGTATGCGACCCGTGTACCCCCATGGGCACGCCGCCTGGACTTCTGATTCCGGATTGTACTCGATGTTGTCGCCGTGCTCTGCGCTATCTTTGGCTGCTGGGGAGGGGCAGAGGCTTCTCCCGCTGCAGTGGTACCCTTTGCCCCTGCTTATGAGCCATGTTTTTGCATCAAACAAGTATAACTATGCCAAAGTGCGGGCTTTGGGCCTGCCTGGCACGGGGCTCTGGCCCAGGGGGGAGGCACCCATAACAAAGGGATGCCACACCACCAATATACAGACCCCTGCACAGCCTTACAGCGTAGGCTCCTGCCGGTGTAGACCACGCAGGTGCAACAGGTGTTTTTGGCGGCAATACCCACGACAGCTGCGTCGAAGATCCGTGGCTCTTTCTGCGGCGCATGACCGTGCGGTACGGGGGCAAAGGACCGCGGTCTCTGCACCACAGCTCGACCATGTCCTCGTAACAAGGGTCGCGTTTCATCGTTGCATGACCCCTCCTCCACGCGGTACCGCCCCGCGCATCGCCCGCACAGTGAAGCCGTACAGTCGGGAACAGACATGGGGACAGTCGCCCTTGGCAAACTGCACCCGAACATTTGCGCCTCCAAACAGGGCTGTGTCGTGACAACGCGGCGCCGACCCTCACTGTCCCTTGACACCAGGGCACGCCATGTTGCCCCATCGTTCTCCATCGGATCTACATCCTGATACTCTGGGGTGAAGCCTTTCCTCTACCCCTCCCTTTGAGCCCAACGACATCGCCCGTCTCACATGCTTCTGTGTTTCGTCGCCCACGCGATGCCTTCGCTCTGTTTAGGACTGCGGCGCTTTCTCAAAGAGTACGAAATGTCCGAATAAGACCACATGCGCCACATGCGCTCTCGCACCCTCAGGACATTTGCGCACGGGGCGCCGTAGGCAGCGTGTGGATTGTGTCCACATGCCATTCTCGGACCCTTAATGCCTCCGATGGCACGGGGAAGATTCACGCCGGCTGGCAGTGATCGTGCCGGTGTGCAGGCGCAGTAGAGTTCGGTTGAGTGGGATTCATTTGAACATTTGAACATTTGATATGTCGCGAACCAGCCCAGTCCCTCCCCTGTTTCCTGTAACTAATCGGCGCAGCCCTCCCGGCCCCCTCTGCAAAGGGTACATGCACAGATTGTGTGGTCATCGGAGTTGAGGCAGCCCCCCCCCCCCCCTCCCCTTTTTTTGGGCAAGGGTGCTGCACACAGAGACTGACCAGGCCGATCGGGCAGTCGCAATCACCTCGAAGATTGCACCGCTGTGGATGCGTGCACAGGGTCGTGCAGCAAGTGGGGCTGGTCTGCGTCTAGTGCGCCCAGCCCCCCGCGGGTGTGGGTCCCACCCCTTGTCCGAGAACAATTTCACTGCCCGCAGACTGTCTCCTGCCAGGCCATGGGGCACCACAGCTACTGCTGAACGCGTCCGCACGGAAGCTGGGGGCATGCTGAGGACCATGGGGCACGGGAGGGAGGGGGACCCCAGTGGGCCCACCCCCCGCCTTGTACTTTACATTGACCTCCACTGGCGTACGTCTTCCACACTGCATGCCTAGGGCATGGCCGGTGGCCGAAGGACACCCACATTGGGGTGCGTTGCCCTAGATATGGGGCTCAACCGCTGTTGGTTCGTCCATAATCGTCGTCAGGTGGCCCCAACCGCCGTTGGGTGGCCTTCGGGCGTCCGTCGTCTTTGTCGTCAGTGTCTTTGTCAGTGACCTGCTGTCCAGTCCACAACCGCCAGCCCAGATCGCCAATAAACCGTCTTCCGAGACCGTTAATGTCTCAACCTCAGAAATAGCGCTCAGTATCCGGCCGCTCAGATTCCAACCGCCGTCGGCAGCCTCTAGGGGTAAGTGTGCATTTGAGATCATGACCAGACACCCTCCACCGTTAGACTTTCAGGTACCACAACACATGCTACATCCCATTCCCTTTTTCTGGTGGTATTTGGCGTATGGGCCATTGCTCTCACACAGATTTTTGCTTACTTGGGTTCGGCTGGCGTTAAGTGGGGGGGGGGCGGGGGCGGGGAGGGGAGTGGAAGACCTGTTGGGTGGGTGGGTCTGTGGGTCAGAGGGTCGACCCCTCTGGTAAATTTTAGTCCACTCTGAAGGACAGTCTTCTGATGTGGGTTGGTGTGTCAGAGGGTGGATCAGGTAGCCAACCCCTCAAGTTGATTTCATTTCCCCCCTGAGGAAGAGTTTCCTGATGTGGGTGGGTGGGTGTGGGTTGCCTCGGGTCAGTCAGAATAGCCTCCGCAGTGGCTACGCAATGGCCTGCGTCCAACAGTACACTGAACGAGCTCACTGAGGAACTCCGTGCGGCAGTTGTGCCGTATGGGCGTCGCATGAGGGGCGTGTGCAACTCTTCACTTCTGCACAGTGACGCACGGATGCCTTGGCGAGTGTTTTGCGTGTCACCAAAAGTCTGGCAATGCAGTACAACGTACAACAAGGCCCTGACAAGCACCTTTTTCCTTTCTCTTGCTCCCCCCCCCCCCACCCCTCCTCTCTCGCCGTGCGTGTGCTCAGTACAATTGACGAGGGTGGTCCACAAAATTGGGGCCTTGGGGCTTTTCCACGGCAGCCCCCCCTCGAGGGGATCAGGGAAACGGGTGATGTCGTTGGACTTTCGGACGGTGCCCCTCCCATATTCAGCGACCACAAGCTGGTCCGGGCTCACATGCCTGTCTGTCGCCTCATCTTGCAGTTCCTGTGGGACACCCGCCGGTTGTGAAAGGGTGTGAGCGGGTGGACATGCGTGTGTGTTGGGGTGCGCGTACATCTGTGGGAATGCGAGGCAAGGGCCAGTCCACGTGCACACCCACATCCACCCACACCCCAAACACCCGCATCCACATCCACATCCACACCCCATGCCACGCTGCGGGCTGTCCTAATTGGCCTGCACATCGGGGGCAGAGGACGGAGTTACCCATTGAGGGCGTCAGATGCGGAGGGGCACTTGCTGTGAAGGATGCGCTCCTGGGGGCTGCAGGAAACGGACTCATGGGTTGAGCCGCAGACCCTGAGCCTAAGCGTTGGGCAAAAAGCAGTACGCAACTTCAGGGGGTCTGTGGTATCTGTGAACCGTCACACTCCGCCGCAATGCGGTCAACAAGAAACAGAAACAGACGGTGGAGCAGTGAACCTTCAGACGGTGTCATCAGCCTTCAAGCAAACTGCCTTAACTCTGTGTTGTCTTGGTCCTGAAATACCTTCAAGGGAAGTGGGCGGGGGGGGGGGGGCGGGGGGTTGGAGCGTTGGTGGGAGAGGACACCCTAAACCCAAGGCTGTTGGGCTCTCCTTCCAGTACATCATCATTATTGAGCACCGCGGCGAACCAACTTGTGCAAGCGCTGCTGCAATCAGGGAGCACGACGGCCAGACGGGGTCCCGCGCCTACACAACGCCGTCATTGGCAAAAGCGTGACCTCGCCGTAGGTTCGTGATTTTTCACTGCGTTTTGCAAAGTACTGCCTCTGCTCTCCCCCGCCCACCCCTGCCCCTCCAACATGAGCCCCTGCCGCTCCCAAAAGACACGTTTATTGACCCTCAGCTCCGTTTCTATCCCCCAGCCATAGCCCCCAGGCGGTTTGTCCAGCGCCTGATATATTCCCTTCCACCTCCTGCCCTTCAAGCCGCAGTAGTTTCTGCATTCCCAGTGTCCTCTGCTGGCACCCCTTCCTCATACTGCTGCGCTCCCCAGTCCCAATGAAGGTATGAGAGGGGGCCCGTTGCCTCCCTTTTGCATTGGGTGCTCCACAGTGCTCCACAGCACACGGCATCCCGCCGCAGCCCGGGGACAGCCTTGCAGACCTCCAACGAGTCAGATTCTGCTTTTGAGAGGTCACGGTTGGAGCCTGACTCTGATTTCAGAACCTGGGCTTCGGACAGGTGCAGCCAAAGGAAGGCAAGGGGCATTTCCTGGGGCAGCAATGGACCACGTCTCAACCCGACATACCACTTACGCCCACGAAGCCCCCCCTTTACCTTGAAAGACATGCCTGTCCCAAAGATTCGTACACCTTCCCAGCACCCTTCCCTCCTGGTGCAGCTTGGGGCACAGATGTGTGGAGTGCTGACGCCCGGGGCGCCATCCGCGTGCTGTGTGTGGTGGATCCGATCCACTGCATTGCGCACTGATGTGCGGCGTGCGTGTGTCTGACACACATGTGACGTGGTGCAGTGGTGCTGGTGCGGGTGAGAATGCACACTGTTCCCGGTCCCCAAAAGCTGAGAACAATAGAGCAGGGGCATAATTCCCAACGGAAGCACACGCCTCCACCTGAGGGAGGTCACCTGCTATGATTCTGGGTGTCAGATGGGCCGCGGTGATGCCAAAGATCAGCTCTTTGCAGAGGAGGGCGGTTTCTGGCGGATTTGCGGTGCATGCGCTGTGCCCGAAGTAGCCCACATGTCGCACAGTCCGCCTGTAGCACACACAGCACATGCCGTATTGCGGACGTAGCGCAGGCTCAAGGAGGGATCATGCTACAGCTGTGCCATGCTCTGTCCAAAGCCCGTTTCAGACTCGCTTCCCTCCGCAGATGAGGCTGAGGGCTTGCAACGCGCTCCGCAGCCGTGCTGAACAGGGCTGAGGGGACAGTGACACATGATGTTGGCTGACGGGGCATCCAGGTCCATGTGCAATGCCTCACGCAACGACACAAAACACGGATTTGGAGATTCAAAACAGAAGAGACCGCTTCCAAGAACAGCCCTCCAGCATGGCCGGTGGGTCTGTCACTCGGTGAGTGCCTCATGAGGGCCTGAACGTGCATGCGGGAGGCATGCCTAGCGGCGTGGCAGCACTGTTGCCCTCCTTAAGGCATGGCCATCAGAAGCTCGGGTCCACAACGCCCCAGTCCGGAACAGGACACCGAGGGTGTTCCGGCGCTGCACCTGTCCTGAGGAAGTGGCAGGGAGGGGGTTCTCATGTTGGATCTGTAGCGACGTGCTGCAAGCAGTGCAGTGATCCCATTGCTTGCCCCAGACACACGAGACCTCTGTGAACGATTTCAATTTAGTACCCGAGCTGCAGGTGTAAGGTGCTATTTACCTGCGGGTGGGGGGGGTGGCTGCGTGGCATTCTGGGTGGTGAGGCTCTGGGCCCACCCTGCATGTCCCTCGATAGAGGTTTGGATCACCTGCCTTGTATGGGCTCCAAACCTGTTCTGATGCATTCGTATCTCCTAGTCTGATGCTTCAGTGTATTTGCATTGGGTGGTTGTGGGGTGCAAACCGGTGCGAAGGGGGTGCACCGTGCGCTGTGCACGCGCTGTGCGAAAAGGCGGCTGTTTTCCACCACCGGTAGCCACGGGTCCCAGGGCTCTGAATTCTGCACCACCGATGCTGTTTTGAATGCATCATGCACGCTTCTGTAGGTGGGTGGTTTTCAGGGGTGTTCCCGGGATAAACAACGTAATAATTGGTGCTGTGCCCACGCTGTGCCCGCGCTGTGCAAAAAACGTCCCCTGAGAGGGTAAAATGGGGGCATGATGTAAAGAGAAATACCAAGACTGGGAGTAAACTAGGCGATATGGCCTCTTCTAATTCCTGCCTCTTCTGTTGATTCCAAGCAGCGTAGCAGTAGCTGCTGCTGCTGCCAGCAGCACCAGCACATCACAGCTGACGCTGCGCAGAGGGCCACCAGCGACCATCAGCTCAACCAGCCCCAAGCAGCAGTGCTGACTATTCGTGTCAAGGAAGGTGCAGCAGCAAGGGAGGCAGGGAGGGAGGGAGGAGGAGGAGGAGGAGGAGGAGGAGGAGGAGGAGGAGGAGGAGGAGGAGGAGGAGGAGGAGGAGGAGGAGGATCGGGAAAGAGGGAGGGGGCACCCTCAGCAAAGCTGCTTACAACAATGCAACCCACAGAAGCACTTGGATAGTAACCCCCGTTGCGCAAAGACCGCCTTGATTACCCCCTGGTCAAGCGGCACGTATTTTCTTTTGAACCCTGTCTAACGACCATCCTGTGGCCAAATGGTGGAGAGCAGGAGGTTGTTGGGTGCATTTTTGGCGCGTACATCACGTTGCCTGGGGGGATGCTGTAAGCCAACGTGCAAAAAGGTGGGGCTGGGATGCTTCACCTCAGAGAGTGTCTACAGTTGGCCCCCTCAAGAGATCCTGCATTCCGCCGTTGTGTTTTTCAACACGAGTGCGGGATGTGTGTGCAGAAGGGGCCTTTGCTGAGATCCCAGGAGGGTCGAGGTGGATAGTCCACTGTGGCATCGGGGAAAGGCTGATCCCCATGGCAATTGGAGTGTTTCATCCTCCTCCTGTCTCACAGCCTGCCCTCCCTCTCCCCTGAATCTCTCTGTACCGATGGAGCCCGCTTTCATCCCTTGTGTGCACACTCCCTGTTCACCATCTGCCGTTCCCCAGCTTTATCTGGAGTCCTGCCCTTTTGCAGCTTGTTGCTTGCTGAGTTTCTCAACACCTCTTCCCTGCCACACCAAAGCGATGCGTACTCCCCAATAGATCCCCATTCTCAAAGTGAGAGTAATGGCCCCCGGGGGGCGAGTTCATGGAAAATCACAAAGTTGGTCCTTGTTTGGCCCTGTTTTGTGAATTCGGGGCCGAGGAATGAAATTGAACTTGCAAGGTCTGACCTGAGGCAGGAAACAATCTGTGCTGTGGTGCCGAGTCTGTGTACAGAGCTGTACAGGGGCTCGGCGGGGATGACCAAGTAGGGCCTCAGGGGCAGCACAACGGCACGCACCATTTCCAGGCAAGGCACCCGTTCCAGGCAGGGCAGACATATCGTGGTGTTGGACTCCTTGTTGCAGCAATGGGAAAGCACACAGGCAGAAGAAAACACCCTGCACCATTGAAGCCCCTCACAACTGACTGCAATTCGTTGTTCACATCATCATTCACCATGGGCACACACATACATGGGGAGCACCCAGGCTCAGACCTGACCCCACCCACCCCAGAAGGTCCAAAACATTGAGGAGGTCCGGACCACATTTGGCCCCAACTTGGCACCAAAAGGGCCAAGAGTGTGCATTTTCAAAATGCTCAGACTTTTATGGGAAATTCAAATATGTATGCAAAACAGAAATTTTTTTTCGACCCTTGACCTTCCCCATCCAGCACCCCAACCTGGCTGCTGGGACCAGACCCCAAGGGGGCGTACCGTGCGCTGTGCGCGCGCTGTGCGAAAAGTAGGCCATTCTCCACCACCGGTAGGCAGTTTTTTGGGTGTAGGATTGTCGCAGGGTACTATTGCCATTGTGTGTCCTTGTAGCATCAACCCTCCCCCTTCTTGCATGTATGTACCCTTGCAAACGGGCACCCTGAGGCCGGTATATGGTGATACATTCTCAGGGTGTCTGCTGCGGGGCATCATCTTTTGCTCTCATTTCTCAGACCCTCTATTGCATTCACCATGGACTTTAATGTTGGAGATAGGGTGTTCTACACTCGCTCCAATGGGATGCGAGTTCCTGCCACAGTGGTGGGGTTTGCGCCCGACGGCTTACTCCACTTGGAGTATTTCCAAGACGCGGTGAAGGTGGTGAATCGGCAGTGCAAGTTGACTTTTGCACTTTTCACAGTTCATGTTGCGAAGGCAGAAAAGGTATCAACCTTATGGCCCATGGGAGCACATTCCTTCTTCCATTTGGACAGAGGAAGAGGCCCCTGAGGTTGATGAGGAAGAGGAGGATACTTTCCTTTGCCAAGTTTGTGGCAAAAGGGACACATCGGAATGCTCCACGTGTGACCTTTACTTGTGTAGAGGTTGCATGGATGAGCATACTTGCGATATTGATGTTCCCGAGTAGCCCCTAATATATTTTCAGGTGTTCTTGAACACCCGCAAGACAATTTTATTGTCTACATTGCATTGTTTTGGACGTTGGATAATTCTGAGAACACGACACGTTTGAATTTCGGACTTTTGAATTGCTCATGCATGCTTCTAGAGGTGGCAGGTTTTCAGGGCTGTTACCGGGGTAAACAGCGTAATAACTGCCGCTGTGCGCGCGCTGTGCGAAAACGCCCCCCAAGGGGTAACCTTTTCTTTCAAAAATCCCACATTTGTGTGTTCAAATGATCTATGTTGGGGTACCCGGGACCCCCTGGCGAACCCCCAACCCCACCCTACCCCCCACAAGGCCCAAAAAGCTTAAGAGGGGGTGTTGGTGTCAGGGTCTGAGCCTGAGTGCCCCCCATGCCACATGGGCCGCTGCCGGCCAGGCACTGACCCAAGGGATCCCCCCCCCGCCTCTACGGACCCTGGGGGAACGTTAGCACGCCGGGCATCTTTTTGGACCCGTGCCCCACCGGTGGCCTTTTTTTATGGGGTGCAGTAAGGGGGCGCACTTAGCGCAGTGCAGCTATTTGGGCGTCTGGCTGTACTAGAGACCCATACTTTGAGATACTGGGAGCATCATGGTGACCCCTAGCGTAGGTTTTGACTTCACAATCCACGCTTTGTTGCGTGGCCCCTTGAGTTGGGGTTAGGGGCTCACAATCCACGCTTTGTTGCATGGCCCCTCGAGTTGGGGTTAGGGACTCACAATCCACGCTTTGTTGTGTGGCCCCTTGAGTTGGGGTTAGGGACTCACAATCCACGCTTTTTTGCGTGGCCCCTTGCGTTGGGGTTAGGGACTCACAATCCACGCTTTGTTGCATGGCCCCTCGAGTTGGGGTTAGGGACTCACAATCCACGCTTTTTTGCGTGGCCTCTCGAGTTGGGGTTAGGGACTCACAATCCACGCTTTGTTGCGTGACCCTCGAGTTGGGGTTAGGGACTCACAATCCACGCTTTTTTGCGTGGCCTCTCGAGTTGGGGTTAGGGACTCACAATCCACGCTTTGTTGCGTGGCCTCTCGAGTTGGGGTTAGGGACTCACAATCCACGCTTTTTTGCGTGGCCTCTCGAGTTGGGGTTAGGGACTCACAATCCACGCTTTGTTGCATGGCCCCTCGAGTTGGGGTTAGGGACTCACAATCCACGCTTTGTTTTGTGGGCCCCCGAGTTGGGGTTAGGGACATCTGGAGGCAAGTCCGTCACCCCCCCTACGGACCATGGGAGCATGTCGCGCCTCATGTTTGGACTGATCAAAGCAACTCGGCCGCCACGCAAGATGAGGCAAAGGATGAGGCAGAAGTGTGTGTGTTGTGTTGCCAAAGGCGCTCCACCGTCGCAGTTTGTGATGAGTGTAAGTAGCACTATTGTACTGAATGTATCGACACCCACAGTTGTGGGACCAATGTTGTTTGTTAAGTACAATACAAATGACAGTTGGAGTTGCAGAATTCACAGATATTGCTTTATTATGCAACGTGCTTTGTAGCGAAGGTGTGCAGTGCAAGGTGGTTTACTTCGGGGGCTTCTCCATGAGAGGGTAAATCTGGGGCTGAAGTCAGGATAGTTAATAGAAAAGTAGCGCGCCGGGCGCGCGCCGGGCAAACATTCCCCCCATGTAGCAAACAGATTTAGCCATATACATATATACATCATGGAGCGACCATTGCCACAATGTGGCACACACGGCACACACAGGGTGCGCACAGGTCAGATACTCCCTCAAACATTTTCAATGTATTGCCAAACGGAGTGTTAAAGTGTGGCCACACCAGAAGCGAAAAAGGTGGGAAACAGCAAGCCAGGGCTCTGCCATCGCAACCTCACCTGAGGATTCAACATAGTTCGTCCACTTGCAATGTGACCACTGCCTCTTTGTCTGGTCTCACAGCAGGTCTGTCTACACTGGCGGGGCTTTTCCTCAACTCCACTGTCCACAGGGATTTTGAAATCTCAACAGCTGCATCACACATGGCCAAGTGCCCAAAATCATGCGGCTGTGACCAATACAAACTCGCTCCACTCTGCCTACCACTGTGCTGGGTGTTGATGATGCTCTCGATGCTCATGGCCGGGATGGCACTCTCCTCCCGGGAATGGGTGTACCCACGCAGCGATCGCAACAACACGTTGATCCACCGGGAGATCCAAGTGTTGCTGTTGGCGCAACCCGTGGGCTCCGTTCCAGACACCAATCCCTATGACCCAAGGACCATTCACAGTGGACTTTGGCAAATCTGCATGAACTGTGCTGACCTGGGGTGTTCTCCAAACTCCCACTGCGTCGACATCGAGTGGAGGAACATGGGGCCCAGCACGGCGGAAGCCACCTGCTATCAGGGCTTGCAAGGCGCATACACGGCGACCATCATCATGACGATCGCCGGAATGTGCATGTGCTTTGTGACCTTGGCGGCACTCTGGCACAGGCAAAAGCGGCTGGTTCGGAAGCTGAAGAGATACAAACGAGACAAGATACGGACCACAGTGAGCGCGCTGACGGCCGCTGTCTTATTCTACGTCGCGTTTGCAGTGTTCATCTCCGGGAACATGAAAAGCGGGACATGTGAAGGTTACGCGGCTTCTGGTCTGTTCGGCCCGCCCCCATACTTCGTTCTGGTGACTGCCGTCCTGTGCACTGCAGCGGCCTTCATGCTGTGGTTTTGCCGCTTGAAACCCGACGGGCCCTTCCTCAGGGACAAGCTGTGGGTCACTCATGAGGAAGAGGAACAGAAGTGGCGTGAGCGATGTATGGAGGAGGAACTGCGGGGGATGGAGGCCATATGGGACGACCTGGAGGCCCAGAAAACGGAGTTCACGAGATATGGCCCTCTGAATGTCATCACAGGGCAGGAGTTGCTGATCCGACTACGGCTGGAGTCCGAGGAAGACCAACAGCGTGAGGCGGTCTTTGTGCAGTTCAACACCGAAAAGGAAATGTACCAGTACCAAGAGCCCCCGTCGCCTGCAGTGGCGCCGCCTCCGGTACAGTCCAGCGGCGACCTCCGCCCAACTCTCGGTATTGAGATCAAGGTGGAGGACGACCAGTTCGGTAACAAGAACAACGTGGTGGTCGCGTACCGCGTCCTGCCCAGCGGCCCCGCTGAGCAGGCCGGCATTGAGTCCGGGGATGTCCTGACCAGGTGGGACGGGCAGGTGCTGGACTCCAAACACAGCTTTGTGCGATGTCTGAAGTACTCCGTGCCCGGCCGGATGTCCAACATGACGATCGTCCGCGACGGAAGGACCATGGAGATACAGGTCGAGATCGGGGGCGTCACGAAGCAAAAGCGTTGAATGCGCACCGGCCTGCGGGCCTCAGTCCCCTCAGGGGAGAATGACTTGGCTCACCCTTCAGAGATGCAACGCTGCAGGTGTTGCTTCAGCTGCCGGGTGCTCGTGAAGCATGGGTCTCTTAAGAGACGTGGTCGAGCCTAGACGGCATGGTCTGTGGTGTATAAGTTGAAGTGAATGCCCTTGATGCAGTGCGCGCGCAGTGCGAAGTTTTGTCTGTCGGCAACAACTACCCAAGGCCAACATTTGGGCCTTCTCCACCATGCCCAAGAACTAGTGATAGGCCCTCCAGTGCATGCGTTGTTTGAGGATTGCTGCCCATATTATGGTATTGTACTACGACCAAATGTACAGGCCCATGTGGCGGAATCGCAACATCATAGGGTTGTTCCGGGGACCATGCATGTGTCTGGTGGGTTGTGCCCAATGTGATGACCTGTACATGATGCATTCGTTATTCCCCAATGCCCAACAACACCGGAACGAAAGCTTACGGTGTGAACACATGTGACACCAGGACCCCGTTGTGTGGGGCCGGGGGAGCAGTTCAAAACCACGCGATTCGGCCAAATATGCACCGCAGTGCGCACGCAGGGCAACGACAGTCCCGGAGACTACAGGATCTTGGTAACAAAAGCAATATGTGAGAGGGGCTCAAAACAGAAGACTCTACAACAGCATGCAGACTGTAGGCGTCCCTCTGCAGTGCAACTGACAAACAGAAGTCAGGACATCTTTCCGTTGTTTGTGAGCTGCGTTGCCTCTGTGGAGGCAACGCGAGTCGCTTGTTCCGAGTTTCTGGCCGCAATCCTGTGTGTACTTCCCTGTGGGCGGGAGCCCAGGCTGTTCCGCAGCTACTTGACGTTGCAAAGGAAGTACAATCGCAGTAGACATGCCCAGAATTAGAGGTGAGCCAAATTTCGTTCCTCAGAACTGTTCTCCCGCGTCCAAATCCCAACGAGCACTCAACAAGGGGCGTGCTGTCCCTGGCAAGTGCGTGTCAAGCAATCAAACGGCGCACATGCATTCGCTGTGGTTTTACAGTCCCTGTGGGCTGCATGTTGGTTTGCGCCCGTGCAGCGCGGGTCCTCTGCCACGGGGGTCGTCGTGTCGTAGGGTCCTCGGCGCCTGCACGGGTTGCACCTGCCAAAGGGATTGCTCACAGCCACTTTGAGGTGTGGTGGGCAATCCCCCCCCTCCCCATTCAGTGCCCAGGCAGTGGTCTGTGTGTGCGGCAAATAAGCGGATTAGGACGAGTCAGCTCTTTCTCTTGACCGCCAGCGTCTCCCGGTAGCTCAAGTGCCGTTGGTCGCTATCAAACCGCCCCTTTGAAGGGTTTTGTACCCAAGGGGGGCTTCTGTTCACAGCGCTCTGCTCTTCATCTTTGGGAGGGCACATGGCGTTGGAACACGCAGCGCTGAAGATGGTTTACTCCTCTTGGGGGGGGGGGGGGGCAAAAGTGATGGCAGCTGCAGGGCACCCATCCTCTCTGGCACTGGCACTGTCCGGCAATATCTGTAGTGTATGCCCCTGAGCTTCAGCGTTTCAGGTACAGGAGGTGCTTTGGAGTTTTCTCAAGTGCACGGGCTGAACCCTTTGCTGCACAGGCTGCTCTGCATTCAAGCCTCCACCCAATTTGATCAGTGCAGAGACCAAAAGGATGCAGACGGAGAATGGAGCGCCCGCTACGAAGGTGGCCAAACACTTTCAGACCTCGAGTTTATGTAGGGGGATTGATCCACGTCGCATGAAAGCATCCCCTGAAACCTGAGACCAGGGACCTGATGCTTTGGACATCAGGCACCATCACAACACCATTGGTTTCCGCATGCGTCGCTTTGTCACCCACAAACGTCTGGGCGAATATTGTCTCAGGCAAAATCAGCATCTTTAAAAGATTGTGCGTCAATGATGCACTGCCCCCCGCCCCCCGTGCGCGCAAAAACAACAATCTTGATGGTTTATACTTCTGCCTGCCCCAACAAGAGCGTGCACGTGCTATCCTGGTTCCTTCCTGGTAGACCCCTCCCGCAGGTGTTGTGTTGGACAACAAAAATGTCATTTTCTGAACGTGCATGGGGGACCCCCTGGTCATGTCGGTTTGGTCATAGTGCCTGAAAGTCAAGAGAGCTAGCTTGATTTTTGATTGTTGCTTTGATGGCGCGTGTTCTTCTTTGGGGTTCGGGATTTATTTCATTTTCTTGCTTCTCATGCTTGAGAAGGGCAGATTGACCCCTCCACAGCTTGGACTGAATGGGGTCCCTCTGTTTTTCATCTCTTAGCCCATGTCGGGCTGGTCCTCGCGGGGGCTGAGGGGGCTCGGTGACCACCAACAACGAATCTAAGGGCACGCTCAGTTTGTTTGTATGGTATTACTGCAATTGTTACGGCAGGCAATTTTATTGATTTGCTTTCACTGTCACTGAATCTGCCAGCACACGCACAGAGTCTTTGCTGGGATGTCTTTCAATTGCACCTGCTCACTGGGGAAAGTTGTTCAGAACATGGTGATGCATATTGCAGTACTGCATACCGTACCAACGATCGGGTGACAGTGTGCGCCACCATTGTGCACCAGTTAAGTGCCTCAGACTGATCTGTGTGTGTGCCCAACTGCATCCGCCAAGCCAGCACGTCTCTTCATCGAGCTTGGCAAAGATAGGAGCAGGGGCTCACCGTGGGCCACAACGCACACCCCAAACAAAAGAGGTTCCGTTTGATTCCTTTGCCTTGAACGCTGTGCCCCCGAAGGGCAAGTCAATTTAGGCAATCGTTTTCAGAGTGCATTTCACAGAATGAAAATCTGCACAAAATGGGAAAATGGGGGGGGCACAGTACGCAGCGGGTGTGCAGTGCGGAATAAAGCAGTGGACCCTCGGCAGCCATTGGTTTCAAGGGTTTAGGGCAGATGCGTGCATCCATTGCTTGTGTCACCTGTGGCACCTGTGAGTGCTCGCTCTGTTGTGACTATTGTGCTTAGGGTGAGGTATGGGCAGGTTTTCGGGGCATGCGTTCTTTTGGTACGGCGCGTCACGTGCTAGCACCACCTTGTCTAAGCACCAGGACCCGGTCTGACCGTCACTTTCCTGACTTTCCTGGTGCTTGCGCACCAGGAGGCCAGGTGTCTGCAACACGGGAGGAGTTGAATGAGCGTTTTTGGAGGTTTGAACGTCCAATGCTGGAGCAGTATGTTGTTGTGTCTTACTGTTTCTTTTTGCTCTTGTCATGCCTGGGAGAAGTGGGGCTGTTTTCCAGTGAATTAAACAGGTGCACACAGTGCACCTGGCTCCCGGCCCAGCCACGCCCTGACAGAGCACCCGTGCATGTCCATGTAGCTTTGTGTGTTGCATTGGCCTTGTGCTATATTTCATGTACATCAGCCCGGCCAAAACTATGCCTAATTGCCAAGGCTGCAATCAGGCACATATCAGTAAGGCATTGGGGGATTTCTTGTCAAAAGTTTTACTGAGTGGCTGGGGGGGGGGAGGTGGATACTTTGGGTCTGAGGGATGAGGTACCCAGATGGTGGTACTGTCATCGCACACCACCAATGGTTTGCTTTACAATTGCGACACAAAAGATCATGCATGCGCAACTCAAAAGCATGGCGCAGAACACATTTCAGTAGAATGCATCTGCTGGTGCTATGGACAGTGACAATGAAGGGGCTGCGCACGGCGCGCCGCACGTGCGCGCTAAAACCGGCTCCGCCCGTTTAGAGGCGGTGGGTGGCGCGCACGCGCAGATACTGGGTTCGCCCACACTGGGGCTGCGCATAGCGCGCTCTGCATAGAATTTTCTGGACCTGGGCCACATGACGTTGAATTGCTGAACATACTCAAATCATTGTATCCTGTTGTAGATCCACTAGTCCATCTCATGGGTGAGGGCCCATACCATTCAAATTAAATTGCCCAATGTGGCATTTGGCCCCCAGTGGAATGCTGCACTCATTGTGTGTCAAGCACAGGAGACTTGTGCGTGGAACGATGTTTCAGACTTTGGGGATTCGGCATCAGGGAAGACACAGAAGCTACACCAGCAAAATCCACTATAACTGCACATCTTAGTTGCATTGCCTCTTTGGACTATGGTGGCGTCCAGTTCCCTGCAGTTCCGGATAGCTCCACACACCCTAAAAAAGATGTGACCAATTAAGGCACGCATATAGACCATCCATTTTAAAGACCCCCACGGCTCCCTTTCCCTCTGACGGCGCAGATTTTCTGTAAATATGATCCTCCCCTTGTCCTCACCAAGTGGTCTTTTAGTGTTCCTTTGTCGCCCCATCCTCAAAGAACAAAGGCACGGTTGCGCTTGCCGTTACTAGTGCATTGCAAATTGGTTGTACATAGAGGTCACACCATGAGACAGCAGAGTATTTGAATGATGTACAGCGAGAACGATCTGTTGATGAAAGGCATGCGGGAGTGGGGCAGTCACCACCACGCAATCTGGCCACCCCTCACAGTGTGTTACTGGTGACCTGCTTTTTTGGACCGGGTGGACTGTGTGGGGTCCCTGTCTGTAAAATGGTCCTCTGCTGCAATAACGAAATGGTTGACACACTGTGCGTGTACATTCGGCTTTCCCAGTTGGGATGTGTTCAGGGCAACCGTCGCTCAAGCAATTGTTCATTTCCGGAATTTGCGTCATACAAAAGCAGTGCAGAGTGCAATTTCTCTGTGAGCCTGCAGACTGGGAATAAGGATCCCAGCCTGTGATCCTCAGGTTGTCCAAACGGCACAGAGCTCAGGTAAAATAGCATCGGTCATTCTCTGGTTTGTTGTTGCTTTTGTTTTTCAGTTACAGTGGATCCTGGTCTAGGTTTTAGGTTTTCAGGTTCAGTTGATATTTGATTATATTTTCTCTGAGATTTGTGTGCCACAGTAGTACCAGTGCAATAGTGGTACCGAACCTATTTTTAGTACCGGCGTGGCCCACAATGGCATTGCCTTATGGTCCTTCGGGCGGGGGTGGAGGATAAACATGCGTTATTGCCTTCGACAGACCTTTGGACCATGATGGCCCCTTGGCTCAGCCATGAGTCTGCTCGTCTTTGGGGGTGTACTTATAGTCTGGCAGATGGGGGAAAAAACCAGAACAAACCGGGAGACAGATGCTGTATTTATGCAGGCTCTGCCATTTTGCCTGTGGGTTTTTACCACACACTCTCCGCCTGGCATCTCATGCAACGACTTCCTCTGCCATTTTTAACGGTGCATTCTTCTGTTCTGACCTTCTGTTTCCCCCTTCGCTTTTCTTTGTCTGCTAACAGATGCAGAGAAATACCCACCAGAACTTGGGTAGGGAGGCAGAGGCAGGTCAGACTATGTACATGAAAGCGTTGCGTATCGAAATGAAGGCTATTGCTCTTGGTGCACACCTGTGGCTGAGGACAAAGACTAGGGAATGGTTGAGGAGAAGGAACAACCCGAAATTCCACTACATAACAGGCAAACGCTCTAATGCATATCATGTGATGCTACAGTTGCCACACAATGTTTAGCCAGAAATCAAAAGCAGCCCCCATGGCTGCTTTTGCACCGTTGTGCAGCTCTCTTCCTGTTTCAAGTACCTGAATGTGGCAGGCAACGCCAGGTTTGCTAGGTATTGGCTGACCCCCCCCCCCCTCTTGTATAAGCTATGCCCTTGTCCAAGCTACAGCGGGACAACGCAGGGCCTCGTTTTGTGGGCAGGCCTGCGTGCGCAGTGGAAGCTGCGGTGCGAGGTAAAGTATCAGCGTCGGCAGGTTTCGTTGGAGGAGTTTGTAGCTGTTTGGGTGGGTGTGTTGGAAATCTGGAGGGGGGAGCGCAACATGTCGTGCAGTCGAGTCGATCTGCGCCATTTGATAGCACAGCTCCACAGCTGGGCGGACCATAAGACGATGTTCCACAGGGCGCCCCAAGCCCCCACGACGGCCAAGCTGCCGTCAGCGCGACTAGACCCGCTGAAGTTAAAGGAGGAAAAGTGGGGTAGCCACAAACGATCTTTGTTGGCGGAGCTAGAGGGGATGTCGGGTGAGGGGTGGGTCGTAGTGTATACGGATGGCTCGGCGAAACGCGTCCGCGGTTGGATGCAAGCAGGGTACGGGGTTTGGTTCGGGGACAACAGTAATCGTAATTTTCGGGCACACGTGCCAGCTCATGAGCGACAGAGTATCAGCAGGAGGGAGTTGCGAGGGGTGCTACATGCGATGCTCAGTCGGGAGGCGGGGGAGCGGATGGTGGTGGTGGTGGATTCCGAATACATTTTTAAGGCTATCACAGTGTGGACGGACAAGTGGAAGAGGCACGGGTGGCGCACGTCGTCAGGGGAGGTGGGGCACAGAGACTTGTGGGAGCACATTGATTGGCTTCGCGGGGAGGCGGGGGACAAGTTACAGGTCCGCTGGGTGCCATCGCACCTCGGGGTGGCCGGTAATGAGGCAGCCGATGAACTAGCGGGGCAGGGCCGGGAACTGCACCCCTATAACCTGCTGCCCCTGTCCAAACGACGCCGAGTCACGGAGTGGGATGCATTGGGGCTGGAGCCCATGGCAGAAGTGTCCGACCGGGACCTGGGGTCAGAGGTGGACTCTGGGGGGGCGTCAAGCGGCAGTTCGACCGCATCGTCAACGTCGGACGACGAAGACGTTTTTCTGTCCAGCTCGGAAGACATGTCATTCAGTACGGATGTCAGTGACACGCGGTTGCGGGGGACGTGGGACAGTGACAGTGATGGGTTCAGTACGGACGTGAGTGAGAGCAGGAAGAGGCGGCGGGGGGGGATCGAGTCCTGAGACGGAGGGGCGCCAGTGGCGCCTCTGGAGCATGGGGCAACAACGGGGGAGGAGCATACCAGAAACACGCGTGACTCCCAAGCCACGGTCGGTGGCGAGGTCGATGGGCACGCCACCGGGCATTTCCGCCTTGCAGGTCTGCACTAAGTGCACACCGCAGCAGCAACCGCTGGGGCCGGTGGGGGGGGGAGAGACCTGGTGGTTTCCTCGGCCGGTACACAGCACATCGGACAGTAGCATATCGGAAACACGCTTGTCTCCCACGTCATGGGTCGTGGGTTCGAAACCCGGCGGACAGGTCGCTGGGGGTTCATCATAGTGGTCGACACGGGGGGTGGTTTTATTTTCGTCTCGGAGGTACCTGTCAGCTCAACCCAGTTCCTGCTGAGGGTAGGGAGGGCGACCTGACCTATCCAGAAGAACTGTGGCGGCGCCTCCGGCGCCGTATCCGAAGGAGAGCTGTGGCGCTTCGCTGGACAGATGGGACAATGTTTGCCGCGGCTCCGCCGCGTGATACTCGCTGATTGAGGGCATAGGTCTGTCGGTGGGGACCTATTGCTGAACTTTCCACTGTTCTATGGCCAAGCTACAGCGGGTGTAGGGACCGTATTAATTTGGTACCTAATTTGATTCGGTACAAATGTAGTGCGGCCACATAACACATGGGTTTGGTGACAAATTTGCCAGCTACACAGGGTCATGGACACATATGTTGTGAGTGTTTGCCCACTTGAACACACATAGCTCTGATTTTGGGGATATTTGTGCATTATATTCCCCTTTCTTGCACCAGCTCACCGTGCAATCTTCTCTTTTTGAACCCAGGTTTCCCCAGAAACCCCAGTTAGGCTCCATTGCCCCTCTTATCACAGTGTGCAGTTTAAATTCCCACTCCCGCCCGTCAGATGGATGTTCCTGTGCCGTGTGTTTCCTGTGCCATGTCAGAAGGGCAACGGAATCGGGGAAACCAGCCAAACTTGGGGTCTACGGCCTTGTCCAAGCTACAGTAGGCGTAGGGACCGTATTAATTTGGGACCCTTGTGTAGCTTATACAAGGGGGGGGGGATGAATGGTGTTGCTTCTTTGGTCCCATGCGGCATGTGTTTCTTATCTGCGAACCTCGTCCATCTCCACGTCGAGGGGCAAACACGGGAAGGCCCCCACACAAAGGGTTTACATTAACGTGAAAGCGGCAGCGCACCAGGCGCGTGCCGGGCATCTTTTTGGGCCCCTTTTGACACGGAGCCGTAATCTAGGATTCTTGTGTGGCCCCTTTCCGGTTGAAGATATGGGGAATGCCCCCTGTCACAAGTTTTTTCTTCAATGCCTGTATTTTTTTACCTTCTTATGCATTTTGGATGTGGCATATTTGAATTGTCACCCACTTTTACCCATTATCAATCATATTTACCTATTTTCCATCCCTCTTTTCTACCCACCATGGGGAACACCAGAAGGTAGGGGCAATGTAGCCATATTGATCTATCCCACCATGGGGACCCCGAGAAGGCAGGGGTGATGTACCCCCCCCCCCCCCGTGTCGTTCCCCACCCCTTGTCGTTCCCCGGGGGGGGGGGGGTCACTTGGTCAACCCAAAATTTTTCGTTGCGGCTCATTGTGTTGTTGTGTGGGTGGCTGTGTTGTGGGGCACTACCACTTGCATGCCTTGCACTCATGGCAGGACATTTTGCGCACTTTCGCTGAAATGGAACTTGATAACACAATCATGTTTCCCCCTGGCACAAGTGTGATGTTCATCCGCTCCACAGGGGAACCTGTTTTGGCGCCAGTCGTTGGACATTCAGAGCACGGTGATGCATACCGCCGCATCTCTTATGACCGCGATGGCAAGACCGTCTTGCACGACCGTGCGTCTGTTCGGCGCCTCACACTGCCACGTGCTCCCTCTCCGCCCCGCCTTGCCCAATCGGAGGCTTCATCCTCGGCCCGGGCAGAGCAACGGGCACCGGTTCACCGCCGCCGGAAGCGGTCTTTGCAGAGCACGCTCCATGCCTTTTTGAAGCCTCGGGATCCACCCCAAGAGGAGGATGAGGACGTGATTCATCTCGCGGGGTCCCTGCCACAACCGGAGCCCACTTAGCCGGTTGTGGCTGTGGATGCGGTTCAGGTTGATTGTCGCAAAGGTCCCGTTAAGAGGTGTGCCTACCACGTTATTGGGGCCCTTTTTTTTTTTAGCTCACTGGGCACTAGACAATTTGTTTGTTTTTGTGTTGTAGGCGGCCCAAGGCTTTGCAAATGGCCAAGCCTAAGAAGATTGTGTGTACGGCTGCCCAAAAACTGGCGTATTTGGATTACGCCAAAATCCACAACGACTTCGTGGGTGCCCGGGATTCGGGCATCCCCTCCCCGAAGTCGTTGCGGGATTGGAGGGCAATACGGCTCCAATTGGAGAAGTTGGCTGCCAAGCGTTCGCAGAGAAAAACTCTGCACAAGGGTAAACAAACAAGGTACAAGAATGTGGAGGTGCGGCTGAGGGTATGGATTACGGATCGTCGGGATCGCAGGATTGTGGTGACCCGTTGAATGGTGATGAGCCGGGCCAAGTTGTGGGACGCAAGGCTTGCTTTGACGGAGGACCAACGGGTCCGTGGTGGACAGTTTTTCGTCGCCGGGAGGGTGTTACTACACGCACTTGCTGTCGCACCAGGAATTTTTAATTTTCAATCTGATGTGCTTCATGGGCCACAGGGTGCTGAAAAATGGCTGCATGGGCACTTGCTGTCGCACCAGGAATTTTTAATTTTCAATCTGATGTGCTTCATGGGTCACAGGGTGCTGAAAAATGGGTGCATGGGCACTTGCTGTCGCACCAGGAATTTTTGATTTTTAGTCTCATTGTGTGCTGTTTTCAGGAAGCGGTTCGATTACCTTGACAACGGGGACGAAATTTGCGTCTCGTTGGAGCCCTTGGCCGAGAAGTTTTTTTGAAGTTTTCGCAATTGCTCGATAGTGCATATTTCAGGGAACATGAAGATGAACAAGGTTCATCCTCTTCACCCGATTCAAATTCAGATTCAGATTCAGATTCAGATTCAGATTCAGATTCAGATTCAGGCTGTGTGATTTCTTCCACCGATGATGACTCTTCCGGTGGTGGTTTGGATGCTCCGGACAGTGCAAGGTATGCAGACGGTGGGGCAGAAAGTGATTTGTCTAGCTTGACTTCTGCTAAAGAATTGCTTGATGCGCCCACAACGGATGATGATAGTGACCTGAATTCTGACACGGAGGTTGTGTGGGTGAAGAGTGCCCGTGGTGTGTGGGGCATGGGACACAGTTTTGGGAACAAGTTGTATTTTACAAGGGACATTCCCGAAGGGAAATGGGTTCCCAAAAATCTGCTTGCGGCTGCCAAGCCTCCTACCATGGCCCGACTTGGCCACGGATGGATTCGTGAATCCAATGCACGACACTCCACCATGCTGTACAACATGCAGGCAGATACCCCGTCTACTGACCACACGGCTGGGCTCATGAGGCATGGACGGGCTTCCCGTGAGCAAACGTAAAGGACGGTGGGAGGAGCCTCTTGTCGTACAGGGCAGCAGCTCTCCTGATACCCGCACGACTTGCCCCTTGGGTGAATCTGGGTGATGGAATGGGCAGAAGCCCCGTGGACTATTGCTCCTTAATATAATTTCCTTCCTTGCCAAGCCTCCTACCAAGAAGGCAAAACCACCACCCAAGAGTGCTGCCCAAAGCATTCCAGTGGAAAGTGGTGAGCATGTGCAAGAGTTCAAGGTGAAGTGGAGCAAGACCAAGAAATTTTATGAACTGATGGGCATGGAGTCTGTGAAATGTGTCATAAAGAAGAGCTCGGGACGGCCTTGGGTTCCCTGAAGGTACTTCCTTAGCACTTGCCCCTAGAAGCAATCAACGTAGATGCTCCTGCTTCCTTTGTCAATCAGCATGGCTACGTCACCCCTGCCGCCTCGGGGGCCCACTTGTGGGCGGAATGGCTGCATCACCCCTGCCTTCTCGGGGTCCCCATAGTGGGGATAGATCAATATGGCTACATCACCCCTACCTTCTCGGGGTCCCCATAGTGGGGATAGATCGATATGGCCACATCGCCCTTGCGTTCTCGGGGTCCCCATAGTGGGGATAGATCAATATGGCTACATCACCCCTACCTTCTCGGGGTCCCCATGGTGGGGATAGATCGATATGGCCACATCACCCCTGCCTTCTCGGGGTCCCCATAGTGGGGATAGACCAATATGGCTACATCACCCCTACCTTCTCGGGGTCCCCATAGTGGGGATAGATCGATATGGCCACATCACCCCTGCCTTCTCGGGGTCCCCATAGTGGGGATAGACCAATATGGCTACATCACCACTGCCTTCTCGGGGTCCCCATAGTGGGGATAGATCAATATGGCTACGTCACCCCTGCCTTCTGGGGGTCCCCATAGTGGGGATAGATCAATATGGCTCCCCTTCCCCCGCGTGTCGTTCCCCACCCCAGGGAAGACGGTCCCCCACCCCCCCCCCGGGGGACCACACCCCAACCGTACACACACATTTGCAGGCACAGAAATTGCAGCATAAAACGAAAGCACTCAACATAGGATGCGTTCAAAGGGCTGCCAATGTACGGAGACCTACTCCTTGACCGGCTCGGTGCCATTGGTGGCACATGGAGTGCTGATTTGTGGAATCCTAACAATGTGTCTCATGTTTACAAGGTAACTATTGCCGTTGATATGTTGGGCAACATTGTATGGATTTGCCCTTTGGCCCCCGGAACATCTGCCGATGTTCTGATTTGGGATGGGTATGGACCGTCTCGTATCCGTGGCGATTTCTTTGATTTCGAGGTTGGGGACCATGATAGCGCTAATAAAGGCCGGATTCATGTCATTGTGGCATTTTTGACGGCCCGCCAACAGTCGCACAATGATGTGCATGGGTGGTATAGGGCACGGATGGAGCATTTGTTTGGACAGTTGTGGCATTGGGGTTTGGTAAGGAACATCACACTTGGAGACCCTAATGAGTTGCACCAGTCCATGCGTGTTTTGTTGCATTTCACGCAATTTTGCATTCGGAGGCAGGTCTGTCACCCACCTTATGGGCCATGGGACCATGTTCCGCCTCATGTTTGGACTGATAAAAGCAACTCAACCGCCACGCAAGATGAGGGAGAGGATGAGGCAGATGTCTGTGTGTTTTGCTGTCAGAAGCGCTCCACCATCACAGTTTTCGGTGAGTGCAAGGAGCATTATTGTGAAGAATGTATTGATGCCCACACTTGTGGGAAACAAGTTGTTTATTAGACAATACATGATGGACACACATTGATTTTGAATTCAATTGTTTGGACTTATGCAATGTGCTTTGCAGGGAAGGTTTGCGGTCCACTCTAGTCGACTTGGGGGGCTCCTATGGGGGAGGGTAAATCCGGGATTAAAACCGGGATAGTTAATACAAAAGTAGCGTACTGGGCACGTGCCGGGCAACCCCCCCCCCCCAACATTAGCACTGGTGAATAGGAATGCCAACAACCTCATTCCAGCCAAGGCCTTTGTCTAGCCCTCTCATGGACTATTGCCTCTTGGGATGTTGACCAGCCTATGGTGGTGAAGTTTTGCTGTTTTGTCAAGTGCAATTGGTTCAAGATGGCACCCAGGGCCCCATCAAAAAGAATACCCCTTCTACCCTTGCTACCCCGTCCACCCACCCACCCACTCATCAGGATTAGGAGCTGGGTATTAGAAGGGGCAGGGGTTGGTGCTCTTTGGGGTGCATGCCGGGAATGCAATATTCACGCCAAAAAAAATTGCTTCATTTCAGAGGCTAGTAGGGTTTAGGGCTTCTCGTGGAGTTTAGCGGGTCTCTCTGTGTGTCCGTGCACTGTTTATTTGTGTCATTCTTTCTAATGTGTGTACATCATCAACTTTGAGAGCGGTCGTAGCAGCATGGCACTTCGGCCAACCCTCATATTGTTGAAACCTAGAATTTGAAATTTGCGCAAATTGTACACTGTGCAGACACTATGTACATATTAGGTGGTTCATCCGTCCCCTGACTAGAACTAAATACCCAATCATGTGAGCACGGGCAACCATAATCAAGCTACACCACATCAATATTCATGCATATATTCAATGGAAATGGGCTGATGCCGGCGGGCGGGGCGGGGCACCTGGTGCAATGCATGCGCAGTGCCGAGGTCTAGCTGTCTGGCGAGGCGTGGCACTTGCACTTACCCATGCAAGATCCAACGAGTGTCATGTAGCCATATTAATTTCTCCCCACCCTGAGGGAGTGTTAGTGCGCTGGGCTCGCACAGGGCAACTTTTTGGGCTACTTCAAATTTCTACCCTTGTTTTTGGGGTGGATTGTGGGGGAGCGTCAGCGCACTAGGCGCGCACTGGGCATCTTTTTGGGCCATTTTTGCTACAGACCCCTAATCCATGCTTTTTGCATAGGTTATGTAGCCATATTGCACACCCTGGCTTTGCGGAAATCTGTATCTTACATCGAACTTGGTCCACAGTGGCCCTTGGCACTTATGAACTGGCCTTTTTGATAAAAAAAAAGGTTATGTAGCCATATTGATTTGTCGTAGAGGGGCTGCTGCTAGCCGGGACCCACCCCCCAAACAGCAGGGTTATGTAGCCACAGGCGCACATCACTTTCCGAAGATCCCATGGAGGATGGACGTCCTCTTTTGTGACACAAGTACGTTGGGCATAAAGGGGAGAACTCCCCGGCCGCCTCCTTTTCTATGGGAACGGTTGGGACGTCCCCGGGACGTGAATGAAAACGCCAAACCTACCGCTTTGTTGGCAAGTGATGTAGTGCGGACATGTTGGGGTGCTGTTTCATGGTCTATAGGGGACCAGAACTTTGAAGTTGTGTGTGGGTGTAATGTGAAACAGGCACACAGGGCTTGATTCATGGTGATATGTTTGGCGTGTCCGCGACAAGGCATTAGTTTTTGCCCTTTGGGGGCGCCTTAAGCGCAGTGCGCGTGCAGTGCAACTATTTCGGCGGTTGGCCGTAGTAGAAACCCATACTTTGTGGTACTTTGGGCATCATTGTTGTTTGATAGTAGGTTTTGATGCATTGGGGATCTAGCATTTTTGGATGTTCACCCTGTTGCGCCCGTTTCTACTTTTTTGCACACTTTTTTTTCCATTTCCACCACATCTACTCTTTTTCTCGGTTGATTGATATGGTGATACACTTTGATGGTGCCTACTACGGGACATCATACTTTTCTCCTCATTTCTCAGGTCCACTTTCTCCATGGATCTTATAGTATTGGGGATAGGGTGTTCTGCACCTGCTCCAATGGCCTGCGACCTCCTGCCACGGTGGTTGGGACGGTTGAAGACGGACTCCTTCACTTGGAATACTACCAAGATGGGTGGAGAGTGGTGAATCGGCGATGCAAGATGGAGTCCATCTCCTTTGCCATCCTGAGTTCAGACTCGCCACCTGACTGCCCTCCGTCTCTGCCGCCCAACACACAGTAAAGTTGCTCCCAAAGGCCCCTGGTCCTTCACCAACGCGACAAGAACCGGGAAGGTCCCCCTCAAGGTCGGATCCAGTCCAATTTGGGTCGCCAAATTCTAAGGGTGTTTCCAAGGGGTGTGCCTTGGGGCTCTTTGGGGGGAACATAGTCTAAAAGTAGCGCGCGGTGTGCGCGCAGTGCAAGGATTCCCCCTTTGTGTCCTTAGACCGGCCCCTTTCCCTCACTTGCTATCCCCCAGTTCGCCTAGCCTAATGTGTTTTAGGGCCATAAGGTGCATCTATGTGTATTGTGAAACAGGAATGAGTTAGTTACATGGTGACACATTCAGCATGTGCGTTGTGGAGCATTAGTTTTTTCCACTTCTGTCCGGGGACCTCTTTTGCTATTTGTTATGGAGTTGAGCATTGCGGATAGGTTCGTCTGACCGGTTGAATTGTTTCAACCATTGCCCCCCACTTCCCATATTTCATGACACACTTTACGGATCCCATGCCGATCAGCTCCATTGCTGGGATGTGGTCTGTGGACCTTTCGATTCCGAAATACGCGGCTCACATTTTCAAGGTCCCCGTGGCCGTTGATATGTTGGGCAATATTGTATGGATTTGTCCTTTTGCTCCTGGCACCTTCGCTGATGTATTGATATGGGATGGTGATTGACCTTCCTCCCACACGAGGACATTTCTTTGATTTTGAGGTTGGCGACCAGGATGGAGTCTACAAGGGCCATGTGCATGTCATTGTGCCGTTCATTGGCCGGAAAAATGACGATCTATCGGCACGGCAATAATCATATAATGATGTACGTGGCTGGGCATGAGCATACTGAGGGACACCACTGCATACATCTATGCATGCTGCATTATGACACGGCATACACGCTCACGGCCCCATATGTGGACACCTCCTTCCATCCCCCCCCCCCCACCCCCACACACACGTCCCGTGTGAGGCGTTGCCAACACATACAACCAAGGGACGGTGCGATTGTTGAGGGTATACCCCGCCCTTGGCACGACGCGCCCAACATGTAGGAGTCCATCGCACAGCATCAAGCTAGCACGCGGCATGGGTCTCTGCGATATGTTACATACGAACACTGCACCATATGGACTATGTCGGTACAATGTCACTGGCTATGCAGTATGTGTACACATGAGTGCTCATACCCGACCTACCGATCCACGGATATGAGTGCGCGGCGACCCTCTAACCCGATCACACCGTATCCTCCGCCTGATGCAATGAAATGCCGTCCTGCCGATCCACAAAAGCGTTAGGGACCAACTGACGATGCCCATGAGCACACGGGCTCCAAAATGAGGCTAGCTGGGTGACTAGCTGTGTCATGCATGTGGCCTGCATAATTATGCTGCCTGGGTACGATGCCGACTCTGCCGCCGCTCAAAATATGAACTCCGAAAGCTTTGCAAGATACCGATACAGTACCGCGGCTAGGAGAATCCACCATGCAAACGCAAGACGGGAAGGCACCATGAGAAGAAGCACACAATGAAACCAGGAGACTGGATTTGCCCCCGATTTCGGAAATCATAATTATGCACATCCACAAGGTGTCACACGTGTACGATGCGCAATTGACCGACGTGTCCCAAAACCTACATAGTGCGAGCAGTCGGCACCCTTGCCGCTGCCAGCTGGCCTGATGACTCAGGCCACCGCGATTACATGGACAGGATGAGATGACGCCCTAGCTGTTCCCGTTCCTCCTGACATCGATGCACTGGGGCGCTGTCACACTTCGCCCACATTGGCGACCACACATATGAATGCCGCCCAATGCACTACACACACGCACAAGTATATATAAGGAAATGCCACCTCACGTACCCTGAGCACTGCGAATGACCGAATAGTTACCTAGTCCCAGCATTACATGCACGCCCCATCCACACTGTTCAATTGCCATTTCGGCGTGGCAGATCGACTGCATATTGTATGAAGGAATGACCCATGTTATGCCAGCATGCCGCATGCGCCTCTGGTCCGCTCAGTTACTGTGTGTGCCTGTGCTGTACAGAAAGGGACCTTAAACTTTCCAGGGTTCTACCGGGTGCACTCAATGACACCTTGAGCGTCAAGAAAAAAAAGAATCATATAATGATGTACGTGGCTGGAACACAGATGGAACATGACCCAAATTGAGCAACGGTTTGCTCATTTGTGGCATTAGGGTTTAATTCAGAACACTTGGTGTGGTGGTCCCAACGATTTGCATCAATTAGTGCGCATTTTGTGACATTTTACCCAATTTTGCATCTGGAGGCAGGTCCTCTCTATGCACCGTGGGAACATGTTTCCCTCATGTTTGGAAGAGCACTCAAGCAACCGTTGAGGATGCCACACAAGATGATGTTTGGGATGAGGTCGATATATGTGCATGTGCCATGCCAAATTTTGTTTGTGCCTGCTTGTCTTGGTTCCTACGTCCCACTTATGTGCTAGTCCCATCCACTTGTGCAACCACCACATGGGAGCTCGAAAAAATGTTTGCTTGGGGCGGGGGTCGTTTGAGCCCACCGAAGGAAGGAAGTGTGGGGTGGGTGGTCTTGGAAAGGGGTTGTGTCTTTGTAATAAAGGGGCAGTCTAATGATGGCTTTGGAATCGGGCCACGAAGCGGCCGAAAAGAAAATTTTTGAGGAAAAAATTTCCCCCACGGCTCAAAATGATCAATGATCGGCGCGGCGTGGGGATTCTTTTGAGCCATATATGTTGGCATACCCACGACCCCCCCCCCCCCCCCGACGCCGACACTTTCTGAGTGTCTATTTTTTTTCGGTGTCTTTTTGTCCATGCTTGCCCGGGCCGCTGGGCCTTGACAAACTGTCGCCGACGCCACCTCCTTGTCCCCTGACCGCATGAGTGTCCGGGACACCCAGGCCCGTCTAGCCACGCCAGGCGACGAGGTCATCGTTCCTGCCGACGCCGGTCAATTGGCGTGTTTGGCAGCTATCGATGACGCTGACTATATTATTCAGGACGAAGTGGTGCTGAAGAGTGGAGTTCCAGAGGTTGCCTCCCTGTCGTACGACCTCTTCAAGGACTGCGACTGGTCTGAAAAACTTGCTGCCATCCTATACGGCAGTCGCCCAAATGTTGTGCTCGTTGGGGAACTGGCTGAATATGACAAAATCCAACATGCAATCAAGAGACTACTTGCTGATTTGCCCATGCTGGGCCGTTTTGTTGCAATCCTGCTTGAACTTGTGAGCGATGATGATGGCAGGCCATCATTCCTCAATCGGGCACTCGCCCTCAACTCGAACTTGCCTTTCGGCTGCGAAAAGTTGCAAATGGCGGACAGGTCCCTCATGCACATGCGCACACATGATCGATTTGATGTCTGGATTGCAAGCAGCACAAGGGACTCCAGAAGCCTATCTCCGCCCCCAACATATAAGCTCCTGCGGCTTATGACGCCTGGGGCAGAAGTTGACAAGGTGGTGTTCCACGAGCCAGACGTGCGGGATAACCAGTACGCCGTGCAGGTTCACAATGACCTAATCAACGGGCTGTTGGGGTCTATTGGCCTGAACTCTGATGAAGTCCATCTCCTCCCGGGGACAGACCCACGGAACTCAAAACTGTTCTTCACGGAGTTGAATGAGGAACAGGTGAATACTGTGGTATCACAGTTCGGATCCAAGCCAAGGTTCCAGATCCAGCCAGTGGAATGGTATCGTGGTGCCAACGTGACCAACATGACTGCTGTCCATGAGGTGTGGATCAAGAAAACGCACAAGGAAACATGGTCTCCCATGCTGTATGCCTCAGCTCTTGCGATGTTTTGGACAATCCCGGGCGTTCTGCAGGCACAATCGCCAGTGAAAATCCACGTGCTGGGGCCCAGCAAACTGCTGCTGGGTCTCACGGAAACTGGGCACTCACTGTTGAAGACAAGGTATCGTGAACCGGTGGCTGCTATCGGGGCCGTCTTCAAGGACCTGAGGACAGGACAATTCCTCGATAGGGATATCATCTCCAAGCCCACAGTCCCCTCGACATGGAAGAAGGACCTTGTGGGCACAATGTACATTCTGGATGTGGCACCGTGGTGGTACCTCTCAGACCTGACTGAGGCCCTTGCTCCCTCAGTGCACTGCCGGTACATCGCGGACCGCGTCAGATGGAGTGTTGGGGAGATGCGCACTGCCACATGGCGATTGACCGGGGAAAGTGTGACACAGCTGATTGGAAAGGTCTACTTGTCAGATTCTGGGATGCCTCCGATGTTTGTGATCTCCGAGGCGGATTACGAGGCGCGGAAAAGGCGAATCACAGATCGGCCCAGAAACACGGACGACTCGAAGACACGCAGGCAAGGCCTAATGACGGCGGGAGAAATGGCCAAGGCCATGGAGTTGGATGACCAAGTCGACAAGGTCATCAGCTCCCTCAAACGCAAGCGGGACTTGAAGGAAGATGATGCTTCGTCGTCCAATCGGGCAACACGATGACGTCAGCATCAAGCATCCCTCTGAGCAGCACGCTCAGAGTATTGTCCCAAAATATCAATGGGTTTCAAACAAAAATAACCATGAGAAAGCGTAAGCAGAAGCGCATAGTGGCCCTAGGGTCACTGCTTCGGTCCCTGGAGGTGGACTTCTTCGCCATCCAAGAACCTCACTTCGTCACGATGGAGGATCGTCAAGCGGGCATGCAGTGCTTGTCAAAGTACGGGTATGGCCTGGACGGACCACTTCATGAAGAAGGAAGGGGAGGAGTGGCACTGGCGTGGAAAACATCCAAGTGGACACTGCAATCAATGAAGTTCTTGTCTCCCAGGGCGTTGAAAGCCTCGCTGTCGAGTGGTCCGCTGGAGATCACCATAGTTGTGGTCCACTTCCACCACAAGCACACGCGTCGACAGTCGCAATGGAAAGACATCGCCAAGGAGTTACATGGACCAAATCTGATTTTATGTGCTGATCACAATAGCTTAATTGTAAAACACAGGGACGCCTTTGCGCCCCCAGAATTTGAGCATGACACGTCTTTACGTGCCAGAGACCAGGAGGTGACGACCTTGGCGAAAGCGGGTCTGCAGGATGTTTGGGTGGATATTCACTGTCCAACCCTGACGGACATCAAGGTCAAGGAAGCATCGTGTCCGACGGGCTTCACATACGGCTACCCCCGAGAAGCAGAGCGACTCGACCCGCAGAGGCTACGCCGTATTGACCGCATCCACACAACATCTGAATTGCTGAGCCTGGCGACCAGCGTGTACCCCATGTTTGCTGCCAACTCAGACCACAAGGCGATCCTGGCTGAATTCACACCCCCGTCTTTCGATACAGAGGACACGGTCCCCAGATTCTACTGCCCAGAGACCATCCTTCACGACCCGGAGGCAATGGAAGATCTGGAGACATCTCTCAAGTCTATCAAGTCAACAGGGGATCAATGGTGGGAAGAGGCGCTGAGCTGCATCCAAAAGAAGGCGATCAATCATCAAAGGGAGCACAAAAACAAAAAGCAGTCGGTAGAGCTACAAGCTCTGCGGTTCCTGCGTGGCTCCACGAGAGACTCTGTCGCACCAGCGGTCTACCAATTTCTATCATCACTGGGGATCGCGGCAACAGATGCAGCAACAGCCTACACCCTCCTGGTGAGGGTGTATGAAAAGGCACAACGTGACAGAACGGGCATGGAAACACTGCCCAAGCTCAAGGGGGTGATCACGCCCGGGGAAACCTCAGGAGATCCGAGAACGCAAAGGAACGAATTGTATCGGTTAATGCGGGAGCTGCAGGAGCGAAAGAAACTTCAACAGTTGGTATCCAGGACAAGCTCGGCGATACGGGGGGCAAAGGCGGTGGCAAAAGAGCTGGTGGACCTTTGGGACAAAGTGTCCACCCCGACGGGATCTACCGAAGAAGATTGTGTGGCCTATCTGAAGTCGTTAGGAGTGGAACAGCGGCTGCGCAAGACAGGTCGACTTCTTTTCAAGCAACTATCCCTGGACATAGTTCATGAAGGCCTTAAGAGGCTGAACAGCAACAGTTCCCCTGGACTGGATGGTTTCTCAGCAAAATTCTTCAAGAGGTTCTCGGACATTTTCGAACCACAAATGTATGACTCAATGAAACGTTTCCTCGAAGTGGGCAACATGCCCGAGACATGGACCTCGGGAGTGGTGACAATGATCCCCAAGACGAAGGCGATGCAAACACCAGATTCGCTCCGACCAATTGCACTGCAAACTACAAGGCAGAAGTGGCTCACCAACATCCTCCTGATCCAGTTAGAGGATGTACTCCTCCACTGTATCCCGTCACAGCAAACGGGTTTCCTTCGACACAGAAGCATACTCCAGCATGTCTATGGGTCACGGGCACTCTGGGATGGCCTAAGTGAAGGAGCGGCGTTATCAGTAGACTTCAGAAATGCTTTCCCCACGATGTCTCACGAGATGGTGTCGGCAGCTCTGGGTCTAATGTGCATACCATTCTTGTATATCCGTCTGATTCTACACCTTTTGCGAGCTCCGTATCTATACTCCGTCGGAAAAGGATACGTCCCAGGAGTATACCACCACCCGAGGGCAGGCACACGCCAGGGGGATCCACTCTCCCCGGCGCTGTTCTCCCTGGTGGCATCCTTCGTGATTTTCCCACTACAAGACCTGGGTCCAGCACTGACTGTCATGATGTATGCAGACGACCTCATCATTTTCTTTGATGGAAGAGCCAACCCACAGCTGTTGAAAAGGGTATGGGAAGTGGTTTCACGTTTTGGACAGTTTTCGGGGTTGAACGTCAACCTGAACAAAACGGCAGCGATAGTTCGCAACTATGGGGGAATGGAGTGGGCGAGATGCTTTCGGGACATTGGAGTGGATGTCAAAAACTTCGTCAAGTATCTGGGTGTACGCTTGGGGAATATTCTGCACCAACAAGACGACCAAGGATGGGGGCTGACGATAGAGCACGCCTTCGCACCAGCACTGCAAGAGGCCTTCCGTCGCGCAAGGGTGGTATCCGCGCTGCAACTGTCCATGAACGAACGTGCATTCATGCTGACATCATGGATTCTGCCGGTCGTGGCATGGGTATCCAAGGCGTATTACGCCCCAGTCTCGGTGATCAGACAACTGAAGTTGGTGTATCACGTGACTATGGGTACCAACAGCTGGGGAATCACCCTACCAATCCTCTCACGACCAAGAACGCAAGGGGACTGGCACTACCAGAACCAGAACTGTTTCTTATGCACCAGGCAGCGGCTCCGTTCGTCAGCCTGTTGGGAGAGCCTCACAAATTCCGTGACAAGGCAGTGGAGACCTTCTATGCATGGGCAACAGCCATAGGGTTCACACCATCCAAGGACAACCTTCCATATATTGAACTGGGCATGGTCCGAACGGCAGATCTCACATTTCTGGGATGGTCGGCGAAGGCACACTCCAACATTCAGCGAGTGGCCCCGCAGGTGGCCCCCCCGGCAAACCGGGACCGCCTGCCGTTGTGGCACTCTGTGTATTTCCGAAATGAGTTCCGCTGCTCCTACTACAACACGAAATTGATCCGGCAGGGGGTGCTGACGTGGGGTCAATTCCAAAGCTTGGAGGACACAAGATTATTCAATGCACTGCCTCGGACATGGAAAGGGGTCTACAATCATGGCGGACGACTCCTCAACAAAGTCCCGTCACAAGGGGGGTTTGATACCCCCGCAGTCCATACCCAAAACTGGACCAGGGCATGGCTGCTCCAGTTCTACGCCTCTCAGCCAGGGGTCCGCGACCCACAAACACCGGAGGTATGGGAACAGCTGGCACAAACACAGCTACCACCGAGGGCCCAAGACTTTGCGCGAAAGGCGCTGTGGCACAAACTGACCGTACATGCAAGAGTCTACAAGAGGTCAGGCACTGACAAGTGCCCGGTGTGCTCACAAAAGGAGACGGTCAAACACGCGATGGTCGAATGCCCCATGTTCAAAGCAGCGGCGGCGGTTATACAGCACTACTATGGCCAAGTGACAACTGATAACGGGACATCCACAGTTCGAGATATGATGGAGTCCGACGACAAAGAATGGTTGCTGAAAACGAACCAAGGCTGGGCGATGTGGTCAGCAAGAAGTGCCCACTGGCGATATCGATGCGAAGTCAAGGCAGGAGCGTCGCCGGTGTTCGCGTCATACCTTACAACATGGGTAAGGGAGCTATGTGAGTGGGTGGAATTTTACACAGGGGAGCACAGGGAACAATGGAAAGGCTTTCAAAAATCACTGGAACAGCTTCGAGACACCGGAGTGCAGCCACGACAAGGGGAAGTGCAAGTTCATGGGGGACTGAATGCATGGTGGCGATCACACACGGAATGCGTCACCCAAGAAAAATCAGCCGACAATCATAGTTGGCAAAGGGCAACGGAGTCACGCCCGAAGCGCCCGAGGCAGGCAGGCCCGGGAGTGCTACAAGGAGTGCAAGAACTGATTGCAGAACTGGTGGAGAAGGGCTACAGGATAGTGTACACTGATGGATTGTCGAAGCGACTGAGCCACAAGGACATGCGCAGGGCCGGGGGGTTTGGCTTGTTCGCGGCGGAAGACGACCAAGGACCAGAGGTGCGCTTCTGTGGCTACGTACCAACGCATTACAGGCAGACAAACAACGGAGCAGAGCTTTGGGCAGCCGTGGAAGCCTTACAGGGATTCTGGGTGCCAAAACTGGCAATCCTCACCTACTCGCAATACCTGCAGCTGGGAGCGACTGGCAGGGCCCAACACTGGAAGTCGAAGGGATGGACAACCACATCTGGAAAACTGCAAGTCCACGTCCCAGTCTGGGAAATGCTGCTCCAGGAAATGGCGACGCCGGGAAGAGAAGTCAGGTGGGAACATGTCCCAGCACATGTCAACGTTCAGGGAAATGAGATGGCGAATGGGTTGGCCATGGAAGGCATGTGTTCAAGCCCACTGTGGTCGCAGCATGTTGCACCAAAATCATCATCTGGGTCAGAGTCCACGGTAGGTTTGAGAGGAGGGTCGGGATCGGAGTCTGAGGGCACAAGGGCACTCTGGTCATCCCTGTGGTACCCATGGACAGTGATGAACTGACAGGGGAAGCATCCGGGGCCCAGTTTCCGTTGCCTCATGGCCCCGACGCCAAGACAGCACGAAACAGTCAAGTGGCGAAAAACAGGGCGCCGTGGCGCCCCAGAGCCACAGGCTCGACACGTTGTCACGTGTGGAAAGGCTGAAGCATGACAGGGGCTGCGCGAGTGCGGCCCACGTGAGGCAGTTGGATTCTAGTGGGCAAGGACAAGTGGACAGCATGCGCATGAATGGAGTCGAGCGGAAAAGGTAGGCGCCAAACACGGTACAGCAATGAACTGTTGAGACACCTGACAGCGGGAGCACATGCTGAAATGTTGAGACGCCTTTGCGCCATCACAGGCGCCTTTGCGCCCCTGAGGCACGAGTACGACACGTCCTTACGTGCCAGGGAATGAGTGCAAGGCAGGGGCACCACCTGCAGGGCAAGGGTTAGAGGCTAACCGGCACTGTGGGTGGGTGGTGGGTGCGAGCTGACCTCAATGTTCAGAGGAGCATAGCCAATGCACAGTCAGCAACCACCTGGTGTGGTACAGAACTGGTCTACGCTGCAGTGCAGCAAGCATGACATTGAACAATGTGGTTATGACCATGCGCCTGTGACACGGGGGCGTATGCGAACCCAGTTTCCGTTGCCTCATGGCCCCGACCCCCTCTATGGCTCATTTTCGGCTCTTGTCACTTAAGCCCAGAAGCGGGGGGGGGGGAGGGTTCCAATAAGGATGCATGGCTTTTTAAGAAATGGAAAACGGAGATTATTGTGGATTCCCTCCTAGAAGCCTCCTTGCCCCCTGGTCCTATTAAGGACGAGGTGGACACATATGAGGCTTTGGTACTAGGTGGAAGGGTGAATGCGCTTTCAAATGAGGTGCCCTCCTTGTTTGATGAGGAGGATTCCCCGCCTAGAGTAGCCAGAGCAGGATACTGTGGTGCTTGTCACTCCCTCCAAAGTAGCCGAGCCGCTGGATGCCGGCATTTCCGAGGTGGAGGATAGTGCTAACCCTGTCAATGTAGTACGGAAGGTTACCTGGCCTATGGATGAAACCAAGCCTGTTGTAGTGGGAGATTGGTTGAGCGACAAGGACATTATTGCATGGCTTAACCACAAGTTGTACCACAATGAAATTTGTGAGCCACGGGCATTGACTACAACGGTGACATACATTGTGTCCCGCCTAAACATCATTAAGAAGTACAAAGGCAGTAAGGGAATCAGTCACACTATTGTTGGTTTGGCTTCGAGGTGCTGGCACCTATTTATTGTTGATAGTGACGATCGCGAAGGGCTTCATTGATTTGTTTGTGCCATGGACTGCAGAGTACTAACATGGGCCTTCAAAGACTGTTACTTCCTTGGTCCAGCCAATGTTGAAGCACCTCCGGCAAAACGGTGTTTCCACACATGCTCGGGCTTTGGGTTTTCAAAAGGATGGTTGGTCATGTGGCTTTGAATCATTGCATCTTTGTGACGAGGTGGTTGGCCATCATGGAAGCCCGCAGGAAATTGATGTTACCCTAGCACCTTTGCCAAAAGGATTCATCGAGGAAGCATTATGCATCATCAATGCAGATCGCTCCGTCCCAGTACCCGGCACCATCTTGGAGAAGGGATGGGAGGAGAAAGTGAGTTGAAAGCTTGAAGAATCTCCTCCTACCCCAGCCTCCAACTCCGAGTCCCCGCTCCCATCTACTTCCCCCCTCTTTTTTGATGAAGAGGATCCTCTTTCGCAACCCGAGGGCAATATTGCTACCCCCTTCTCAGGGCCGAAAGCTGAAGAATCTCCTGCCTCCTCAGCCTCCAACTCCGAGGACAACGTGGCCCGAGACGCGCAGTCAGTGAAAGGCAATGGGGGAACGTTAGAGCGCCGGGCATCTTTTGTGACCTGTGCCCCACCGGTGGACTGTTGCCGTTGATATGTTGGGCAACATTATATGGATTTGCCCCTTGGCCCCCGGGACATCAGTAGATGTTTTGATTTGGGATGGGTATGGACCTTCTCGTTCCCGAGGTGATTTCTTTGATTTCGAAGTTGGGGGCCATGATGGTGCTTATAAAGGCCGGATTGTGCCATTCATTGGAAGAATTGTGTTGCCAAAAGCGCTCCACCGTCGCAGTTTGTGATGAGTGTAAGGAGCACTATTGTACTGAATGTATTGACACCCACATTTGTGGGACCAATGTTGTTTGTTAAGTACAATACAAATGACAATTGGAGTTGCTGAATTCACAACTATTGCTTCATTATGCAACGTGCTTTGTAGGGAAGGTGTGCAATGCAACGTGGTCTACTTGGGGGGCTTCTCCATGAGAGGGTAAATCTGGGGCTGAAGTCGGGATAGTTGATAAAAAAGTAGCGTGCCGGGCAAACATTCCCCCAATGTTGACGCCCACACATCAACCCAGCAGTCCCATGCTTCTTCTACCCCCCCCCCCCCCCCACACACACACACGGGTGATGAGGCCATCCGTACGTGCTCATCCGTGGGAAGCGATTCCAGGTCCCCGGGGCATACCCAACGGGCTGAGAGGTTCGGTTGGTGAACGAGCAACAATTTTATTGAAGAGCTGGAAAAGTACATTGTGAAGGATATCAGTGACGCTTGTGCGTGGAACGGCAGTCCGCATGCAAAGCCGCCGTCCTAAGACACGAAGTGTGGTTTGATTCACAAGCGTGTGTTTGCCGACTTCTTGTAGTTGGCTCCACGCCATTATGGTCGCATGCCAAGAATGTAGTTGGCCCGAGGTGACCGGACTCAGGTAGTATTGCTGGCTTGAGCTTCGCAGACGGTGGCGCCGGAGCAATATAGTCATTTTGATACCGCTTACCAAAGGACGAAGGGCAAATTGCATTTTTCGTTTGTTATCATGATGAACATCTCTTATTGGTGTGCTCCAACATTATTTCTTTCTTTCCGCCATCTGAAGGCAATGCGTATAAAAACCACCCTTCACTCCATGGCCCCATTGGTACCTGTGCTGGAGGTACCCAAAATGTCCATGGGGGCTATATGCTTCACCTCCTCGGTAGCAATCGCGGTTGTTGGGGGGTTCTTGTGTTTCTTTTAGGTAATCTCCTTTTTTTTTTTATTACTGAAAAGAAGGTATTTTTTTCCATATGCTACGTACACCACGAAAAATAGTTTACACGGTTTACGCCTAACCAAAAAAGTTTTGGTCGGAAAAAGAACCCACAATTTACGCCAAAACAAAATTGCGCAACTTACGCATGATTTACGCTTTCTTCCGCAATCAAGCTTCACTTTCTAGGGTGGGGCTGGGTTGGTGGGTTTTTCGGCTATCTTGGGTGGGTGAGTGGTCTAGCATTCCCCCGTGGGGTTGGCAGATTTTGTGCTCTTTGCGTCCTTAGACGAATGGATGCAGTGCAAAAGTACGGAGTTAGAGTCTCTTCTTGTCCTCTGATTGGGGGAAGAGAAATAACTGTAACTGCAATTGGTGAACAACTGCTTGAAAGAAATCCCTCAGCTGGTCGAATGCCCTTTTGCACTGCATGTATCAGCATGTAATGGGAATGAACAGCACCATCCAAAAGCCTCCAGGAATTATCAGCATCCATCCAGAAGCCTCCAAGCAGCAATGCAATCAACAGTAATGCAGCTACTGTATTAGCGCAGACAAGGTACAAGGAGGGAGCAGTACACGGGCCAACATGGTTCGACAAGGCTCAAAAGGGTTCACACGGATCAAGTGGGTTCCATGGATGTGAGCATCAAGAACAAACTGTGTGTGCTGGACAGTGCGGACGTTGCTTCGAACATCTGTGACGGCGCCAGAGGCGCCGTATCTGTGAACAATGTGTGCCGGCACCTCTGGCGCCGTATTCGTGATAATGCACCATGAGAGTTCCCAGACTGATTGCTGAGGGTGACAACAATTGTCGCTTTATGGCCAAGGTACAGTGGAGGCCTGGACCGTACCCCCCCCCCCCCCTCGTCCTTCCCCACCCCAGGGAAGACAGTCCCCCGCCACCCCCTGGGGGACGGTCACCAAGTGACGGTCCCCCACCACCCCCTGGGGGACCGTAGTACCACAGGAATGCTTTGGACAGCACTCTTGGGCGGTGGCTTGGCCCATTTGGGGTTCACCAAGTGACGGTCCCCCACCCCCCCCCTGGGGAAAGACAAGGGGCGGGGAAGGACAGGGGGGGGGGGTATGACTTTTTCACCTGATTTTTACTCAGTACAGTACCCAATGGAGTGACGCAGTGATGAGCTGATGACTGCATGGCTGCATGTGGGGCCACACGTTTCCCTTGTGGTCTGCATATGTCAGATCTTGAGTCATGGCAGGGAACGAGGGTCGTGCCCAGATGGTGTGCGAGCAGGCAAAGGAAGGGTGGCTAGATACATAAGGAAACATAATTATGTCCTGTGCTAGGTCCCCCCCCCCCCCTTCTCCGTCACAGACTCTTTTTTGTGTGAGTATGCACTCAGGCTGCACATGCCTGAATTCAGGCACAGGCGCAGGCCGTGGTTGCGGCAATGTCATCCGATAGAGCTGTCCACACTGGCAGTCCTCATGGCGTCCTGCTGGGGGGCAGGATGGAAGGGGTGAGGGCACAAGGCCATACACGCAAGGTCCACATTCCGAGTGCGCACACGTATACTGCACACCACATGCAGACGGCCACGCATGCCAAGACGCCGCATGTGGACGCCGCACCGCCGCACACGTGCATACACGCACGCGCGCACACACAAGCAGATGCACACGCGAGCACAAAGGGCCTGAGTGCCTATTTTTTTCCGACTCTTCTGGCATTGGTAACAGGGCATTGGTAACAGAAGAACCCACAGGCGAGAGGCAGTACTTTGGTTGTCACCGAGCCCAGTGCACGCAAGGGTTTGCAGGCAGGTGCAAGGATGTACAGCGCGCGGGCACACCCGGAGGAACTGGAGGATTTGGAGTATTTTCAGCAAAATTCTGCAAAGGATGAGGACGGGGAGGGAAACTGCAAGCTCCTTCGCCCCGTTGTTTATTTGTGAAGGTGTTTTGTAACACTGGCAGCCAAATCCTGTGGACTGTGGCCATTTCTGGCGATATGGTTGCTGCACATGAGCGCTGTGAGCGGCCGCCACCAGTCCAATACTGGATGCCAGTGCACCTCGTCTTGCGGTCACTCCATCTTTGACCTCACCGAGGGGCGCTGGTGTTGGGTGGACTCGAATTCATGCAACATCGATGGCTGTGACTGCCGTTGGTTCCTTGACACATGGGACTTCTGCTTTGCACCAAACCGGTACGTGAGCCGGCGCTACTACCAGAAGCAGGTGCAGAAACTGGGCCGCAGGGGCGAGAGGGGGGATGAACGCACTGCTCCTGAGGAGAACAACGGGGAGCCCAGGGGCACGTTTTGGGTGCCAGTTGTCTTGGCGTCTGCACTGTTTTTGATCTGGGGTGTGTGGCGGTACGCTCTCCCGTCTACACTTGAAGCGGAATGGAGGGGCCTCATGCCTCAACGGGCATCGGTCCGGTCACGGACATCGGGTCCGTCAACGCCTGAGCCCTCGGCTCCCCCGGTTCCTTCCGCTGCTGCACCGGCCCTTGGCGCCATCGATGACCAGGTGATACACAGCCTCAGAAGCGCAGCAGAACGCGGCCTTTTGAGCATACCCCATGAGTTCCATTGCCCCATAACGCAGGATGTGATGGCGGACCCGGTTTTGGCAGCAGACGGCCACACTTATGAACGTGCAGCGGTCACACGCTGGTTCTACAGTGGCCATCGGACCTCCCCCAGCACTAATTTGCCGTTGCCATCGATGCTGCTCATCCCTAACATTGCGTTGCGGTCCCAAATCATTGCGATGGCAGAGGGGGTCGCAGCAACACATAATCACCACTGATGCCCAGTGAAATGGTGTGTCGGCGCGGATCCAAGCCATGGGGCGCATTATCCCTCGGTTGTGGATGGAATTTCCCCCGGATGGTGAGGGGGCACTGTCCTGCGGTTCAAAAGCGTCACCGGGCATTTCTTCTGCTCTGCGAAAAGAAAAATGATCTTCTGCTTTTTGGGGTGGGGACAGGGGAATTTGTCTAATTTGTCTGTGTTTGTGTGTGGGTGTGGGTGTGGCTGGGTGGGTGGCACCAGAGTAGTGCCCTTCTTTCTACACTCCTCGTCATGAATGGGTGTATGTGTGTCCCCTGTTACTCTGAGGGCCCCTTGTAGCCACTGGCTTTTCGACCCTAACCCTAATTGACCCAAGCTGACCTTTTACCACCCCGCAACCAAGCCCTCAACCGCTCTAAAAGCATGGCTGTGTGGCCTCAGCCCTCCTCCCATCAGCCACACTCACTGCCTTCCAGTATGCTTTCTTGCATGGTATTTCAGGAGGGCAGACTTTTTTGCCTTTTTTCAGCAGGTGGGCTTCAGCAGGTGTACCGCAGATACCTTTACTGTCTTAGACCGTGCAGCTTCTGGCCGCGTCCTGTGCACAATACAGTCACCAAGCTGTCTGACCTTGTGTTCCAGATAAGCTACACTTCAGAAGGTGGGGCTGGCCAGCCATGGATAAATATCACCCCTCTGGAGCACAAGATTGCATGGTTTGCAAGACTTTTGCTGGGATGTAACCTTGGATGTTACAGGGATGTAGTAGTCTGGTATCGTGACAGTCACTGGGATGCACAACACAGAGACAAAGGCCCACACGCACAGACACAAATACATATAGGAAAGACACATACATTCACACAACTCCTCGGAGCAAGCAGAGACTCTCATTAATTGTTCACCTGCGATGTTAAAGCCTCACTTTGCAGCTTCTTTTGACTTTTGTTACGCCCTCACACCACCTTCTGGGAACGTCCGCAGTGTTTGCACTGGCAGGAACCCACAGCATGAATGCATCAATGAATTCAAATGTGGGGAAGTATTTCCTGACAATACTGGGCAGGTCTGATTGCGTTGTTGGCAGAGCCACGTGCAAAGAGCAGTGCTGCAAGTCGGGAGACTCACTGCAGCATGAACTGTCCATCGAGGCAAGCAGCTACCAGTACGCGCTGTTGATTGGGGAGACTGAAGTCAATGTTGTGGCATGGCATGTGGATGAAAATCCAAATGGTATGATATGGTTTCAAGCCCCGTCTACACAAATTTGCCCTGTTGAAGTGAAAACTTGTGCACACCAGGCTTCAGCTACAGAGCTATTTCGCAAGAGGGGGGCGGGGTCTGGGTAGGTGGGCAGGAACTTGGGTGGATGGGTTGTTAGCTGAGTGGATCCCCCCTTTTATGGCTGTGGGGAGTCCACAGCATGAGGCTGGGTTTTAATGCTTCTCTGTACATTATTGTGAACCTTTGCATGCACACAAGACCTCATTGCCTAATGTTTGTTTGTCGCTTTGGGACGACAATTTCTGATGTGCCCAAGGCCCAGCAGGAGCATCTCAAACCTCAGGCGCATACACAGTGGGAGAAGGCCAAGAACACCATGCTCACTCAATTTTGCTAAGGCCAAATCAGCAGAAACCACTGGTTGCAGCAGCAGCAGCAGCAGCAGCAATCATTGCATTAATGGTAGTAGCCAGCAGCAGCAACAGCCCACATCAGTCGCCACCCAGCCAGTCATGCAGCCTGCTCCACCATCTGCAAGCAAAGTCAACTGTCCAGCAAAAGGAGGCCTCAGAATTACCCATTTCCAGAACTTTACCATGCACTTATCCGAAATGGGCTGACTTAGGGAAGATGGGGTGAAATGGGGAAAAGTGTGGGAAATTTTGGATGCTCAATGGAAAAATGGGGAATTTGGGGCTGAAAAGGCCAAAAAACATGGTTTTGATTGGCAGCAAGGCTATGGTGGGCGTGCATTGGTGAAGGCTCCCGAGGAAAAATGGGGGGAAATGGTCATTTGCCCCCACCTCCCCCCATAACACCCCATTTCCCCCCATTTCCTCCCATTTCGGCCTCATCTCCACCCATTGTCCCCCATTTCTCCCCATTTTCCCCCATTTTCCCCCATGTTTCCTAGTACTGGGTACAGTATGGGTACGTTGCTGGGTATCCTGCGGGAGCGTTAGCGCGCCGGGCACGCGCCGGGCATCTTTTTTACCTGTGCCCCACCGTTGACCTTTTAGGGGGTGCACTAAGTGCAGTGCGCGCAGTGCAACTATTTGGACGTCTAGCCATCCTAGAACCCCATACTTTGTGATACTATGGGCATTATTGTTGTTTGACAACGGGTATTTTGATGCTTCTTTCACATTCGGGATATGGTATATTTGGATTCTCACCCAGTCTCACCAATTTTCTTCCATTTTTTGCTCGTTTCCACCACATCCACTCCTTACTAGGTTGATTTCTCCCCACCATGGGGACCCCAAGAAGGCAGGGGTAATGTAGCCATATTAATTTCTCCCCACCATGGGGACCCCGAGAAGGCAGGGGTGATGTAGCGAATACTGAGTTTGCGCATCGTTCTTGTGACGTGAGGCAGAAACGCCATCCAAACTGCTTGCGGCTTGGGGACTCATTACCATAGCGAAATCTATGGGAAAGGTAAAGGCAAAGTACCGTTTGTTAAGTACAATACAAATGACATTTGGAGTTGTTGAATTCACAGCTATTGTCCAATTATGCAACGCGCTTTGTAGGGAAGGTGCGCAGTCCATCATGGTCTAATTGGGGCTTCTCCATCAGAGGGGAAATCTCGGGCTGAAGTCGGGATAGTTAATAGAAAGGTAGCGCGCCGGGCACGCGCCAGGCAAACATTCCCCCACTACCACCCCACTCGTCTGGGTATTTCTGAGGCCTGCAAAAGGCCCCCTGGGGTTTCTATGATGTACCTTCTCCTGAAGACACCATGCAAACGGGGTATGACAAACACTTCCTCCATAACTCCTCAACCCGGCAAGCCAAGTGAAATCAAGCAAAATGGGATTTCATCAACAGCAGTGCTCACAATGCTCACAATGCTCACAGTGCAGTAGTGCTCACAATTGAATGACCCATGGTTGTTGTTCATCATGCAACTCTCTTTTGTCTTACTGGCAATTTACAAACCCAATCGCCCATAAGTCATACAACGCTCTCCTTTTCTTTTCATTGGTTGTTCCCACATATGGTGCGCCTTTTAATTTGGAGAATGATTAGATGGTGCTGGGGAGTCAGGTGCGTATTCGTTTGCTTCATATAACGTGATGTGATTTATGATATTGGGGGAGTGTTAGCGCGTCGGGCACACACCGGGCATCTTTTTTTTACCAATCCCCACCCGTGCCTGTTTTTGCCCCCACCTCACCAAACAATTTGGAGTACCTTCTCGCCCTAAGAATTTGGCCCATCCTTTGCACCCAGTTTCTGATGATGGCAAGGGTGGTGGTTGGAAGTGGTGGGAGTGGCGTTTTGTGTTGTTGAATTCTCATATTTCGGCTTACGCAAGATGCCTTGCAGTGAATGTTTGCGGTCTAGTGCGGTCTACTTGGGGGACTTCCCAAGGTGAGGATAAACCTGGGGCTAGAGATTAGATACTTAATACAAAGGTAGCGCTCCGGGCAAACATTCCCCCATTTATCCCATGTGCTGAAATTGGATGGTGCACAATTGTGCATCGAATTGTGAAATGGGGAGGCCATAAATTGTCGCTGCTATTGCTATGCAACAACATGTTTGATGTCGTTGGAAAGCAGGATCTGAGGCACATAGCGAATGGTTTATGATCGCAGGTCTGCATACTTGCATGTCCCCATGCTGTGTGGACATGCTGCACTGGTGCTCTAAGGCGTCAAGGTGACTGCCCGGGTACTCGCAAGTATCCGAGTAGTCGACAATTAAAAGTCATATGGATTCATCATACACGGGGGGGGGGGGGTGCGCGACGGGAAGATTTCGCTGAGGGAAATTTTGTATTTCAAATGTGTGCGAAATATCCTGCTCAAATCTCAGGCCGCTGTGCGAAATAAACTCGTGTTTTGCCACCTTGGCACGTCACCACCCCGCCGGCGCTTCTTAAATTCATCAATGATCCGCAACTCATGGCCCTGCTCAAGCCAAAGTAGGGGCACAGTGCTTGTACCCAAGGGTGCCACAACATCTGCACCTTGAGACACACTGCTTGGTCTTTTTTGCAGCAGGCTCACTGTCACTGCCACTTGCAGACATGGAGGCAGAAACAGGTGCAGAAACAGATACAGAAACAGATGCAACAGATGAGCTGTCGTTGGAGATTGCTAGGGACGAAGAAGAAGCGCGATCAGTTGCAAATGTTTGCAAACAATTTTTGATGGGATTCTTTCTACAATCTCTCGAGAACTACTGAACATTGTTGCATATGCATACCAGGACGTGCATGTGTGGAGCGCTTTGTGATCTGCTTACGGCCCTGTATGATTCATCACGATTGGCGTTTTGGCGAGCACCCCAACACCGCATCGCCGAGATTTCGAAATCTATGAAAGGTGGAGGGCTGAAGATTTGCATATTGTCTTTACAATAAATCCATCAATCTATCAGATTGGGTTCCACTGCGGTTCCATTTTTGATACCCCGATCAGAGTCAAAAAGCCGCACCGTGGCGGAAACTGAGTGTATTGACCCACACATTTGTGGGAACAAATGCGTATCTTCGGCATATCACATGTCACATGTACTTTGCAAAGGGACTTCACAGATTTGTTCTTATGTTGTGTGCTCTATAAGGAAGGGTTTGGGGTTGATTGTGGTCTGCTTGGGGGAGTTCTCAGGGGGAGGGTAAAACTGGGGCTTAAGCTGGGATACTTGGCACAAAAGTAGCACGTCGGGCAAATGCTCCCTTGCAGTTGGTGGTCAATGTAGATCATTGTAGCAAGCTCCTTCCCATTGGACCAAGGCCCCTTCCTGTGGGCACACATTCACCTGTGATGCTGTCCTCATGCACTGGCTATACTTGAGACCCAGAATTTTCTTGAGAGCACATTTGGACACAGAGTGCACCAGAATGAGGAAAAACGATTTTTGCAGCTGAGCCTGTGCACCTGCGGTTCTGTAGAAGCACCATTTGGGGAGTGCTGCATCGTCTAGATTCCCATGGGGCCCATGCCCTACTGGCAATTCCACTATGAACAGCGGGGGCCAAGCAGCATGAACTGGGGTTGTTACACGCAAAAAATGGGGCAGAAGGCCTGAAAACTGCAGCACACCTCTCATGGGTAATGTTTGTCCACATGGACACCCCTGGCCCATTTTGACATTGATGACGCTCGTTGTGCTGGACGGTCTGACAGTCAAACTATCTCCTTCCACACCACCAGGACGGTGCCTCATGGTGCTGCCGCTCACGCGAACGCAACAATGTTTCTTCAAGATGAAGCGCGGCAACGTGGTCAAAGTCTTGAAGGAGGTTTATTTGCGAGACGACATTGAGTGCGGCTCTGCATTCTGCACTGTATGCAAGAGAAAAGATCCGGTCCTGGAGAAGGACGCTGCATGTTATGTGATCCCAGATACAAATATTTGTTTACATCAAATCGACGCCTTGGAATCCCCAGCCATGCACAACGTCATCTTGCTGTCCGTCGTCTTGGATGAGGTTCTGCGATTTTCGCCTGCCCAACGTCCCTCCCCCAAACCAGTATCAAGAGAGTCTGTGTGGGGGCGCCTCTAACTTAACTGGGGGGGGGGGGGGCTTCCCATCACGGCCTCGCATGGGAGGGCGGGTACTTTTACAAAGAGTGCTGTCATTGTAACGGGGGAATTTGGGTGCAGGGTCAATTTTGCTCCCATATTCCCCGGAGACCCTGCGCCCAAATTCCCTGGTACACTGACCGTACAGGGGTATGCTGCGCCTAAACTACCCGGTGCACTGACCGGACAAGGGGTGTGTGTGCCCAATTTCCCTGTAGTAAAGTCCGGACGGCCGGTCAGCATTCGGACCTACATAAGGCGACGCTAAAATGTAGTAGTTAATCAACCAGAGTTTATATTTTTGTACCCCGCTTCTATCATTCATTGGTGTAGAGACCGGGTATGTGGGCCCTGTCCAATGCTCAGGGGTGTTGCCAAAGTGTGTACCATAGGGTACTTGTGCGGCCTGGATTCTGGTTGCATCTCCTCCTCCTCCTCCTCCTCCTCCTCCTCCCATGTTTCTGTGCATTTGTTTGTGCATTTGCATGTGTATATGTATGTGTTGGTATATTTTTCAGCCTCCCAACCGGCTGACAGAAAGAACGGTTATGAGGAAGCGTTAGTGCGTAGGGCGCGCACAAGGCAACTTTTTGGGCTACTTCTGATTCCAACCCCCGCTTTTGGGGTGGATTTTACACCTCGGATGGGTGAGTGGGTGGGTGGGTGGGATGCAGCGATTTGGGACGATTTCTCCTCATGGACTTGCCCCTTTCTGGTTGGGGATATGGGGGGCCCCTTAAGCGCACTGCGAATGCAGTGCGAGCGCAGTGCAACTATTTGGGCAAGGGCATCATTGTTGTTTGGTAGTAGGTTTTGATGCATTGGGGATCTAGCATTTTTGGATGTTCACCCTATTTCACCCGTTTCTACTTTTTTGCACACTTTTTTTCCCATTTCCACCACATCTACTCTTTTTCTCGGTTGATTGATATGGTGATACACTTTGAGGGTGCCTGCTACGGGACATCATACTTTTCTCCTTCTCAGGCCCACTTTCTCCATGGATCTCAGTATTGGGGATAGGGTGTTCTACACTTGCTCCAATGGCCTGTGACGTCCTGCCACGGTGGTTGGGAGGGCTGAAGACGGACTCCTCCACTTGGAATACTACCAAGATGGGTTGAGAGTGGTGAATCGGCGATGCAAGATGGAGTCCATCTCCTTTGCCATCCCAAGTTTAGACTCGCCACCTAACTGCCCTCCATCTCTGCCGCCCAACACACAGTAAAGTTCCCCCCCAAAGGCCCGTGGTCCTTCACCACTGCCACAAGAACCGGGAAGGTCCCCCTGAAGGTCCACTCCAGTCCAGTTTGGGTCGCCAAATTCTAAGGGTGTTTCCAAGGGGCGTGCCTGGGAGCTCTTCAGGAGGAACATAGTCTGAAAGTAGCGCGGAGTGCAAGGATTCCCCCATCGCCCGCCCCTTTCCCTCACCTATTGCCCCCCTAGTCTTCACCTAGTCTAATGTGTTTCAGGGCTACAAGGTGCATCTATGTGTATTGTGAAACAGGCACGTTGGGCTGGGTACGTGGTGATACATTAAGCGTGTCTGATGTGGAGCATCAGTTTTTGCCCCTCGTGTCCTCTGAGCTCTTTTGCTATTTGTTTTGGAGTTGGGCATTGGGGACAGGGTAATAATTCTACACCAAGTCTACTGGGCTTCGGGTACCCGCGAAGGTGGTTGACCGTTTGCACGATGGGCATGTGGAGTTGGAGCATGATCCAGGTGGTGTGCAGGTCGTCAATCATCGATGCCCCATGAACTCCATCTCCTTTGGTATCCCAAGTGTCGAGTCTCCACCACCATCCCCATCAATTCCCGCAATTGACGTCTCCGGAAGTTCCTTTGGACCCCCTTGTTGATGGAAGCCGCGTTCGCAATCGCTCCCCGGCACGACCCTAATCACATTGCCCATCCTAAGGCTTCATTGGGTAAATTTGGGAACTGGATCTGGAAAGGTCATAATAAAAGTAGTGCGCAAGGGAAACACTCCCCCTATGACTTTGGGGGATGAGGCCACCAATCCCCCTTGCCCTCCCCGGCTGTGGACACTGTGACGGGTTAGCGGTCCACGAATGAGTGGATGGGCGCCCGTCCCCCATGTCCTTTGGCAGTCCAATTGTGCCTTGTTTGAGTGGTGTATGTATATGTTCGTCAGTGTGTGAACTCCCGTCCAGGACACCCCACCTAATGTTCAGCAATAGAAATTAGTTTAGCTTGCGGGGGGGGGGGGGCGATTCTCATGTGACTCAATTTGTGTGCGGCGTCCTTGCAAGCTGTCGGTCACGGCGGGCAAACGACACTCTATGCCAAACTTGGTGTGGGTATCAAACAAGAATGAGGTATGTATAACAGCCAACCCCCAGCCCCCACCCCAGCGTGCCCACAACACGGGAGGGACGTTGGGCAAGGTAACAATCCCTCAGGGCAGCCCCTTCCAGCCGCCAGCCACCGCTAACGGGGCATTTACCTCAGCTAGGGTTCAACCGCTACCCCACATGTACCACCGGTGCCCAGCATAGAACATTGAAAGAGAGACCAATATTGTCCGGTTACCGGTGGCAATTTTAGGAAATCTGTACCGACGTGCATGCGATATGCTTCGGTCCGTCGCTTGGAAGTTTTCGAAAACCCTCGGAAAGATGCTTGGAAGTTTTGGCAGCCAGATCGGGTCCCAAAACGCAACCGATATCGGTAGGAATGTTCCATGGGCTTCCCAGCCGACCGTGCCGGGGGAGCTCGGAAGAAATTTTGGCTGGGACTTCCGAGATCAACCCTGCAACATGAGTCCCATTTGCTGAGCATGAATGCTGAGCATCCCCAAATATCTTGAGCAATATGCTCAGCATTTTCCTACCATTTTTTACCTTCTATGCTGTGCGTCCCAGCACCATGTGCCTGACCAACTCCCCAGGCATGCCTCCGGTGACGTCCACCACGCCTCCTGGGTAATAGGACTTAAAGACCCACACCAAGCAGTCGTACCGCACTAGCATGCAGTGACACCGAGGCCTTGAGGATTCCTCTATGTTATTGAGGATTCCTTTGGGCAATTGAGGTTTCCTCTAGGCCATGGAGGATTCCTATAGTGCATTGAGGATTCCTATTAGCCATTGAGGTTTCCACTCAGGCATAGAGGATTCCTTCGGGACCTGGAGGATTCTTATATTGCATTGCAGTTTCCTCTAGGCCATTTCGGATTCCTCTAGCCCATGGAGGAGTCCTCTCGGCTATTGAGGATGCCACTAGGCCATAGAGGATACACCTAGGCCTTTGAGGATTCCCATACTGCATTGAGGATACCTGTAGGCCATTGAAGATGCTTACAGTGGTATGAGGCTTCCCATCAGCCATTGAGGATTCCTCTTGCTTTTTGAAGATTCCTATACTGAATTGAGGTTTCCTCCAGGCCATGGAGGATTCCTCTAGGCCACTAAGGAACCACCAACCGCCAACCATTTTTCAATATTGTTTCTATGGTTGTGTGTCTTGCCCATGTCTTGACCATGGAGCAGGGAGCGTCCCTGTGAAGGTTCGCTTCTATTGGCGGCGTTATGAACCCTTTTCCTTTCCTTTAAGGACAGCCCTGCTCTAGAGATCACAACTTCTGTTCTTCTTTTGAGGATTCCTTTGGGCCATTTTGGATTCCTCTAAGCCATTGAGGGTTCCTCTCAGACATTCAGGATTCCTATATGCCATTCAGGATTCCTATGGCCATTGAGCATTCCTCTATGCAATTGAGCATTCCTCTAGGCCCTCAAGGCTTCCCATAGGTCATTGAGGATTGTTGTAAGCCATTGCGGATTCCACTAGGCCATAGAGGATTCCTCCAAGCCTTGGAGGGTTCGTATATTGTAGTGCGGTCTTCTCCCGGGCGATTGAAAATTCCTCTAGGCCATTCAAGATTCCCCCATGCCATGGAGGATTTCTTGAGGCCATTGAGGAATTCTCCACTGCATTCCGGATTCCTCTAGCCCATCGAGGACATTCAAACAATGTACCCCACTTCCCCCCTAACAATACCCCATACACCACTATCGAAGAACCAAGGCCTTGTAGGGTCTTGCAAGGGACCCTGCGACGCCGAGGTACACCCTCACAGGGCCCCCCTCCCCCTCCCACACACACCCACACACAAGTGTACCAGTTGCTCTACAGCCACACATGGGTCCCTGACCCATAACCCCGTCTCTTAACCCGTCGCATAGCACCCAGGACTTTAATCGGCCTTTGCCCTCGCTAATAGTATCGCAGGGGTTGGGCGCCGCGCTGGCGCCCACACGGCGCTCAGGGAGCCCGCGACGGGGCCATGGGAGGGCAGAGGGTGCAGACACCTGACCCAGGGCACCCGGGCCTTCCGTCGCGCCAGGGGTGGGCGGGGGGCGGGGGGCGGGGGGGGGGGGGGGGGGGCAGTCAGGCCCTGACCCATAACCCCCTCGCTTAACCCGTCGCAAGAGCGGCCAGGACATCAAAAGCCTTCAACCCACGCTAATAGTACACAGCACACACCCACACACACACACATCCAGACATACATTTGTGTGTCTCTCTCTGTGTGTATACAGTGTGTATGCACACATGTGCACATATATGTATGTTTACCCCAGTCTCTCTCCCCCTCTCCCTCCCTCCCTCCCTCCCTCCCTCCCTCCCTCTCTGTATATATACATACATGTGCATGCGTGTACACAGGGACTGTGCCCAAAATCGCTGGTACGCTGACCGGACAGGGGGTTAGCCATGCACACGAAATCCAGACCTCTTGACCGGATTTGGGGCACAGTCTCTATGCACACACGTATGTAGTTACACAGAAAGATGGAGTGTTTGTGTAAGAGTTGTTGTGCGCACAAATTCCCTTGTCCATAGAGCAGACAGACAAAGTAGCATAGTTATGAAGGTGCCTTTGTGGTAAACACCATAGACCATAATTTTTCGTTGTATTGGTTCGAATCCCACTTTCAAAAATTTTCCTTAAGCAGTAACATGGGATTCCGGTCAGCCTGCTGGGGAATTCGGGTGCCAGGATTGAGGGCGCGCTACCCCCCTGTCTGGTCAATCGGCCAGGGAGGGCGCAGACAGGCCGGTGAACGTACCAGGGATTTTGGGCACACTGACCTCCTGTCCGGTGTACCGGGGAGACCGACCGGACAGGGGGTTCGACTCTGCGCCCAAATTCCCCGGTTCATCGACCGGACTCTTTACAAAGGGGGGTTGGGGCAGGATGGCAGAAACCTAGCATCAAAGGCCCTGGAAACAGCTTTTTCTACCCCCGCTACATTTGCCGTAAATTGAGAAATGTGTTGTGCTGCCCAATTTGAGGGTGTCAAGCGTAAGTCGCTTATTTTTCTTTTATTTGGCGCAAGTCGCTTAGTTATTTTAAGTAAGTCGAGTGTTGAAAAAAAAAACTGAAAAATGTATGATACGCAACTTACACTTTTTTTGCGACGCGACCTACACCTAAAAAAAAAAAGTTACGCCACTTACGCTTTTTTTGATACGCAACCTACGGCAAAAAAAATAAATAAGCGAGTTAAGCTTTTTTTTTTATAAAAAAAGCGAGCTGCGCCTTTTTTTTTTATATAAAAAAGCGAGTTACGTTTTTTTTTTATAAAAGAGTGAATTACGCTTTTTTTTGTAAAAAAGCGAGGTACGCGACCTACGCTTATTTCGATACGCAACCTACAGCCAGAAAAAATAAAGATATGCAGAAGGACTCACAATCCACGCTTTTTTGTGTGGCCCCTCGAGTTGGGGTTAGGGACTCACAATCCACGCTTTTTTGTGTGGCCCCTCGAGTTGGGGTTAGGGACTCACAATCCACGCTTTTTTGCTTGGCCCCTCGAGTTGGGGTTGGGGACTCACAATCCACGCTTTTTTGCGTGGCCCCTCGAGTTGGGGTTAGGGACTCACAATCCACGCTTTGTTGTGTGGCCCCTCGAGTTGGGGTTAGAGACTCACAATCCACGCTTTGTTTTGTGGCCCCTCAAGTTGGGGTTAGGGACTCACAATCCACGCTTTTTTGCGTGGCCCCTCGAGTTGGGGTTAGGGACTCACAATCCACGCTTTTTTGCTTGCCCCCTCGAGTTGGGGTTAGGGACTCACAATCCACGCTTTGTTGCGTGACCCTCAAGCTGGGGTTAGGGACTCACAATCCACGCTTTGTTGCGTGGCCCTCAAGTTGGGGTTAGGGACTCACAATCCACGCTTTGTTGCGTGGCCCCTCGAGTTGGGGTTAGGGACTCACAAACCACGCTTTGTTTTGTGGCCCCTCGAGTTGGGGTTAGGGACTCACAATCCACGCTTTGTTGCGTGGCCCCTCAAGTTGGGGTTAGGGACTCACAATCCACGCTTTGTTTTGTGGCCCCTCGAGTTGGGGTTAGGGACTCACAATCCACGCTTTTTTGCTTGGCCCCTCGAGTTGGGGTTAGGGACTCACAATCCACGCTTTGTCGTGTGGCCCCTCGAGTTGGGGTTAGGGACTCACAATCCACGCTTTTTTGCGTGGCCCCTTGAGTTGGGGTTAGGGACTCACAATCCACGCTTTGTTGTGTGGGCCCCCGAGTTGGGGTTAGGGACTCACAATCCACGCTTTTTTGCTTGCCCCCTCGAGTTGGGGTTAGGGACTCACAATCCACGCTTTGTTTTGTGGGCCCTCAAGTTGGGGTTAGGGACTCACAATCCACGCTTTGTTGCTTGGCCCCTCGAGTTGGGGTTAGGGACTCACAAACCACGCTTTGTTTTGTGGCCCCTCAAGTTGGGGTTAGGGACTCACAATCCACGTTTTGTTGTGTGGCCCCTCAAGTTGGGGTTAGGGACTCACAATCCACGCTTTGTTTTGTGGCCCCTCGAGTTGGGGTTAGGGACTCACAATCCACGCTTTTTTGCGTGGCCCCTTGAGTTGGGGTTAGGGACTCACAATCCACGCTTTGTTGTGTGGGCCCCCGAGTTGGGGTTAGGGACTCACAATCCACGCTTTTTTGCTTGGCCCCTCGAGTTGGGGTTAGGGACTCACAATCCACGCTTTTTTGCGTGGCCCCTTGAGTTGGGGTTAGGGACTCACAATCCACGCTTTGTTGTGTGGGCCCCCGAGTTGGGGTTAGGGACTCACAATCCACGCTTTTTTGCGTGCCCCCTCGAGTTGGGGTTAGGGACTCACAATCCACGCTTTGTTTTGTGGGCCCTCGAGTTGGGGTTAGGGACTCACAATCCACGCTTTGTTGCGTGGCCCCTCGAGTTGGGGTTAGGGACTCACAATCCACGCTTTTTTGCGTGGCCCCTCGAGTTGGGGTTAGGGACTCACAATCCACGCTTTTTTGCTTGGCCCCTCGAGTTGGGGTTAGGGACTCACAATCCACGCTTTGTTTTGTGGCCCCTCAAGTTGGGGTTAGGGACTCACAATCCACGCTTTGTTGCGTGGCCCTCAAGTTGGGGTTAGGGACTCACAATCCACGCTTTGTTGCGTGGCCCCTCGAGTTGGGGTTAGGGACTCACAAACCACGCTTTGTTTTGTGGCCCCTCGAGTTGGGGTTAGGGACTCACAATCCACGCTTTGTTGCGTGGCCCCTCAAGTTGGGGTTAGGGACTCACAATCCACGCTTTGTTTTGTGGCCCCTCGAGTTGGGGTTAGGGACTCACAATCCACGCTTTTTTGCTTGGCCCCTCGAGTTGGGGTTAGGGACTCACAATCCACGCTTTGTCGTGTGGCCCCTCGAGTTGGGGTTAGGGACTCACAATCCACGCTTTTTTGCGTGGCCCCTTGAGTTGGGGTTAGGGACTCACAATCCACGCTTTGTTGTGTGGGCCCCCGAGTTGGGGTTAGGGACTCACAATCCACGCTTTTTTGCTTGCCCCCTCGAGTTGGGGTTAGGGACTCACAATCCACGCTTTGTTTTGTGGGCCCTCAAGTTGGGGTTAGGGACTCACAATCCACGCTTTGTTGCTTGGCCCCTCGAGTTGGGGTTAGGGACTCACAAACCACGCTTTGTTTTGTGGCCCCTCAAGTTGGGGTTAGGGACTCACAATCCACGTTTTGTTGCGTGGCCCCTCAAGTTGGGGTTAGGGACTCACAATCCACGCTTTGTTTTGTGGCCCCTCGAGTTGGGGTTAGGGACTCACAATCCACGCTTTTTTGCGTGGCCCCTTGAGTTGGGGTTAGGGACTCACAATCCACGCTTTGTTGTGTGGGCCCCCGAGTTGGGGTTAGGGACTCACAATCCACGCTTTTTTGCTTGGCCCCTCGAGTTGGGGTTAGGGACTCACAATCCACGCTTTTTTGCGTGGCCCCTTGAGTTGGGGTTAGGGACTCACAATCCACGCTTTGTTGTGTGGGCCCCCGAGTTGGGGTTAGGGACTCACAATCCACGCTTTTTTGCGTGCCCCCTCGAGTTGGGGTTAGGGACTCACAATCCACGCTTTGTTTTGTGGGCCCTCAAGTTGGGGTTAGGGACTCACAATCCACGCTTTGTTGCGTGGCCCCTCGAGTTGGGGTTAGGGACTCACAATCCACGCTTTTTTGCGTGGCCCCTCGAGTTGGGGTTAGGGACTCACAATCCACGCTTTTTTGCTTGGCCCCTCGAGTTGGGGTTAGGGACTCACAATCCACGCTTTGTTTTGTGGCCCCTCAAGTTGGGGTTAGGGACTCACAATCCACGCTTTGTTGCGTGGCCCCTCGAGTTGGGGTTAGGGACTCACAATCCACGCTTTTTTGCGTGGCCCCTCGAGTTGGGGTTAGGGACTCACAATCCACGCTTTGTTGTGTGGGCCCCCGAGTTGGGGTTAGGGACTCACAATCCACGCTTTGTTGCGTGACCCTCAAGTTGGGGTTAGGGACTCACAATCCACGCTTTTTTGCGTGGCCCAGGGGGGTCCTTAGGTGACGAGATTTTTTTTTGTTAAGGACTGTCCTTAAGGACCTCCCCTAGAGGCCTTTTTGCCCTGGCCCAACGTGGGCCATGTCTATCCCCTCTTTCTGGGGATCGCCGAGAAAGCAGGAGTTACGCATCAATTCCGCCCTGTTTTGGGCGCCACTTCTGATTCTGCCCCCCGCTCTGAAGCGGTGGGGATCCCTGGGACGGCAGGGGTTATGTAGCCACCTTGCCCACAAGTGGGCCACTTCTGATTTTGCCCCCCGCTCTGAAGCGGTGGGGATCCCCCAGGCGACAGGGGTTATGTAGCCACCTTGCCCACAAGTGGGCCACTTCTGATTTTTCCCACCGCTCTAAAGCGGTGGGGATCCCCAAGGCGGCAGGGGTTATGTAGCCACCTTGCCCACAAGTGGGCCACTTCTGATTTTGCCCCCCGCTCTGAAGCGGTGGGGATCCCCGAGGCGGCAGGGGTTACGTAGCCACCTTGCCCACAAGTGGGCCACTTCTGATTTTGCCCCCCGCTGTGAAGCGGTGGGGATCCCTGACGCGGCACGGGTTACGTAGCCACCTTGCCCACAAGTGGGCCACTTCTGATTTTGCCCCCCGCTCTGAAGCGGTGGGGATCCCCGAGGCGATAGGGGTTACGTAGCCACCTTGCCCACAAGTGGGCCACTTCTGATTTTGCCCCCCGCTCTGAAGCGGTGGGGATCCCCGAGGCGGCACGGGTTACGTAGCCACCTTGCCCACAAGTGGGCCACTTCTGATTTTGCCCCCCGCTCTGAAGCGGTGGGGATCCCCGAGGCGACAGGGGTTATGTAGCCACCTTGCCCACAAGTGGGCCACTTCTGATTTTTCCCACCGCTCTGAAGCGGTGGGGATCCCCGAGGCGACACGGGTTACGTAGCCACCTTGCCCACAAGTGGGCCACTTCTGATTTTGCCCCCCGCTCTGAAGCGGTGGGGATCCCCGAGGCGGCAGGGGTTATGTAGCCACATTGCCCACAAGTGGGCCACTTCTGATTTTGCCCCCCGCTCTGAAGCGGTTGGGATCCCCGAGGCGACAGGGGTTACGTAGCCGCCTTGCCCACAAGTGGGCCACTTCTGATTTTGCCCCCCGCTCTGAAGCGGTGGGGATCCCCGAGGCGACAGGGGTTATGTAGCCACCTTGCCCACAAGTGGGCCACTTCTGATTTTGCCCCCCGCTCTGAAGCGGTGGGGATCCCCGAGGCGGCAGGGGTTACGTAGCCACCTTGCCCACAAGTGGGACACTTCTGATTTTGCCCTCGCTCTGAAGCGGTGGGGATCCCCGAGGCGGCAGGGGTTACGTAGCCACCTTGCCCACAAGTGGGCCACTTCTGATTCCCCCCCCCCCTCTGAAGCGGTGGGGATCCCCGAGGCGGCACGGGTTACGTAGCCACCTTGCCCACAAGTGGGCCACTTCTGATTTTGCCCCCCGCTCTGAAGCGGTGGGGATCCCCGAGGCGACAGGGGTTATGTAGCCATCTTGCCCACAAGTGGGCCACTTCTGATTTTGCCCCCCCGCTCTGAAGCGGTGGGGATCCCCGAGGCGGCAGGGGTTATGTAGCCACCTTGCCCACAAGGCATCGGACACAAAGTCTGATTTGATCAACAAGCGTGTGTTTGGCGACTTCTTGTAGTTGGCCCCACGCCAATATGGTTGCATGCGAAGAATGTAGTTCGCCCCAGGTGACCGGACTCAGGTGGTATCACTGGCTTGAGCTTCGTAGCCGGTGGCGCCGGCAGCAATATAGTCATATTGATACTGCTTGCCAAAGGCCGAAGGGCAAATTGCATTTTTTGTTTGCGGTCATGATGAGTGTGCTTCACGTTATTTCCGCCATCTGCCGCACGTTATTTCCGCCATCTGCCGGCGATGAGTATAAAAACCACCCTTCACGCCACGACCCGTGCTGGAGGTACCCAAAATGTCCGTGGGGGCTATATGCTTCACCTTCTCCGGTAGCAATGGCGGTTGTTGGGTGGTTCTTGTGTTTCCCCGCCTTTTTTTTGGAAAAATGGGTTTTTTTTTCCCATACGCGACTTACGCCAAAAAAAAAAAAATTCTGTCGAAAAAAAAACGCAATTTACGCCCAAAAAAAAAAGTTACACGACTTACGCCAAAAAAAAAAAGCGACTAACGCTTATTTCCACAATCGAGCTACGCTTTCCTCAATTTGAGGTATATGTTGTGGTGGAATTTTTCTCCGGCACCAGGTTTTCAGCCGCCCAACCTCAACACAAAACCATCCCCGTCGCACCCCATTATATGGGGGTGGGGAGGGGTGGCGAGTCCCCTCACAAGGGGATGGGATTCGGGGCGGGATCCCCCCCCCAAAACCAAGAAAACAGCAAGTACTTTGCAGACCAAATGCTACACCTTCCAACCCCCCCCCCCCCTCCCTGTTAAGTATTGAACTGCTATGTACCCTTTACAACAAGGATGTAGTTGTGACAAAGTGCCTCACAAAACTCATTGGACTAATGGCTGGAAGTGTCTATGGTTGGGATATTCTGTCGATTGAAACGCGCCATTGCTCGCTCTCTCTCTCTCTTTCTCTCTCTCTCTCTCTGTCTGTCTGTCTGTCTGTCTGTCTGTCTGTCTGTCTGTCTGCCCCCCTCTCCTCCTGCACACAGAGCACGTTTTATGGGCGTACTGGCAAGGGGCTGAGGTGACCAGTACATCCAAGCACACTGATAAACAGGGGAGGGCACCAGGGGAGGGGGGGGGGGGGGCAACCTGTTGATATGGCTGTCGTCAACCCCCCCTCCCTGGACACCCCACCCTATCCTATTGAGGCCCGGACACCCCACAACCCACCCCACCCCAAAACCCCCACAGTTTTCACTGTTCTGCTATTTTCATGTAGTTTCCTTGTTTGTTTGTGGTTGTATTGCGTTGTTGAGACATGTGACAAAACCTCATGGAATGGTATGGAGTGGAGCAATCAGTGTGGATTCCATCCCCAGTCTGGAATCTCGCCAGCGCCATCCCCCTTGTTGTAGGGGGCAACAGCAGCAGCATTAGTAGCTGCAGTAGTAGGAGTAGTATTAGTAATAGCGGTAGTAATAGTAGCTGCAGTTCAGGTACCTGTGCTTTGGCTTTCGCGCCTTCAGAAACCATTTTCGATGTGGGTGAGATGCACTGGCGTTTACCGGTGCTCATGCTGTTGCCGATGCTGCTCAAGCTGGTGGCAGTGCTCAGGGGCATACCACTGCTCAGGCTGACACGGCGCGTAGCGGCCAATGGTCCGATGCACCAGCAACTGCCGTCAGTTACAGGTCGCTGCCGCTGTCAAACAGCCGGGCAGTGTGTCTGTGCAGTCTGCCCCGGTGGTGAATGGGTCTGGCCTGTCACCAAATGTTGCCTTTGTGCTCAGGTCCGCAACCAGAACAAGGCCACATTCGCAAGGCTCAAGCAGTTGATCATGGACCAGTCCCGCCATATTCACTTCTTTGCAAACGAGTCGCACAAGAGTTGCTACACCGAGCGAGAGCCTGGGGAGAGCGCCAACGACCGCAACGACCGGGCCATTCGGAACGCGGCGGAGTGGTACTCTCGCCATCTCTCGGGCCCTGGCGCTCCGAAGATGATCCTGATTACACATGACGCAGCCAACAAGCGCTTGTCCGAGGAGCGTGGCATTACTGCAATGAGCCTCAAGGACTATGTCCACGCCTTCATGGGGGTTTGTTGTGCAACGGCCCCCGACGAATATTCTGCGCTCCGCCATACACATGACCGGGGGGCCTGTTGTGGGTAGGGAACGGATGCCCTCCGGGAAATTGAACTCACCTCTGGTACCGTCGGCGTAAGCCCCGAGAGGAGATACCCCGCCCCCCTCTTATTTCGTGCAGGTGTTTTGTTTAGACCTCTTGGTACCCGCCCCCCCCCCCTTATCTGGGACCTCATGTTGATTGTGTACCAAATGTAGTGATGCCACCGTCGAGGGAGGGGCCTGTGCGTAAACGAGCCCATGGGTTCGGGCGTAGGCAGGCCAGGGTACGGGCAGGACAGGAATGGTCAGCCAATCTTTGAATTCCCGCTTTCGAGATTCAAGATGGCGGGGGTTGTGCGGCCAATAGCTGACTGACTGCGCCTTCAGGGGGCGCTTGTGGCACCGTTTTGGACGTGCCGACCATTCATTTGCATCTCTGGGACACTCGTTGTTGGACAGGGGGGCGGCCACGTTGGGTCTTGTCAGTAAGTGCCCGCGCACGTTCAGGTGCCAGTCCCCGTTTCTAAGCATTGGGATGGGTTTTCGCCAGCCTTCACCACCGCCCGTGCTGTGTTTGCAGGGCAACGCGGAAATGCTGGATCGGATCAGTAACCGCGATGACCCCAGCAGCAGTGGGGACAAGGGCAAGTACCGGCCTCACCTGTCCAAGAAAGATGCCTCTGCTGGGATTGCCAAAGGGATCTACAAGCAGGGCAAACTGGGCACCAGCTCCTACAATTACCGGGAGGGCACCGTGCGGATCTTCAATGACAAGTTTCCAGAGGTTTCGTGGCATGCCTAGCGGTGTAGGGGGAGGACCGACCGGAGGGAGGGGATGGCCAAGGGTTGTGATCACGAAAGACGTTGGAGAGTTGGAGGTCTGGAAGAGCCTGAAATGGGACCTACCTCAAATTGTAGTCAATGCTTTGCTTAGTGCGCACTCCTTGAGGTGACCATCCCGGGAAAACCCGCCATGGCAAGTCTGACAGGGTCACCTACAATAGGACGGGTAAGTCACGTATCGGAATGTCTGTGGCCGAGGTGATGTTCCACTGACTGCCATCGGTCTGCAGGTCTTGATCTCAGGGCTGCAGGACATGAATCGCGCTTTGGATGGAGACACAGTGGCAATTGAGATGCTGCCCCCACGCAACTGGAAGCGCAAGGGCAAGTCCAAGATGGTGGCCAGGTTTGCCAATCGCACGTGTGACAGAGTGCCCAGCCCCAGTGCATGGTGCATGCCACGACTCGCTGTGTGGCCCCAATGCAGCACCCTGGAGGCACTGCTGTGGAACGAAGAATTCATTTTAAGTCTGATGCACTGGCACATTTTACTGCATTTGCATATTTCATTTCCCAGTGCTGCAGCTTCTACTCTACCGCCACCCATTTTGACATCAAGATGCGGGCTTCTTCAATGTGTACCAAAACCGCATTTTGCAGACCTGCGTCTTGCATCTGCCACATGTGTTAGCCCGATTGATTTATCATCATCCGATGCCAATTTGTCAAAGTTCTGTGATATTTGCCCAACGCCCGTCAAGTTTTTTGGTTCCCACGCACCCGCGCACGACACGTCTTTGTCCACGCTGCAGTAGGCGTTCGGACGGTATTTGGGACGTTGGTGTCTCCTGGGCGCAGCGGACTACGTTTCTTGTTTCCGTTGCGTTCCTGGACCGGAAGGGACACACGGGTTTGCACGGCTGGTCTCTTACACGTCCTCCCCATTGCAGAGACGCTGAGGATGTGGGAGCGGAGGAGGAGCTGGATACGGAGAGGGAGGGCAAAGAGAACGCATCTGCGGTCGCTTCAAACAACGAGATGTCCGAAGACAAGGCTCTCGCCAAGGGATTTCTTCCGACGGGCCGTGTCGTATCCATCCTGCGGTCTGGGCGCCGGGAGTACTGTGGAGTGCTGAACGTGCCCCAGGGGTCGGTACCAGGGACCCACAAGCTGCTTTTCTTTCCCCAATCGAAGAAGATTCCTCGGGTGCGCGTCAGCACGCGGCAGGCTGAAACCCTGCGGAACAAGCGCCTTGTGGTTGTAATCGACGACTGGAAGGAGGATTCGAATTATCCAGACGGCCATTACACTCAAGTGCTTGGGGAGGTCTGATCATACACTGGGCAATAGCTTGGCAGGCTCTTGAACTTCATGCAATACAGTGTTCCAGACTTTTGATGTTGGTTTGATGTCCCGTGATAAGCTTTGGAGCAGGATTTGGAGTAGGTGCTAGTGTGAGCTTTAGATCAGGTTTTGCAGCAAGCTTGGGAGTCATCTGTGGAGCAAGCTTTCGAGCATGCTTCAGTGTAAGCTTTGGGGTAAGCTTGAAAGTAGAGTTTTGCAGTGAGCTAGGCTCTAGTAAGTAAGTAGTAAGCTTTAGAGTAAGCCGTAGAGAATGTATTGGAATGTGCCTTGGACTGGGCCAAAAAGGCCGTAGAATAAAATCCTTTGGAATGGGCTCTGGAATAAGCGTTGAAATTGTCATCAGCTTCTCCATTGGCCTACATGGACGGCACAGAGGAGGGCTGATGTTTCCGGGCAATTTCCTCGACACAGTACAACGACGACGACAGTTCTCATTGAGTGGCACGGTACGACGAAAAGCTCTCTTCCAATCAAAATTTTTTGATTGCAAAATTTTTTTTTGATTGCAAAAGACACCGATCGCCCCCCCCCCCTCCCCACGTTTGGGTGGTAGTTAATGTCATAGACCAGCAGCTCAAGGACAAAGGGAACCTGGCAGCCATGGCTACGACAGTTAACCAACATAAATGCACCAAAACGACGAAACAGGCATCTTCAAACAGGATTTACGGCATGCACGTATTGAAAGCTTGATAAAATCCAGTGCATTTGTTTGTTAGTCACATCAGCGAAAGAATTATGAATGGTGAGACTTGCGCTCCCGATGTGGGCTGCATCGGTCATATCCCCGTTGTCTGGCACATTGTCGAGGGGCGAATCAGTGTAGAGGAAGCCCTGATTTGAAGACCACACTCAGATATGCTTACATTTTTGCCACCTGAGGGCCACAATGGATTACGTGGTTTCTGTGAACTCTGAGAGGAAGTGTCAGTTTTCTGCCTGTGGGGAGGGGCTGCGGTGTTCAGTTTGTGCTGGTGCCAAGGGTCTATGTGGCTAGCGGTGTGTGCAGTTTGCTGCCAGTGGAGGAGGTATGTGGGGGTTGTGGCGTGCTCGCAGTTGTGTGCTTGGCCACGCACTTTTGCAGCACATGAACCGTGGTCAAAAAGGAGGGTTGTGGCCGCTTGTGCAGTGGCCAGTGCACCTTTGTCGCAGTCTTCATCTCCGGGGGATACCCCCCGCCCTGTCCAGATGCCCCTGCTCGCGCCACTCCCGTCCAGGTCGGGGACAAGGACACGGAGGCTAAAGTGGTGCTGATTGAGAACGACATCCCTTTCTATGAGTTTCCGCCGGAGGTCATCGCATGCCTCCCGCAGGACGACTGGGTGATCACTGACGAGGAGGTGGCCAAGCGGTGGGATCTGAGGGACCGCCATGTCTGCAGCGTGGACCCCCCAGGTGCTTGTGTGCTCATGCGTTGCATGGTCCTCACGTCTGCATCCCCAGCTGATGACCTGTTTGTGTCCTACATGGCGGAGGAAGATTTCGTGAGGGGATATTTTCGTGTGGGAAATTTTGTGTATTAGATTGACCGCAAAATTTTCCACACAAATTCTGGGGCTCTCCGCCAAATTTCCCACGCTTGTTGTAGGTGCCACAAATTTATCTTCGGCGCCTTCGGCACCTCTGAATCTGCCGAAGGTGGGTCAGGGCTCTATCGTGCAGTGCTTTTCTACACATTCACATGCGCCTTTTGTTTAGCCCCCTCTCCACGGAACGCTTCTTGGTTCGAACACGGGCTCCACAGAGTCAAGTGCAGCATTTGTTTGAGCACTTGAAGGATGTTGCACCCCAGAAGTGTTCTACTGCAAAGTGGTTCCTACAAGGCCAAACCATGGTCTGGTTGAGATGATGAACAGAGTGTATGTTGTAATACATGTAAATTTTTTTTGCGGTAATTGCATGAAACAAAAAAATCGTCACGTCGTGTAATTTTTTTCGCGGTAAGTCGTGTAAACCCGTACTCGCATTACCGCAAAAAAACAATACACGCCTTGACAATGTTTTACACACGTTTGCCGCAAAAAACAAATTGCACGACTTGACAATTTTTTACACGTGTTTAGTGCAACAAAAAAAAGTTACACGACCTTACCGCAAAGGAAAAAAATTACCAATTTTACTGAAAATGCATGCATGTAGCCAATCTGCCCACCTGTGGGCCACTACTGATTTTGTCCCCCGCTCTGAAGTGTTGGGGACCCCCTAGGCGGCAGGGGTTATGTAGCCACCCCACTTGTGGGCCACTAATGCACCGGGCCTTGGGATTCCAAAGGACAGTTGGTCTTGTGGTTTTCACAGCTTGCACATCTCAAACCTGGTGTATCACCGGGGTTCTTTTTCGGATGTGCCCCTCACCCCAATGGGTCCCGCTTTTGTGGCCTATGTATTGGGCATTTTGTTTATGCTGATCGCGTTGTGTGGGTCATTGGTGATGATTTGGAGGGCGTGACTGAGCTTCCTTGCCCTCTTGAGTCCCCCCAGCACCCAAGGTGAAGGTGCATTTCCAGGGATCAAAGAGAGTGTTCAAGCCACCTCCACCCCACTCGAAGGCAAGGAGGCCCATGCCGAGCAAAACGTGGAAGGCCCAGAGGCTAAGGCGCAACCTTCCATGGCCACTCCCATGGAGGAGGACACCCATCCCAAGGTCCTCCTCCGTGGAGCGTGGCGCAAGGTGCCGAATGGCTACCTGAGAGATGTATCTGGCCGGTTGGAGCACGACCAGCTTTGCATCAATGACCTGGCCAAGTAGCAGTAGCAGAGTTGCGTGCCGCTTGTCAGCTAAACCGCAGTCCTAGTGTGAAGCCCAAGTCCAGCGACACAAAAGCTGATTTGATCTACAAGCGTGCATTCTGCAACTATTTGGAGCAAGTGCATGTTTTGTGGGCTATATTTTCCTCCACCTGTTTGGTGTACCAATGGTGGAGCGTATAAGCATGCTATTATGTTGGCCCCATCCCAGTGCCTTGGTGGCACTAACGTTGGCCATGGCCCTGTCAGGACTCTTTTCTTGGGCCTGATTTTGTATCTAGTGCCAATGACACCATGTGATACTATCTTCTATTGCATGCTATATTGGCCCCATCCCAGTGCCTTGGTGGCCTATGGTGGTGGCACTAACGTTGGCCATGGCCCTGTCAGGACTCTTTTTTGGGGCCTGATTTTGTATCTAGTGCCAATGACACCATGTTATACTCAAGGGTGAATTAAGTACTGGCCAGGCCACTGGCCAAATGGCAAATAAACGCGTTTATGCGTTTATTTTTCGAAAAACGCCCTTTTTGGGGGGATAACCGTTGTTTATCGGCGTTTATTGGTGTTTATTGACATTCCTGCATATATTGCTGATGGTTTTTGTACCTTGTGTGACGTAATTTTAGAGCATTTTTGCATTTGTGCATGTTTGAGGGTATCAAAGTTAGAATGAACCATCGGGCAATGCGGATGAAAACAACCTCAAGGAAATAGCTAGCGCAAATGAACTTGCAAAAAGCATCAGGTAATAAGCAGTTTTACACTTTTTGACAAAAAAGACAAAAAAACCAAAGAGCAGTGTGTATTTCAAGGCAATGTGGATGAAAACAACTGGAAGGACATAGGAAGCGCAAATGAACTGGCAAAAAGCATCAGGTAATAAGCAGTTTTACACTTTTTGACAAAAAAGACAAAAAAACCAAAGAGCAGTGTGTATTTCAAGGCAATGTGGATGAAAACAACTGGAAGGACATAGGAAGCGCAAATGAACTGGCAAAAAACATCAGGTCATAAGCATTTTTGACACTTTTTGACAAAAAAACACAAAAAAAAACCAAAGAGCAGTGTGTATTTCAAGGCAATTTGGATGAAAACAACCTCAAGCAAGTAGGAAGTGCAAATGACACTGCAAAAAGCACCAGCTAATTGGCAAAAACGGCAAAAAAACACAAAATAAACAAAAATAAACATTGAAATCAATATTTTACTGGCCACTGGCCAAAAACCCTTTGGCCAGTGTTTAATTCACCCTTGGTGATACTATCTTCTATTGCATGCTATTATATTGGCCCCATCCCGGTGCCTTGGTAGCCTATGGTGGTGGCACTAACGTTGGCCATGGCCCTGTCAGGACTCTTTTCTCGAGCCTGATTTTGTTCCCAGTGCCAGCACATTGGATGTTGGCCATGGCCGTGCCACAACTCTCTTCTTGGGCCTGATTTTGTGTCTAGTGCCAATGACACCATGTGCTACTATCTTCTATTGCATGCTATTATATTGGCCCCATCCCGGTGCCTTGGTAGCCTATGGTGGTGGCACTGACGTTGGCCATGGCCTTGTTAGGACTCTCTTCTTGGGCCTGACTTTGTGTCTAGTGCCAATGATACCATGTGATACTATGTTACATTGGCCAAGTCCCAACTAATTGGTGGCCACACAGAGTACTAGGTGCACTCTGGACTCGGCGTCCCATCGTTAAGGTCGCTATGGGGTGCTGTACAGAACCAGCAATTGTACATATTGCGCATGTATGAAGTTGCATTTCTTTCAATTTTTCAATTTTTTTATACTTTACCCAATTTACCGCAAAAAAAATTACACGCTTACCGCAATAACAATTCAATTGTTTTTTGTAATTTACACCATTTACTGCAAAAAAAAATTACGCATTTGCCACAAAAAATTGCACAACTTGACGATTTTTTTACACAAGTTACCTTTTGCACATGAACAGAGGGGCGCAGCTGCTGCACTCTATCAAACTGCAGGGCTTCAGAAATGCAAGCTGCATCAGGGGTTGCCATGAAGCTGGTGTGGACTGGGGGTGTCCAGGAAACGCAGGGCTCAACAGGCCAGACCCTATTTTCCCTCATGGACATTGGCCCAGAACAGATTTTTGGGGGGGGAAACGGGTGGGGAACCGGATATGCCGATATTCTGTGTAAAATCAAGTTTTTCAGCAATTTCAGACGTCCTGCTGTGCTTTTCTTGGAGCCTAATTAGAGGGGGGTGGAGTTCCCCCCCTTCCCGGAGTTGCTGTGGGCCGTGTGCTTGTGCCTGTGTGTGTCTGTGCATGCATGCGTGCGTGTGTGGATCATTTCCCCTGACTTTTCAATGGATGGGTGTGGGGATTCCAGAGCACTGTCGGCTAAATGTACCTCCTGCGGCACTACCCCACATTGTTCTAGCATTGTGCATCCGCCTCACTGTTCTTAGGCCCGGCCTGCTGCAGTACATCACGTGCACCACATTCCTACAGGCAAGGAATTGCGGGGAGCAAGGCCAGCCCCCCCACCCCCACCCCCCATTCCCTCCGGAGGAAATTTGATTTTCTTTTGCTGTTTGTGTGTGTTACTCTTAGGCTGCAAAGATATTGATGATGCCCTTCATTGTCATGAGCTGCCGAACGGGAATCTGGAAGTGGGCGTTCATATTGCAGATGTCACTCATTTCATGAAGGAGAACACACCCCTGGACACAGAGGTTTGACCAGTACCCCTGCCCCCTCGGCTTGTGCTGGGAGAGGGTGGCGTACCCCAACCGCTTTACCAGAGGCTGGCACCGCTTTTGTCACCGTGCCAGGAATTGGGGACTGATAAAAGGGTCATGCAGACCCAGTGTCTAACAGCCCTCCTTGCGCTGGAGATTTTATTGAAAGGAGGGAGGAGGGGGAGGAGCTGTGACTTGTGGTCACCAGGCCCCAACAGCTGCCCTCAACAGCGGGCAGGCCCAGCAGTCAGCCCCGTTCTCTCCACCTTAATCATGGGACATCCCGAGGGACCACTGTGCAAAGGGATGCATCGGAGGTAGACCGGCTTATTGCATCCCCCAGAGATCCTGCAGCTGCGCCGCGTCCATGCATCAGCCCTGCCTACGTCCAATCGCATGCCATGACGCACCATGATCGGGGCATAGAGCGCTAGAGCCCCGAACGCACCTGGGAACTACTGTTCACAACAACACTTGAGTTTGATGTTGTTGGCACATGGGTTTTTGTTGCTTGGTGATCACGCACAGCTCGATCAACAACCATGGACGGATTTGCGGAACCTGCCCCCGGTGCACGTGTGCAACGCACAAAATAGTACACACCCAGACACATGCGCAATGCACAAGACCACAGCACTGCTTGGCAATCCAGCAAGCAACAATTTCAGCCCGCTTATAGGCATCCTGAATGCAATATAGGAATACTCAGTGGCTTAGAGGAATCTTCAACGCACTATGGGAATCCTCAATGGCGTGAAGGGAGCCTCAACGCACTACAAAATTCCTCAATGGCCCTGAGGAATCCTCTGTGGCCTAGAGGAGTCCTCAGTCGCCTATAGGAATCCTCAAGGTCCTAGAGGAATCCCCCATGGCCTAGAGCCAGGGCCAACATGTACCCAGATCGGGTACATCATGCAGTACATCATAGAGAAGTGGAAAAATGGGGAAAGATGGGGAAAGATCGGGGAGAATGGGGGGACTTGGGGGGGGGGGGGGATGGGGTGGGACATTGATTTGGGTTTGCTTTGCTATTTCCTGTCGCATATAGTCTTTTGCTTCTCTCAAGAACATCATCCAAGTTGGTTGGGGATGGGCATGGATATTGTGTGGTGCCCCCTCCTCTCTTAGCCAGTATGGAACACGTTGTAACTCACAAGCGGATTAAATATGTCCCAAGTGAAGGTGATCACCGACCCAGAAAGGAAGTGGGTCACTGCCACGTGATTCTCAAAGCTACTAAGCCGAGCAATCAAGTCGAACGAAATGAAGAAAATGACGGCATCTGATTTGGGTATACACAGGAAAGATGCCCAAGGCCGACCGCTTGGCCGACACCTTGGGGATTTCGTGATTTTGGAGGATGCCATATCATTTTCCCCCAATTTCCCCCATTGCCCCCCCTTTTCCCCCATTTTTCCCATTTTTCCAGTTTCCCCATTTTTCCTGCGGTACATCATGGGCACGTCTCCAGGTACATCATCAGAAACCAGGTACATCTGAGCCCTGTAGAGCAATCCTCAATGCACTGTAGGAATCCTTGAGGGCCTAGAGGAATCCTCAATGGCCTAAAGGAATCCTCAATGGCCGATAGGAATCCTCAACAGCATACAGGAGAATGGCGTATGTGGGTATGGATGCGCATGAGACTCAAAGCACCACATGCAGTTTTTATACGCCAAACTGTCCCTCTCTGAGCTCCTGCAGCGTATTGTCCTCTGCTGCCCTGTGTCTGCCTTCAGCGCAACACTATTTCTTCCTTTGGTTTTGGATAAATTTGTCATGGAGACAATGGATGATGATGCGAGGCCGGTGGTTCCTGCACTGTTCAAAGAAGTCTGTCCCCGCCAGAGCATCTGGTTTCAGTGCCGTATTGCGAGATAAGGACCATGAGTCCCCTGACGCCTCACGTAGACGCAGACGCTTTGGTGTATCTTGCGTCTCAGCTCCCGAGGACACACAGATTGAGTGCCCATAGTGATTGGTACAACAACAGAAGTTGTGCTTGGGTGCAGTTTTGAGGGTTTTGAGCGGTGCAATTTGCTTTCCACTGTCTTTGTACCTCCCCAATCCCCCAACAAGGGACCCTACTCTAGTTGCACGGCAGGTGGGTGGGTTCAAATTTACCGACTTTCACCAAATTGTTCAACCGACTTCAAAAAAATTTTGTTCATTGCATCTGCGTTGCATCTCTACCGGCACCCCATCCACAGGCTGCCAAGCGGGCGACCTCAGTGTACCTCGTGGACCGGCGGATAGACATGCTTCCAAAAATGCTGACGGAGATCTTGTGCTCTGTGCGGGGCGAAGAGGAGAGCCTCTGCTTCAGCGTTGTCTGGGAGATGACCAAAGAGGCCGAGGTGGTGAACACCCGCTACGCCAAGACGGTGGTGCACTCCAAAGGCGCCCTCAGTTATGAGGTGGCCTGGAAACGCATCTGCGACAAATCCCTGAATGATCCGGTCACGAAGGGGCTCCGGTGGCTTCAGAAGCTGTCGGAGATCCTGAAGCAGAAGCGGATTGATGCAGGTGCCCGTCCGCCTTATCACGGTAGATGTTGGGCAGCGGAGAGAGGGCTGGTGCTGGTTTGCTGGCCTGTGCTCAGAGGGAGACTGAGGCAGGTCTCAGGCGCCGTTGCAAAAGCCATCAGCCGGTTGCAAAACGGTTGCAGAGCGCTGGGAACGAACGGAAGCGGGCGGGGGATGAATGGGCCCTGCGTTCTGAAGGGAGGGGGCCACATGCAGCGATGGAGTTGTGGAAGTGGCCGAGCCATGCCGATCATTTTCAGGTGTATCTCAGGGTCAGCCAGACCCGTCACCCCTGCAACCTCCTCCCGGACTCAGCCCGGGAGCCCCGGGACTCAGCCCGCGGCTCCCAAAAAGGGGCTCCGAGCCCGGGCCTGACAATCTTTTCATAGGCAGTGATAGTCGGTGGCTGAACGTGGATCCCGCTGTATGTCACGAGACGTGAAGAGGGTCGGGCGCCCTTATCAGCACCGGTGCGTTTGGCTGATACCAAGGAACGACACCCCACACCCACCACACCACATGCGACATGGGTACGCACACCCATCAAATGCATAACATGACTGCTTTTCACAGATTTGGTGTGGGTCTGAATGACAACTCTGACGAGTGGTTTTCATGTCAGGGTCTATGGGTGCCGGTCTCAAATTGTTTGTGCAGAAGGGAAAGCGTCAACAAGCCAATTAGACATTCGTTGGCGCTCGGGCATGATCTAAGAATTGCGGTCAATTTTGTGGAACCTTTTGCACTTGCACGTCGACGCACATGGCTACATTGATGGCAGGGATTTGGAAGTTGGGTGTTCGTGCTGTCATCGTGTCCCTGTCACAGGGGCGCTGGAATTGTCATCAACTGAAATGAAAGTGAAGTTGGATGTCGAGACAGGCGAGACCATTGGAGTATCTGCGTACGAGAAATTCCCAACGTGCAGTATGATTGAGGAGTTCATGCTGTTTGCCAATATCGCTGTGGTATCGTCCCTCACTGCCGAATCTTCTTTAGCTAGTTGATCCTCGCATACTTGTGAGGGTACTGCACGGAATGATTGGCCTAAGTTGCACATGTATCGGGACAGCAGAGCAATCTTTCCCCTCTGTCGTCATAGTAGCCCCCCAGTCACACCCGGACCCCGCAATGATGCCCCCCCCCCCCCCCAGCGAAAAGCAACAACGCACCAACCAGAGAAAATAGACGGCGAGCAGATAACCATGCGGCATCATCCATCCTCACAGCGTCATTCATTAGGAGCCCCAATTAGTGATTCTAGTAGTAGTAATTCTTGCATGTTTGCTACGGGGGCGGGGATCACCTGACCTCTGATGCCATGTTTCATGCGACCCAGGGCGAGCCACAGAACAAGCCCCCCCCCCCCCCCCCGCTTTTGCCCCACCCCAAGCGTGTCTTCAGGGATGCATGGGGCTGGTCTGTGGGGAGAGGTAGGGCACATGCGCATGCAATGTGTGTCTTGCTGCTACATGGTATATGGTTCAAAGGGCAGGAGTCGCGGTGCGTTGGCGACACTTGTCAATATGGAGCGACGAGCCCGTCAGGGCAGCCCCCCCTGCAGGGCTGGACAATGAACTCATGTTTTGCAGTAGTGCTAGGTCTGTAGGATTGTTGAACCTCGCAGTTTGAGCATGATTGGAATTGTTGCCTTGGCACACACACAGAGACACACACGCACACACACACATATATACAGACACACACAGGGTCTGGCCCGAGGGGGGGGGTGGGGGTCGAGGTGATCGGGCCAGATCTTCATGGTGTTGCGTCCAGGTCTTACCTGAGGGGGTGTGCGTGCATTGATTGGGGGTGGCGGGGCCCTGCGATGTGGTACCCCATCGTGGCATTGGCCTTGTGGGCCACGAGTATTGCCCTCTTGCTTTGGGTCCCCATGAAGAGCACTTGCACCAAAACTGTCCCCAGTTGTTCGGTGGTGCCCAAACGAGAGAAAAACCAGAGCCCTCCACTGACCGGGATACGTTGTGCCTGTGCAGCAGCAGCAGGTGCAGGCCCTGGGGATTGCACTCAGGTCTCCCCCTTGAGCTGCTTTGGTGCACTGCTGTGCGGCTCGTCTGCAACCCGATGTCGTGCCTCTGCCTTTGCATAGGCCCGCAAAATCTACGAGCACTTCCCCACGGCTGCCTTCTTGCGCCGCCATCCTGCGCCCAACGAGGGCCAATTTGAGGGCCTGCAGGAGGCGCTGAAGCACCGCGGCTTCAAGCCTCTGGACCTGAAAAGCAGCAAACATTTGGCAGACAGTCTGAATGCAACGGTGGACCCGAAGGACGAGTTCTTCAACATTTTGGTCCGCATGATGACCACACGTTGCATGCAGCAGGCGAAGTATTTCGCATCAGGTGCTGCCCTCTCTCTTTCCTTGACTGCTTGATCCTGTCGAATGCCCATTGAGTTTGTACAGCTTTCAGTGCTGCAGTGTGCACGCAGTGCGTGTTTCAACGCCATTGCTGTGAACATGTGTGCAATTGGCGGCACTTGGCAAATCTGCGTTTCTGGCGTTTACTGGCCACAGGCAAATGTTGCCAAAGGTGTACCCAAAGACCCACCCTTGCCGTCGCCATTATTCCTAAAGCAGAAAACAGAGAACATTTGTTGTGATTTGGTGGATGCTTCAGGTAAGGAGTGGGGGATTGCTGATCATCGTACAGGCTCCGCGCCATTGTACCAGAATCGCCATCTAACGACAGTGCGATCCCATATGCCGGCGTTATACACTGAGGGGTGTATCGCCTGGCAGTGCAAATGTCACCATGCCAAGGTGGGATTACAGTCTCTGCTGGATGAACCCCCCCCCACACACACACAAGATGCTGTGGATGCTTGATGATGGCAGAGAAGGTAACAGATGGATGCACAGCGGTGTTGATAGTGTACAACCCAGTGCACCTGAGCACTGGCTTGAGAAGACTGGGTTTTGCGGCCCTGGCTTGCCTTAAAGGAAGCCTCATGCAGTTTGACCATGAATGAGAGACCAGTGAGAAATTCCAGTCATCATGAGCAAATCGGAGACAGGGCAGCACATCAGAGTGCAAAGGCTTAGACTGGGCCAAAATACAAAAGCAGTGCATGACACCAAAGCTGTCCTTTGAAGCACATGATACCGGCTGCACACCACAGATTATCCCTTTCAGCCGTGACATGGTGGACACTGCCGGCAGCGATGAAGGGGCACACCACAACGCAGCCCTGCCCCCCCCCCCCCCCCCCAACGTCTGGCTGCTTGGCAGTATTCATAGTTCCCGCCCCCGAAGGCACCTAAACTCCTAAACTCCCGTTCTTCCTGCAACCACCCGGCTTTCAATCCTGGGCAGTCCAATGGAGGAGCCTGGCAGAAGCGGGGAAGAGTCAGGAAGATCCCTGGAGGAGCCGCAAGGAGACTGCTGTACAGCTCAGGGGGCTTATTATCTCCAGCGCATGCCGACCGCGACCTGCGGCACCTCCCGGCACCTCCCATGCTTCCCTGCTGCTGGTCTGATCTGCAGGGCACCACAGTTACGCGTTGAGTGCACTTCTGTGACATATCAGCGTTGCTGCGCTGCCTGCACCACGTGCGGAAGCTGCCTGCCGGACACAGTCTTTTGACGTTGTATAATGCCTTCTAATGCCTCTCGGGCATAGAAGGCGCTCGGAGGTCCCCGTCAACGTGAACGGTATCTTTGGCCCCAGTGCATTGCCCCATCGCCCCCCCCTCTCTGTCGTCTCCACTGCGGTGCCCGCGGGGCTTTGCAGGGGAGTTCAACTTCGCAGACTTCCGTCACTACGGCTTGGCCTCTGACATCTACACCCACTTCACGTCCCCCATCCGGCGCTACGCGGATGATATTGTGCATCGGCAGTTGGCGGCCTGCTTGGGGATCCAGAACTTGTCAGAGGTGTGTCCTGGAGGGCGGTCCCGGTGCCTGTATGCACAGACCTCAAGGGGGTGGGTGGTACAGACCAGCACGGATCACACAATGACCTGCGAAGTACTATCAGGGCACATGCAGTGAACGTGACAGTCAGCACCGCGACGACGGGGAGAGGTGAATGAGCACAACATGACACATGATGTGTGCAGAGGGCGCGGGGGTGCCCAGTATTGAAGAGGCAGCTATTTGTGCGGTGACACCCGCAGAGTCGATTCGTAGTTATGGGGAGGCGTGTTCCTACGGCCCTGTGCAAACTTCCCGTGCATGACTGGGCCCAGTCGGGGGTACCACTGACAAATGGTTTTCACTATTGACCTCCGATCCAACTTCTGCAGAACTTGACTGACAAAGAGAAGTTGCATGATCTCGCAGACAACATCAATTACAGACACACACAGGCCCAGTGGGCAGGCAGAGATTCCACGAATCTGCACACGGGCTGGTTCTTTAAGGGCAAGGTGGCCATCACCGAGGGCTACGTCATGTGCAAGCGTGAGAATGGCATTGCGGTCTTTACCCCGAAGTACGGAATCGAGGGTGTCGTATGGACACAGGTATCAGTGCACCCTCAGGCCGTTGCGCCCGATGTCCAGTGACCACTGGCCCTCTTGTCTCTTCACGCCACTTCTGAGCGGCAGAGATCAGTGTGGGTTTGATTGGCAGTACACTTACCAATCATGTCTTCACTGGCTGTGTCTGACCTTTGGGATGTTGGTACGGAGGGGAGGTTGTCGACCAGCAGAAGGAGTAGGGCCCAAGTAGTCCGATGTGGGTTCGGGGCAGTACTCTATATCCCACAGCCAAACCCGAAAGTGGGATATGGGAGTCCTGGTTATTCCATGTCCCACTGCCAAATATGGGGTACCTCAGAGGCACCCGTATTTCCTTTGCGGAAAGGCGCTGGACGTGGGTCCCCAAGGCACAGGGGTGGAGAATGGCTTATACCCTATGCCACCCAGAGTACTTTAGAGCAGGGAGGTAAAGGACGGCTGCAGAACTTCTACCGTCCAGCAGTCCCCAAAGTGGGAAGATAGAGAATTGCGGCATGAATTGGGTGCCCTGGATATCCATGTGAACAGCATGATGAGGTACCCCACATCTGGCCTTGGAAGTGAGGTGTGCGATGCCCCCCTTTTCGTTTCCCACATCCAAGTGGATGGAAACGAGATATGTATCTCCCTTTTCGCCATAAACATGGGGTGCTGGTAACATGCCAACTTGGAACAGGCGGCCATAGATCTTACTTCATATACATGCTTCCCTCATTCACATTCATTTGGATGTGTGCCCTATCTTGGTTTTACAAATGCTGAGTCTAACGTGAACCAGAACACGTTGCTCCTTGTCAGCAGGCGTTGATTGGAATCTCAACTGGACCCATTTTGCTTTATTGATGACCCTGTGGGTCTTTATTGATGACCCTCCAGCCCCTGGTGGGGAGGGCAGTGGAGAGGAAAACGGGGCTGGGGATTTGGGGAGGCGGAGAGGAGGGGGGAGAGCAGAGAAGATGAGGGCGAGGGGTTGGGGTGCAGCAGGGTTCGAGAGTGGGTGGGAGAGAGGAGGGGCAGTGAGGGAAAGAAGGGAGTGCAGGGTGGGGAGGGATAGAGGATGGCCGAGGGAATGCACATTTCGCCTGCCTCCTTTTGTGATAGCGGTGCTGGCCTTGACAAACTCTTCGTACGTGGTGTCTTGTGGATATTTTGCAATGATCTTGTATGTATTGAGTGTCGAAGGCTTCTATGCTGCACTAACACGTGTATTTGAGAGCCATTTCCGAGTTTCGGGATGTAGGCGCCATAACAGTCTCAACTGCAGGTGGCTGAGGCCTCGGAGGCCACACCGAAATCAGCCCCAGCCCTTGCACACGACTACCGTAACGAGTTGGGCTGGGAGCCCCCGAGAAGGCAGGGGTTATGTAGCCATTTTGCCCAGATTTCGGCGATTTCTGAATTTCTCCCTGTGCTGGGCACTGGGGACCCCCAAGAAGGCAGGGGTTTTGTCGCCATTTTGCCCAAACATGTACACTAGGCTAGCAGTGCAACGAGGAGCAGTGTGCAAGGAAATACTCGCTGCATACAAACAGAAGTTGCTTCAACCACACCCAAACAAAAACATAGGCTGGGCAGCAAAGGCAAGATAGTGTTTGACACAAGTCAAGGAATCTGGAGACGCGCTGAAGGGGAGCCCCACAACCAGCATATAGATATGATAGATATGAGCCCCCCAACATGCAGTTCCAACCGTCATATTTCCGGGATGCCAAACCACCCTACTACAGCTCGCAACCACCCCCAACACTGGAACACTCCTTTCCTCCAAAGAAGAACAAGCACCCTGACCGCAACCACTCAACCCCCCCCCACCCCATCCCCCTGTTGTACCCATGGCAACACCTCCAAGAAATGTATCCCAACTTACATGCTTTCAGTGCGTTGTACAGATTCATAGAATGCATGTTGGATACCACCATCCAGAGGGTGCACCAAGGGTTGGTGAGAGAAACAGGTTTGGAAGACCACCACAAGTGTGGCATACAGTGCCCCAAGGATTGCACAGCTCACCTTGATTGGGGAAGAATCTGTGGAGAATGGTTGGTGGTCTCAACCATACGGGTAGCACAAATAGTGTCAGATAACATCAGTAGGTTCATGTAACTGCCCAAGCCCCACACGAGTATTCACACCTCTCCTCCACTGTTAGGGTTGCAGCTACTATGTACATGCCAGCTGCAACCCTTGGGGATCCCACAGCCTACTTCGGCCCTTTGAGAGGGCTTTGGTTGAAACAAACACTAGAAGTACATGACAACCATGGCCCCACCACTTCAGCACCGTGGTGGGACACACACATAAAGCTTACGACTACCTGTGCCCCACCGCAAGACCCTAGTAGAACAAACAGTGTAAGCAAAAGCAAAAGTCTACTTAGGCCCCGCCGAAGGGCCTTGGTGGAACAAGCCCTAGAACATAATTACCTAGGCCCCAACGAAGGGCTTTAGTGAAGCAAACACTCAAAACACAGAACTACCCAGGCTCTATTGCAGGGCCCTAGTAGAGCACATGTTGTACCAATGGGGCCTTTGTTGTGGATCATGATTGCTATGCCCCTCACCCCTACAGTTTCTCCTAGATCCTGCCTATTGCAGCTCACTGGACCTTACAGGGCTTAGTGACGGTTGGTGGGGCTTAGTGACGGTTGGTTCCAGCTACCAATTGTGGCAGGTGCAGCAAACCTCCCCCAATTCCCCCCGCCCTAGTGCCCCCTTGCAGAGATCACCTGCGCCTTTTCCGATGGTCCTTGGGCTTACACTCCTCATGAGCACCCCCCGCGTCATTAGACAGATTCGGTTTGCCATTAGGGTCGCACCCCATAGACCTTGTCCCTTTGGCACCCTGAAGAGGGCCAAGTTGGAGCGGGAGTCGGTTCTACTAGGGGCCTGCAGTGGGACGTAGCGCACGCACCGCACCCCCCCCCCACCGCCACCACCGAGTGCAACCCGTGTGCAAAAATGTGGCTGATTCGGTCCACCTTAAAAAGGGGCTGTGACCTTGTCTACACTTCGTTGCCATTGGCGCACTGCACAAACTGACAAAAACAACAAAAAACGAATGGCAGAATGCCTGGGCATGCTGCGCACCACTGATGGGTAACAGCCCCTGGCCCTGTCTGACATTTCCCACATCACTGGGTGGTGAGCACCCTCCAAATTTCACTGTCTTGGGATCGACTTGGTGTGACACATGCTGCGCCAGCACGGGAGGGATGCCAAGGGACAAAGCAGCAATTGTGAGCAGAGGGATAGTACCCCCCCCCCCTTTTTCCCCTGTGTGGCCTTGGAACATGCAAGGTACAAACTTTATTTCAGTAAGTGTGCTGGTTGGTACTTCTGGGTGTACGCACTGACTTGGGCTTTCAGGTTCGGGGGGGGGGGGGGGGGCAACATGCATGCCTCAAAATGTTCGCCACATTGCGCTGATCGGTTTGCACATGTAGATGTAGATGTGGGGGTGAGATTAGGCCACATGCATCAGAGACGGTAGCAAATGTAATTCGCAGAAAACCAGCCAAAGTGCGACGTTGGATTGCACACCCTGCGCTGTACAATGCCGTCCATCACGAGAGGGGCGCAACCTAAACGGACCATCCTTGGGAAGTGAGGGTGTCAACTCCCAAGGGGGGGGGGGGGGGTTCGATAGAGCCCCCCGAAATGGGGGGGGGGGGTCGGGAAAAGGGCTCAATTGACAGGACCATTAATCAGTTGTTATGAATTCCGCCAAAGGCGCAAAAAATGTTTTGGGGCATTGAAAATGGTCAAACTTTTTTTTCACCAAATACATGGCAAACGATGATCCCCTCGACACGCTGATTCCAAAAATACCATTTTCATTTTTTGCCAAATTTTGGGTCCAGGTCACCTCTGGGGCCCGGGGGGTCAGTCTCGGTAGGATTTTGGGGGGGGGGGGGGGGCATCAACTGAGCCCTTTGGGGGGGGGGAGGCTAGCCAGAAGGCTGTATTGACCCCACCCCCCTGGATTTGAAAACCCGCCCACCCCTTTGGTGCTGTCCACATTCCAGGATGCCTTAGCCCTGTTTAGTGCACTGCATCAGCTGTCCAGAGCCCCACACCCCACCCTCCTATTTCCCATCCCGCCTAGCTTCTGGCCACGCACCACCCACACCAACATAATGCTTCCCACTCACGACAGGATGAAAAGGGCAATAAATTGACGGATCGCACTTTCCACGTCTTTGACAAAGTCCAAGTCCAGATCAGCATTCAGTCGGATGACACCCACCGCAACAAACTAGTCTGGGCCCTGGCCGAGGGAACGGCGACTGGGAGTTCTAAGGACCCACCCATGGAGGAGTCGAAGGAGCCATCTGCAGGGCGGCCTTTGAAACGAAAAGCTCCGTCAGAAGGGCCCAGTGGTGCTGCTGCCGCCGTAGCGGCAGCAGACTCTGCCCCAAAGAAGAAGAAGAAGAAGAAGCTTTTGCCAAACACGTAATGCCATTTTCACCACCTCCCCCCTCGCAGGCCCGCTTTAAAAACCGACTGGATAGCTTTTGCAGTCCCCATAAGAGTCAAATCTCTTCTTGCTTTTGGTGCCCTGGGTTTGTTTTTTAGGAGTCCCATGTTTCTTTGTGTAGTTGATGTCACTGGGTGTTTCAATGTTGAGTATGTCATGAGCAGTAGTTGCCACTCGCATCTGCCCAGACATGATGAGCTAGAGCTGGGCCGTACTGAGTTGTGCATTGGACACAGCTGGTTCCTACTGGGCTCTGGGTAATGCAGCAGCGGGTATTACGGAGTGGCAAGTGGTGCACAGCTCTTTTAGAAAGAAATTCACGCCTCCTGCCGGACACTAGTGGCATGTCTGATGATGATCTGCAATACCAAGTCGCAGTTTTGTAGGGTGCTGGTAGTGTGGGCAATAGCCTGGCCGTACAGCAGCAGTTGGTTGGACCCTTCGTTCCTTCCGTGTGTTGGGTCAAGGGGTGGCGGGTGGAGGCAGGGGTGACATGTGCAGGGTGGGGGGGGGGGGGGGCACATGCACTGACCTGCAACTCCTCAGCCATGGGCTTTGCACGTGCTGCAGTCAATGCTGCAACTAAAAAGGGAGACCACTGCCAAGTTTGTTTGCATCTGCGGGTCATGGGCTGAACGGGATGGCAGGCAATCCATCAGCAACCAGGGGGCAGGGTATGTTGCAGTGCCCCTGCTCTGGTAGTGTGGCTTTACGCATTCATTCATCCGTTTACACATCCATTCATCCATTGTGGAGCTGTTTGATGGGCATGTGGCCTACAAACGCTCACATGCAGATCTGATATCCGCAGGATTGTGTGAGACCGCCCTGATGCAGTCGAAAGAAGACAGGAGGATGCAGTCTGTGAGGGATCAAATCGAGCTAGTGCTTGTGTCTGCACACAGATAGCCACTCAGAGGCAATGGGCCATGGGGGGGGGCTCCCAATCACAAGCAAGGCACTGCCTGGGTGCGCAAAATCCAAAGCTTCTTCGCAGGATGTTTGGATTTTGGTCGAGAAGCATTTTTTGTCACAAATACCATCTCCTTCGTGCTTCATGCTTTCCCGTTCACCTTCGCTGCTCTCAATGTATTCCACGTCCAATCCCGCCCTTCACCAGAGTTTGCCTGCACACAGTGGGGGCACACAGCCACGTATGACCGCTTGTTGGTCCATGCTGTGGTTTTGATCTTTGCAATTGTTGTTGTGAAATGTTTTTTTTCGTGAGGCATCCTGGGGTTTAATGCAGGACGGATTGGGAAAGCAAATAAGGAGTCTACAGGAAAAGTGAATCAGCTAGGAACATGCCAGTAGGACTGGACATCTGTTTTTTGAGGGCTTCTAGACCATTGCAGCTCAAATGAGCTGTCACGGAAGTGGGATCTGAAAAGTGTATGCAGACCTCACTGTCAAGACTGTTGCCTTTATTTCACATGCACCAAATCCTTACCTCAATTTCCTGCCGCATTCCAATACCTGAAGTGCATTTTGTGGAAATATTCGTCTAACCGTCAGTGCAAGTCAGTGCAAGTAAGGGGGTATTTCTGAAGGACTTTTGCTGGTGCAGGGTTCATCGTGATCAGCATTGATGAATGTTCAGCACAGCATTGCATTAATATTAGTCAGTGCTGTACACGCACTGTAATTCAGCCGTTTCAGACGCTTTGACCAGAAGTCAGTGGCAGGAGCACAGGCCCTTTTCAGTGCATTTTTGTGCATCCATCCCCCCTTTTTGGGATGTGTTGATGCCATGGGTGTGTAACACGTGGGATGTTTTGGTGGGCCTTTTTGCTTCTCTACTTCCCCTCATCCCATGCTAGTGTTGACCCGCGCTATTCACTCGAGTAAAGTTGATGGGCCATTTTGGTTGTTGATTGTGGTCATTCCAAAGTGGATGGCTTTGCTCTAAGCTGGGAGGGATGTTTGCAAGGAGGGTCAATGTTGCCACCACACCGATTGTCACCAGGACATGCACAACGGAAGGGCCATGTAAAGGGGAGTCATTCATTGACCCGCTCAACAGTCTGGAGGCACTGGGAATCATCCCATCATCCAATCAATGTCTTTGCACAGGCCAAAATGAACATTTTACGGGGGTAATGGATGTGGTGATAAAACCACCCCCTACCCCTTTTTTGGCCATTTTGGACCCCTGAGGTGGTTTTATCCCACCCGGGGGTCGTTTCAGCAGACCTGTTAGGGGGTTGATTTTATCACCGCTTTTGGCCCCCCCGTTCTGGGGGAGGGGGGTATCGCCTTTCAAGGGGGTGAGGTTATGGCCTAACTCCATGTGAACGAACAACCAGAGTGGCGGAAGACAAGTTGCTTTATGTCTATTTCTTTGCATGTGTGTTGCAGGGTCACGTGGGCGACAGGCGGTTGCAGCAGGGGATGAATTGCCATTTGGTGACAGGATGTATGAAGGGGCCGGGTACAAGTTTGCAGATGTGTTTGGGGCATGGGGTCTGGGATGGTGGGGTTTGTGACGTGGGTTGGAACCAAGTGGACACAGGATTGTGACAGAGTTACAGAAGATGGAGCTGATTTGGGCATGAGGTCTGAGATGGCGTTGGGACGTAGTTTGGTATCTAGGCTCAAGAGCATTGAGGATGAGGAGGATGGGGACAGCAGGGCCATTGTGGAAATGCGATGGTGGCAGGAACGCTGAAGGCTGTGGGTGGTTGTGACATCTGCTTTGGAATCCAGGTTCACGTCCACAATCAAAATTGTCCATAATTTTGGATATCCGCAGGAAGTGGGCTCAAGGGAGCCATTGTTGGTACCTGCTCAATTTTTTTGGACTGTTGTAGTCAGGCAAGATAAAAAGTCCTTAACTTCCAAAGAGCCGACATTATTGGGCGATGATTGTATGCTTGTGTCATGAGGGCATATCGTGAGCTGAATATTGGATGCTGGCATGGCCGCATTCCAATCACATGCTAGAATAGGCTCCAGGGTTCTAGACCAAGTGACAACCCGCCACCAACCCTAGCCTGTGTGACAAGAACATCAACAGAGAGCACATTGTAGCCACTGTAGAGCAATCCTTGTCCTCTTGGGCTTCGTGCAGCTCTTTCAGTAACCTCAATACCTTCGAGTTCATTAATTGGTGAGCTCTACGTTGTCCACCCTGAAGAACTCCCAAAGCCACATGATTAACAGCCCATCGATTTGAACAATACCACCAAGCCTTGTCCTATATTCCCGCCCAGCATTGGCTACCCCCCTCCCCAATTTTCTGAATTAAGCTTCAGTGTTTCAGACCAGTAAGCAGTGCCCCCTATTCCGCGTGATTGCAGCATGTGCAAGTTTTAAATCAAGTGATATAGCCACCATCCCTCGCATTCCGGTTGTCTGCCAAACTGAGTTTCAGAGCTCTAGACCGCAAAACACCCCCCCCCCCCATTTGCAATTGCCTCTTGTACCAAGCTTCAGGATTCCGCACCACGACAGCGAACCCCCCATACATGTGACTGCAGACCAATATCTAGGGTTCTAGGCCAACTGAATCCCCCCGCGTCCATTCCAATTACCTGCGAGTAACGGAAAGGGGAGTCTTTGGAGGGAGAACCCTTTTGAGAACTACCACCAACATGTTGGCAGTGACCATGGTCGAAGTACACCGATGGTATCTGAAGCAAATGTGGCAGGGCTTCACCCAAAGGCTCAGTGAGATTTCACAAGCAGGGCGCAGACAACCAGAGGTAAGGTACGTTCCCATACCATCGCAAGCAATACCGCCAAGGCATTCTCCGACGCATCTTCTCCACGGCTACTCATCAATGAAGTTCTATCGTCCTATGCAACAATGAACGAGCATAAGCTTTTTGAGAAGTTAAAAGATCCACATTTCAATGACGAAGTAAGGGATTTACAATTGACAGAAATCACAATGACGCGTCGGTTTTTTTTGACAAACCTCATATGTTCGCGATTTCCATTGCAAAGGCATACATTGCTATACTCCATGAGCGCGAGCTTCAGCACTGACAACAACAAACCTCATTTAGTATGCTTTGCTAGATTCTCTAAAACTGCAATTTATGTACGAGTGTTTGCAACCAATGCAATGAGCAGCGAAACGGGTTGTGGTTTTTTTTAAACGTGAGCCCGCGGGAAGTTCTTTTCATTTTGAAAATACATTTGTTTTTTACATCCCACATTCATGCGCAAGCCAAATTTCTCACTCAAGGTAATTTTCAGACCAACCTTTTGCAACCATTTTTTGTATTAGCAGATTTTTCTGCCTGCTCTTTGCGGAGATACTTTTTGGCATTAACCCTGGGGCTTTCATGAATGGCAACCCACCACGCTCCGACAAATATTAGTACAAAAGCCGTCCGGCTACCATCTAGTTCAAGCCTCGGTGGCACCTTCGGTGTCTCCGAGCGGGACATTGTACATACACATTGTAAAGTAGAGTTGACTTGAAATTAGGCCCAAAAAGCTTTGTGACTTCTAAAAAAATATTTCTGCCGCACAGTGTTTTGGAACCATTCATTTCTATTTGTATGCTACATGTTGTGTCATCACAAAGGGCAACATGCTACCCATATCGCACAAGCATGCACGGTGCATGCTTGGCAAACATGCGTGCAAGGCACAAACCCGAAGAATACGGCGAGCGATGGTCTCAAAAGTATGTTCATTTGTAACTTTGAAAAGAGTAGCCCATGAAATCATTGCAAATCACACTAGAATACACACAAACAAGCATACAAGCTCAACTCAACGCAATAGCTATAAATGAAGGCGTTATAACAAAAATACACGCAACTAACTGCTGAAGCGCATGTAATTAGGCAATTACGGTAGATTATGCAGATTGATGTCAAATTCTGGAAAAAATCAAGCAAATTTCTGCATTGCAGCAAGTTTGTAGAAGTTGCATTTCGTACTCAACAACGTAGCATGGCCTATAGTTTGTGAAACGCGGGCCAGACAACTGCTGGCAAACAGCACACTCATAGCTAGCACTAAACATAAAATCACTATCGACGTGGTCGGACACAATATCTCTATTGTCCATGTTCTGATGTCAACACATCATTAGGGTTATAGTGTATCTCATGCCACATCTATTTTGCCCCTCGGGCAATCACAACTCGCTCATTTGACCACATGAAGCTTTGCCTCATCTGAATGTATCCGCCGGCATCCGGCATTTCGCAGTTTAGGTACTTTACTACCTAATCTTTCGTATGCCGTAGAAGTGTTTCTCACCCTACCTACCCTACAACACGCCACTCGGAAAACTCCACAAAAACGTGTACATCAAAGGACGGCAACCAAAGGAGATGTGCCGGCCCCATGGTCGACGATGCACTGCTTCTTTTACAGCTCTTGGCGCAAGCTTGTTATATCTTCTTATGCTTACAAAAAGTGCCTACAGGTATTGACGAGGCCACGGCCGCCGTACAAAAGTCGTACACTCCTTTTAGCGATGCCGCATGCACCTCTTTATTTACAAATGTGTGTCTCATGAAATCCTCATACCCATTAAACTTTTCACACAAGGAATCATGGGAAACAAATGTTCACGAACTAATGCATCATACTGCTTATGCTCATCATGTAGGCTCGCAAGTCGTTGATCATGCCTAGACAACACTTGGTGCATATGATTTTGGACTCCTTCAAATTTGGTCCCCGCCTTGATGATTCTATTGATATCACCATGGTATTGTCCCAAATGTTGGTGCACTTCGCGAAGTTGTTGGATCAGTGTGTCCACCGTTTTGTCAAGTTCATTAATCATTTAGGTATTTGGTGTTGGTTCGCGCGCCAGTGACTGCCATCTCTCAAATGTGCGCTCGCGGTCCACTATGCATATATGTTGACGTACTTCACCAAAATTACAAACCATAGCATGCGTGTTTTCCCTTTCCATCGACTAAAATAAATATTCGGGCCCCCGGACGGCAACTTCATTGTAACCGCTGTGTAGTGGCGGATCTTTGTTGTAACGGCGAAACCTGTAGCCTTTATGCCCCAGGGGTCGGAACGTCCGACTCAACCCCTAATATCTCAAGACCCGATTGATCATCTCCACCCATACCGAGCCTCTAGGAGCGACAGGTGCAAAGCACAATAAGGGTCATTGAACTCCACGGTGGAATATGAATAGTCAGAAACCCCGGTCCAAGAAAATGCAGTAGACATAGAATTTATATGTGCATTCATCGATCATAGCAAATCATAACAAATTGCATCGAAATAATTTAAAAAAACTCCGATTGTGCAAACATGAAACACCAATGCGACTCGCCGCGCCCTCACAGGGGACATCTGGCGGCGAACAAAAAACCTGAAAACAGGCCAAAATTTCCTGCACTAATGTACATCCAAAAATCATTGAAATTCCGATAATATTCATGTATGAATTAAGTGATGTCACACCGATGCCGTTACACCCCCCTGTTGAAAACATATATGGGTATGCCAGGGTGTGTCAAGTGTACTGAAAGAAACGGCAAAAGTGGTCAAAAACTCACTAATCTGCAGAAAAGTGTGGAGATTTGAGCTGAATGGAGCAAAGTTGTGCGGAGATGTGTGCCTTGTGGTGGTCACGGACTTGAATGTACTGCATAGGTACCTTAGGGGACATGCAAACAGTGTCATCCTAGCTCACAAACTCGGAAATTGAAAGTTTGAGAAAAAAATGTACATTCATCATCAAGATTCATGATTCATGATGAGATAGAGATCTGCCATCCTACTGTCAGAAAACACAAAACGAGCTTCGCCATGTCATTGAGCATCCAAAAACTAGGGTATACCTCCATGGAGTCCAAGATATATGAAGCTGGTCGGTGTCATCTGCAGACGTAAGACCATGTACCACATTCTTAGCCCACGCCAACTGCACCCTGTTTTGCGCGCCGAACGCGCAGAAAAGGACCGGTTCGCAACAGGGCAAAAAAACTATTTTTTTGGATGTTTAATGAATGTGATTTTAGACGTAGTGAAATAAATTGCTTTTTTAGTGTTATGCAACTCTCTGTTCCTCAATTTGACGTTTTTTACATTTCTCTGGCGTTCTGAGTGCGCGAGGCCTCGCGCACTCAAGATATTCAAAGTGGAGTTTATCACGAAACCTAAAAACGCGTAAGGACTGGCGTTTGCGGAAATACGCAGCTCCCACATGGTATTAAAAGTAGGATAGTGTTGCCCAAGGAGCACTGGAAGTGTATGACTGTCGGACTTCCCATGTTAGGGGAAACACATGTACTGTAAAGTGAAAATAAAATACAAATTTAGGCATCCGGAGTGCGCGAGGCCTCGCGCACTCAGGTCACGTTATGTATTGAATTTGCAGAATGTAAATAATGCGTACAATCGCAGGTACAGTACCAGACGGACAAACACATTTGATTTTTCCGGTGTATGTGTGTGTAGACACCATGTTGGTCAGATATAACGAGGTATGGAACATTGTCCCAAGGAAACAATCAGTGCGCGAGGCCTCGCGCACTTAAACGATGGAAGAAAATGAAAAAGCAGGCTGGTCAGGCTACGCCGGTATTTACATTCCCTTTCACGGCTACCACCTGTGACAGTCGATTATACATCGGTAACCTTCGTCATATTTTTCAGGGGATCAGGGGAATGATTTGCTTTTTTCCAACAGCCACTCAATGGCAGACGTGTCCAGTTCTAATAGCGGCCGTAGCCTTCGCTGCCCGATAGATATGGTTTTTTTTTCCAACTGGGTTTAAAGAGGGAAACATAATAGGAAATTGTGGTTGCGAAAACGGTTTTCGGTTACTGGGAACGGAGCGCACGCAGACACCAAATACAATTTGCGGCGGCAGCACGCGCACCACAAATGACGACTGGAAAAGGCCAGATGTTTTCAAACACACTTTTGTTAAAGATCGCTGTGCGAAACGATAACCAAAATATGTGCGCAAATCTAATTCCACAGAGAAAGACGCAAAATGCTATTTAGAGCCAGAAAATCCGTAACGCATCATATGATAGCAGAAGTAAGCAAAGGAGCAGCAGCACTACGAGAGGCATGCGCGGCAGAGCCAGCATACCAAACAGCAGACGACTGTGGAAAGGACTCAAACGAAACAACCTGGCGGCGCAACTGGTGTTAACATTTGCACAGCGACTGAGGTTCAACAAAAGAACGCGCCACAGTTTACCAGCAGCTAAAAGGCAGGAGGACAAGCGCTGGGTGCACATTTTGTGACAAGGGGGCTGGAACCTGTACCTGTTGATGCGTCAACGGGCAGTACCAAACAGGAAAAAACCGGGAAACAAAACAGGGTACCTAACGCAAACAGAAAGACGAACGAAAGTACGACTTGGGCAAGCAGACGCTGCCGCAGATACAGTGGACGAACAGGCAGCAGCAGCACTTAAAGCAACGTGGTCACTGGTGCTTTCGTCGTGTTGCGTGCTGTGGAGAGACAACTGGTACCGGGCACAATACACGACACACCCAAAGGAAAGTGACCGGTCGCAAAACTGTACTGCAATGGCAGTACTTCAACTGAGGCAGAGGCCCACGTATTGGGCAGGACATCCAGCCATTGAGGACCTGGTAGCACGGATAACGACAGTCGCAAGGGCTCTGCAACAGCGTGAACGAAGAATCCCCCAGACTTTGCGTGACATGGGGTATGCAGATGGGTGTGCACCAGACACCGGAAACGTGAGAGCACCGTTGGACGTGAGGAGGGATGCAAGGAATGTTCCAAGCACCGGTGTGGTGCCCGTTTGCCCTGTCAAAAGAAAAGGTAACTGGTGGTGTTGGCCTGTTAAACTTGTTACACTTTGCAAAGGACACAGCACAACAGACAAACAGAGTTCTACCGCTGTTGGTTGACAAAAGCATACACTAAAGGATACTAAAGTTGTTGTACGGTGCCAAGAACGAACGATGGAACATGCGTGCGTACCTGCGTTACGTGCCTGTAGTTTACGGTGTCTGGCATGCCTACAAGTTCGTTGTTACTCATATTTTTCGGGTGTTCTGGCCTATTCTAACCTACCTACGGAAAGGTCTGCTACGACCTGGTTCCACCATACTATCGTACCCCAAACTGATAGTTATGGAAAAAACTATTGCTGCGCTGATGCTTTCCACACCCCGAATACTACGCCCGTATCGGCGCAAGGCACAAGCTGCAACCGCGATCAGTGGTCGTGACACTGCGCATGCCAACAGGGCAGCAGTGGCAAACGTAGTTCTGCATTTGTTGTCGGAAAGGTGCCCGTTGTTGTTGTACTTGGGCCACGTGGTACGGGAATGCAACCGGTCAGGGGAAAACAACAGTACAGGGTCACGAGCTCAGGAGGTGTTGCAGTTGAGTTTGTGTCTGTTGAGGAGGCTGCGTCGAGGACCGTGTGACACCGTACTGAAGTACGAACGCACAATCATGTGCACATTGTTGTACAACAGCAAGTGGCACCAGGACCTGCCCGGTCAGGCACACTCAGAGGGGTTTGGAGAAGGGATGTTGAGCAAGTTGGTGGGGGACAAGGCAAGAAACACGGGTTCTGTTACTGTTCAGGAGGTGGAAAACCATTACTTGTTACTAAAGGTTGATCCTGGTGGCAAACACGTGGGGGTACAAAACGTTCCCAAGAACCTGGTACACAGGATGCGACAACGACTGACAAGATTTTTGGCAACAGACCGAATTTGCATGGCCTATGTGGGATGGGAGTCGGACAGAGTCAGCACCGTTGCAACTTCGTGGCCGCGGACGTTACCCAGATTTCCACCCTCACCTACACAACCCCTTGGTTACGACCACTACCGGCTACTTGGTCACAGCGTACTAGATGCCCTCATCGACCAGAAAACAAATCCGACCAACCAACTAAAACGGAAACTGGATGCTGTTGTGGGGCGGAGAACAGATATGGATGCCGACAGACAAGAAGCAGCAACACGCAACGTGCGGCAACGCTTGTGGTAACTGACGCCCGCAGTGCGCGAGGCCTCGCGCACTAAACATTACGAAAAACAGGTATGTAATGCGATGTGAGTGCGCGAGGCCTCGTGCACTGAGTAGTTCGCTAAGTGCCGTGGATTAAGTCACAACAAAGACATTTGTGGAACAGATTTGCAAAAACGACCTGCAAAATACCGTTTCGACTGATTTCAGAGTTCAAATGACCGTGTTTCATGTCATACCATTTGCCCTTTTTAGGTATTTTTTGGCATCATGAGTGAACCAGGGTCGCCAGAACGTCCAGCACCAGACGCAGAGGCCATGGAGTCGTCACCAGGGACCGACCTTCGCGTTCGATCGACAACGTTTCTTCTCTTTGCTTCGGTACGTGATTTGCTTTGCAGATGGCTCACTTTACGTTCTGAATGGTCAACATGGCACAGAAACATGCAGAAAGATTCAGGAACTGCGTCTCGCAGAAGGCAAAGAATTGCAGGACTGGCAGGAGTTTTGCTACGTTGACATTCTGAAGTACGAAACGCCTTGGAGGATCCGGGCCAAGGTTGCAGGATTGCAACAAGCTGGCAGCCAGTCTGTGACGTGGATTCCGCTGTCCGAGGCGCTGGACAACATGTTGTTGTACATTGAGGACCAGAAGCGGGAAAAAGAGCCACAAGATTTCGAGCGGTTCAAGATTGCTGCTGTCCAGGCTGCCGTGAACTCTGCGTTTCTTGCACCCGAGGCTTTGGAGGAAGCAGGACACACAGTATGTATTCGTGTATCGCACGGTTACAGTGCGCGAGGCCTCGCGCACTCCATGACACTGTTTTCCCTCGCAGGACTCCACATTCAAGAACTGGAGGGACATCTTCTCCCTGGCGTATTACTGCGGTCGTGAGGCGGTTACTGGCATGAAGAACCTCGACACTAAGAGCAGGAAAGAGGAAGTTAGTAGGAATGCCTTCAAGAAGTTGGAGGGGCTGCATCTACCGAGCTTATTGCAGAAAGTCTGTGCGCACATGAACCTGAAGGACTCGACCTTACGCACCACCCAGAACTACATTGACGCGCAGATTACGGATCAATGGGTTATTTTCCATCTTGACCATCCGGACAATAAGCTCTATGTCAACCAGACCGCAGGTATGCGTCAGTGTCGCAGCTTCAGTGCGCCAGGGCTCGCGCACTCCACCACCGTTTTCGCATCCGTACAGCTGCCGATGCGAAGATCCGAGCAGAAGTCGCAGCACTGGGCACGCCGCAACTGAAAATTGGGCTGGGAAATTGGGGTTACTGGCCGGACGCAACAAGTACGAAGTATCGGTCGCCGTGGCCAAAATGGAAGACGTTGACCAATGCACCTCTGTTGCGGACTGGGGACAAGGGAGCACCTCCATTACCACAGACGCTGGCCGTGCGGAAACAACTGCAAAGGAACCTTGGTACCTTAAGGTAGTGGAAACACCTAGGCCCGATATATGAGCATGTAGATATGTCTAAGTAGGGCAGAACTTCGGACCGTTGGCCACATTTGTGAACTTTTTTGGCCCTCGTGGCCACGTCTCAAAAAAACAACTGCAAAGAAAGACTGAGGCACCATCATCGGCACCGTCACGGACACAGCTGAGTACTGGCGGTGTGATCAATGTCTCCAAGCAGGACAAGCAAGGGAGCAAATTCTCTTTGACGGCCTGCCATATTGAGGATATTGAAGAGACACCGCCAGCCCGTTTCCGGAATCTGCAGTACCCGTTGTGGGTCATCAACGCTGACCTTTTCGTTGAATATGACACTGCAGGATTTGTTCCGAAGTCGCTGTTCGATGTGATGATGCTGGGGAAAGACGTCATTTTCTATGGCGAGGCTGATGTTGTGCACCGTATTGGCCGCGACATACAGAGGCTCTGGCGTATGGAGAAGGAAAAGGATCCAACCACAGTGCCATTCTACCATGTTCGGTTGCCGGTATACTCTTGGTTATCGGGTCCCGTGACCAGCAGTACGTATCAGTTCGACGAGCACTGTATGTGGATCGGAACAACGAGTCGCTGGGATAAGCAGGTATATCTGCTTCTTTCGCCTGTTACGATGCCGTTGTGTGCGCGAGGCCTCGCGCACTGCTGCCTCCGTTATTCGACTTTATACATCACATTTACAGTTGCCGAACTATGTGTCGTATTCCGCTGGACATTTCGAAGAGATGCAGAACAAGAACCTTGGTGGTTTCATGCCTCTGATTCATGTGCTGTGGTACCTGGACAAATATCTTTTGGGCAGTGGATATTCTGATGCAGTGGTTGTTGTGGACGACACGCCTGCCATGGCCGCAAAGATTGCGATGTCCGACCTCCGTGCTAAAGTGGCGTTTCTGGCTGTGTCAACGATCAAGCAAAAAGACCTTGGGAATGCCGTTGGAGGTGCTCTGCAGCATGCAATCATCATGCGGTACATGTTGGAGGCTGATCAGACGGAGCAGGGAGCAACAGCTGCAACTTGGGATACTCAAGAAGAGTGGCTTCAGTGTGGCATTCCACTGTGGGTTTTGGACAGCAACCGAGGGCATGAAGGGCACCAGCAGGTGCATGCTGCAGAGGCCGTCCAGGAAGATGTCGTGACTGAGGCCCCCGCTGATGACACTGAGCCTGTTGCGCCTGCACCTACCTTGCCAATGCAAGCCAAGGTGAAGAAGACTGCCAACGTTATACCAACTCAGGGTACTGCAGCTGGAAAGGGAACCCCCTCGAGTAGCAAGAAGCAGGCAAAATGAAAAGAGAAGGAATCGGACAAGCCCGCGGAATCAGACGACGACGATACCGACGAGGAGGAGGAAGAAGAGGATACGGAGCAAGTACTGGAGACCCAGCAGAAGCGCAAGCGGGCACCCGCCGCTCACTTCGATGCAAGCCCCGAATCTGGTAAGGAACCGCCGAAGAAGAAAGCGAAGACTGCCGCCACCGCTAGTGCAGAGTTCAAGCCGCCCTCGCGTTCTGGTGCCCAGCCGTCTCGTGGTTCCGTTGCCTCTCCAAGTGGGACAAGTGCGGTGGCAAGAAGCCTGGGTTCCAGGTTGGCTAAGGTTGCTGCTCCGAAGAAGAAATAAGTCACCATTAACCCAAGTGTTTCGCCTCTTTTTGCAGTCATGTGTGCGCACTCGCCTTCGACGCGAATGCAATTATATGCCCTTAAGGGCTCGTACATTTTTGCCTAGCTTTTATTTCAGTGTTTGTATGTTGTGCACTTCCTGTCCTGTTTTTGTTGCCTTCTGTACACAATTGTTTCCATGACCTTGAGTGCGCGAGGCCTCGCGCACTCAGGGACATAAAAAATCAATTTATTTCGCAGGACAAACATATGTGCAACTGGAGACCCGCAGAATGTCATTTTTGAAAATGAGCTCCCGAACAGGCACACACCAGTTGGGTTTTGAAATACAAAAACGACAAGATTGGTAAAACAAACCCTTCAAATCAGACAAAATAATAGTTTATTTTAATAAACAAAAAGTGGAAAAAAGCAGCAAATTGGGTAAAATTGTATTTTTTCGGTGGTTTCTGGGTCATGTGTGCTGCAAATGTGCAAAAAAAATATTTTCCCGGGCGGTCATTTTTTAGGTCCTTCTCTTCCAAAAGGGGGTGCAGTTTGCGTGGGCTAAGACATTATGGTGTAAAATTACCCTGCTTTGAGACCAAAATCAGTGCATTGCACACAGATTGAAGACGGCAAAGTATGCAACCAGCCATATTAAGTCCAATCCAATGCCAATACACAATGTGAGTCGTTTTGAACGGAAATCTAGTTCTCATTCGTAGCCAATTCGAGTCAAATCCTCAGCATGATGATCATCCCAATGATGGATCATGTAGGAGTAATGATAGCCAAGAAAACCCAGTGGTATGACCACACTGTCAGTATCTTCTCCAGGGCTCCATGTTTGCTTCTGTAAGAGTCGTAGTTGGTAACCGACTCATCGTAAGCGCAGAATGTATAAGCATCCAATGCTTGGTACCATGAATTTGCCATGTTGGAGCTAGTCGTGAGGGGGATTCCAACACAATCGGCAAATGAACCGCGAGTCGACCCAAGTAACAACACAATCGTCATCTCTAGGTCCTTATAAGCCCTTTGACAGTCATCGGCTGGAAAAAAAACCAACGGTCATATCGTAAGAGCCAATGCAAATAACATTTCCAGCATATCCGTCAAACACATGAACTGAATCAGACCTTGTTCCCCACCACCATCTCTGAAATGAGCACGAACTCGAAGCGAGAGTAAGAAAAAGTGCTTTTCCAATGCTTTGAGGCATACTCTAGTTTTATTAGAGATGCACTGAGCATCCAGGCATTTCTATCTTAGTATTGGTCCCACCAAAACTGGTGATAACACATTTTGAACTATAGAACCAAACACCCAATCAGGATATGGAGTGGACCCCTTAATCCCCTTTCAATGTGAGGCAAATCATCTTTTCCTGAGTTGACTGAGTACTGACATATCCAGGGCAGAGCCTATGAATTTATCTATGTTTTTCCATGAATTCTTAGCTATCCTAGTGGTATGCACCCTAGGGGGCTGGGCACCTCTTTTTGTGAGGTCCTGGGTTCAATTCCTGGTCAGCCTAGCTAAGTAGGAAGATCCCATGTGACATGGCAGTGACCTCATCGCCACATGCCCTGCCACCTCAGCACATATGGGACCCAAAACAAAGAGTGCACATCTCCTGAGATGGCACTATGGAGATAGAGTGACCATGGGGCAGTTTTCCAACTCTTTTCCAAAACATTTCAGCTATCTTTATGAATATGCATTCCGATTTGACCTGAGTTGCAGTTTCTGTGAATATCCTTTCATCTTACACTGTTTACACTGCAGCCCTTCATGCTTTGATCCTGATTCTCTTCTCCTTGCACACCTCTGGCTTGGGTTATCCTGGATTTACTGTATTTCAGCAAACAAAAGCTTTTCATCTCCAAAAACAAGCAGCAAGAAATCCTACACCAGCAGCAAGCAGCAGGAGAGACAAAAACACAGTGTTGAAACCACTATAAACTTTTCTGGTAGCAAGAGGCAGTCTGTCTCTGCGCACCGGCAGCAACCCCGCGCCGTACATCCATTGCGCCGAGCAGTCACATATAAGCAGAAGGGCGAACGAAGATGGATACAAGGAAAGAGGACGCCGACGTGAAGACAGCGCCTGAGGCACCGGCAAGGCCAGCACCTGGTGAACCTGGACCTGGACCTCGCGCTGTACCTTTGGAGCCCTTACATGGGCCAGTGGAAGTGGCTGAGGACTCGTTGGATGGACTCCAGACGGCCTTCAGGGCCCTCTCAGTCGAGGAGGTGGTCACTCAGCCTGTGAAGAGGAAGAGAGAGAGCGAGAAGGATGCTGGAGACGAAGCAGACGAAGGAGAGGAACAAGGGCAAGACCTGACGAATGACCCTACCTTCGAAGGCGCACCAAGCGCTTCTGGCCTCCACGCGTCACCCTCTCCTATAACCACCACGCTCCCAATTCCAGACCCAGCCGCTGCAACATCCACTCCCATAACCAACCCGCCTATGGCAGAGGGCACAGGCTTTACTGGCATGCCTCCCTACCCCGCCTATGGTATGGGCCCACCTACCACTGCGCTCCCTGAGGCAACTACTGCCAGTGAGCCGGTGGCTTCCAGCTCTGCGCCGCGATGGTATGCGTCTGAATATCCCCATCCACTACCCGCTACTGGAACCTATGTGGATGTTCCTGGGTATGCACCTGGGTATGCAACCTTGAGTGGGTTGAGGAGAGGACCTGAGTCTCTTGGAGGCAGGAGTAGAGGATCGGCAAGATCCTCCAACAGGTCCCTGACGCGGTCGGAGATCAACGAGGTGCTCCGAGGAGCCACTTCAAAAATCGTGGGCGACCTCACTCAAGAGATCCGAGAGAAACTGGAGCCCCTGATGATACCGCCCCAAGCGTCACCTACCACGGTGGGAATGTCACCCCACCGAGTACAGGCCAACCACCTGGCGGCAGGGTTGACAAACACCCTGGGGAGCCTGAGGAGCCGACCGATGCCGACTCCTGCAGCTATACCGAGAAGTCCTTTCGTACCGGGAACGGCCCAGCCGCCCTACGTCCACGTGACGAACTCTACGAGGGCCGAGCTGGACCGGCTGGGGCTGACAGCCTTAAGGGCAATGGTGGACGTGGAGCCTTATGGCTCTAGTGATCTAGGCGGAGACCCCTCCGGTGATGAGCCGCCGTCGATGACTTCTACTTCGCCCTCGGAGGACGATGACCCGGAGGACCCCGAGGACCCAAAGGGGAAGAAGAAGAAGAAGAAGAAGAAGAAGACCCGACGCCCTGAGGGACGCAGGTCTCAGGAGGCGAAGGCTATTGCCACCTCCAAGATCGTGGTGAACCTGCCTGAGTTCACAGGCAAGGAGCTCAGCGAGTTCGCTGAGAATTTTGGCCGGTTTCTCCGATTGACCGGCCAAACCCACGCTAGTGGGCGAGTCAAGTGCGATCTGCTCCTGCAGTGCTGCAAGACCAAGTACCTGGAGAAGCAGGTCAGGCAGATCGTTACTAACTCCGCCACCTTTGCCGATGTGTTGGTTGCCCTGGAGAGGCAGTACCCGACCTACGAAACGGACCTCTCCATCAGGGCCGAGATCCAGAACCTGCCCGTGCTGCCCAACAACCCCAAACCTTGCAGGGTCTCTGAGCTGTTGGCTGACCTGGATCACTGGGCTGGACGACTGACGCCCGGTTCCTACAGCAGCGACGACCTGCTGTTCTGGTTGGTGGCCAAGCTCCCTCGAGAGCTGTGGGACGAGTGCCGTTCGACGGCGGAGCGCAAGGCTAGATCCCTCCGCTACGAGGATCTATGCGTGCTACTCCTGGAGCTGGCGCTGGAGAAGGAGAGCGACCAGCACTTGAACAACTACCGTCCTGGTGGTGGAGGTTCTGGAGGCCATGGCAAAGGGTACCAAGGGTCCCGACCTTGGCAGGGGACTACCCCCAAACACGCCCACGCCCGTATCATGGAGAACGTTAAGGAGCTATTCTGGTGTGATGCCAGGGACGAGCAGGGCCACCTGCAGCACGCCCCTGACTGCGAGCAGCGAGACTGCTTCGTAGTCCAGGGGAAGCAGCAGGAGAAGAACACCGGCGCCAAAGCGAAGCTGCCGGATCATTACAGGTGCACCATCACGTGTGCATTCTGCGGGAAGCGGAAGCACTACGAGGATGAGTGCTACCATAAGCAACGCCTATCGGCGAAGCTTGAGGGTGAAGATCCTGGCAAAGGCTCAGGCAAAGGTGGAGGCAAAGGCAAAGGCAACGACTCCGGCAAGGGCAAGTCGAAAGGACGTGGTCAAGGGCAAGACAAGGGTCAAGGTGGACGAGGAGGAGGCGCTAACCGCCAGCCCGACAACAAGAACAAGGACAAGAACGGAGGCAACCCCAACCCTAATCCAGGGGGGAACTCCGAGCCCTCTAGAGGGCAGTCTGGTCCTACCACACGCTCACAAACGCAGGCCGAGCAAGAACAAGGAGCCAAGCGTGAGCATGAAGGTGGTGATGACGGCAACGCTAAGAAGAGGAGCCGTTTCATGAGGATGGCCCACAAACTGCGGAACAAGGGGTTCGAGGTGACCTGTCCCGCGGAGTTCTGACGGGGACGCTCTGGTGGCACCCAAGACCTGGTGTTTTGGGTACGTATCCGACTAGGGGGACGCGAATACCTGGGGGTATTGGACACTGGCGCCACCATATCTATAGTGGCCAAGAAAATTTTACCTTGTGGGAGCCTGAAGAACACCATGACCACCGCTGCTATACGCGTGGGGGATGGACATGTGGTGCACAGCTGCGGGGACTGTGAAGTGGAGGTACCTATGGGCTCCCGGACTATCGCCCATCGGTTCTATGTGATGGACACTGAGGCCTTCGACTTTGTACTGGGGACTGACTTCTTCGTACAGCACTCCCAGATACAATCCCTGACACTGCAAGCGCCCTACCTCCTCTACGTGGACCACGGCAGTGGCAGAGAGTCTGTGCCACTGGAGCAATCGGAACATACCTCGAGTTACCTGAGGCTATCGAAGGAGGAGCCCTCGAACATGATGGCGGCCTCCAAAACTGAGGACTATCAACTATTGGGGGAAGTCCTAGACCAAGGTCTGAAGGAGTTGGGTTACTCTCGAGAAGACCTGAGTGTGGAGTTGTTCGCCAGCGACAAGCAGCATGTACTGGACCTTTACTGCAGCAAGGGGAAGAACTGCAGCTACAAATTTTACTGGCCCTCTTTCGGGATGGCCTACGGGAACCCCAGGTTCAGTGAACTGGGGAAGGTACTGGGGAAGGACCAAGGTGGCCTTGGAACGTTCCCGTATGGTCCTGTGTTCCCCCGATTGGGGAGCCCATGGGGGCAACGAATACTGGCGAAACCTCCTGGACAGGCTGACTATCAGCTCTGTTCGGTTACCTGATGAGGCCATCTACGTGCCTCTGGGTCGTAAGACGCCTATTGGGAAACCCGGATGGGGGAGTATGCTGAGCGTGGTGGACAGAGGTCTTACCTCCGTCCCCTGGGAGGATCTGGACCCGACTCTGGTCCAGGCTATACAACGAGAAAGCGACGGACTCGCCTTGGGTGACTTGAAGGATCGCCTACGACCTCAAGATGCTGTTGAGACTACACCCGGAGGAGATGAGTACGTCGTGACTGACACCAACGCCCCCAACTCTCCCTGCCGTGTACCTGTTCCTGATGGAGTCTCTGAGTGTGGACTATCTGAGCTACCTAGCTCTATCCACTCAGACGACGAAACTGAGCACGACGCCTTCTTCGTGCAGACCTGTGTGGAGGAAGTGGAGAACGCCGAGTACGTCGCCCCACTAAAACCCCTACTCTCCATGAGGGTGGAAGACCCCGTGGACGAGGAGCTGGACCCTCGATCCAGGCTAAGGGAGTATGTGGATTCCAAGAGGAAGTTGGTGGCTAAAAAGCTATGCTACGCGAAGCCTACCCGCAGCTCATGGCCACTGAAGCAAGAACGTATGGGAGACCTATCCCAATTGAAGGAGGACCTCGAACAGAAGATCACCACCTGGCAAAGGGAGGTAGATCTTAAGCTCATGAAGAGCGTGTGGGGCGCCCATGTGAGGACCCCAGAGGAGGACGACCTCTCGGAAGAATGTGTTTGTGAACCCCCTCGAGCGTGCCTATGCTGCCATCGTCCACCGGAGATGGTTGAACAAGACCTGCTATATGCCTACCAAGGGCTGAAGGACACTACCACAGGCGAAGAGTCGGTGGAGGACCACTTCCCGACGTCTATTACTCAGGGGGCAAGCAACTTACACTCTGACGAGGACATGGAGGACAAGATCAAGGTATTGGACCCGCGGGTACAGAAGCTTATAAGGACCTATCTGGAGGTGTTCGGAGAACTACCCCCTCCAGCCTCATGTGACAAGCTGGTACAGATGGACCTCAAGCTGAAACCCGAGTTTGTGGGTCACAAGATCCGGAGGAGACCCTATCCAGCTCCTAAAGAGCAAGCCGACGAGATCGAGCGACAGATACAAGTATGTATCGACGCTGGCCTAGTCCTGGAGTACAAGGACGGGGACTACCCCCTACACTGCAGCCCCTGTTTCCTGGTGGCTAAACCTGGGTCTACAGCCAAACGGCTGGTAGTGGACTACGGAGAGCTGAACAAGAAGACGCTGAACCACTCAGGGTCCATTCCCAATATGGAGTCTACCCTGGAGAAGATAGCCTCCTGCCGCTACAAGACCAAGATGGACAAGAGGAGCGGATTCTGGCAAGTGGACCTGACGCCCAACGCACAGGAACTACTGGCCTTCATCACCCCTCAGGGGAGGGTGTTCAAGTGGAAGGTCATGCCGTTTGGCGTGGCTAACGCACCCGCTCTATTCCAAGAGCTGATGAACAAGATCTTGTCCATCCTACGAAGGAGACCTAAGGTGCAGGAGCTCATATCCCGTGGTGCCCAGATGGAGGCTCACATCGACGATGTATGCCTCGGGACCAATACCCAGGAGGATCACCTAGTCCTCTTGGGTGAGTTCTTTGCGGTCTGCCAGGAGAACCACACACGACTCAAGCTGGAGAAGTGTGAGTTCATGCAGGAGACCATGCAGTACCTGGGGTTTGATGTAGGCTATGGGTGGTGGACCCCAGCGGCCTCTAAGGCCAAACCCCTGATGGATGCCAAGGTACGACACGAAGACCCCAAGAAAGGACTTCATGATGTACGCAGTTTCATTGGGGCGTGCAACTTCTATCGCCGCAACATCAAAAACTTCACCTACACCAGCGCCGTTCTGACGGACTTGATCAAGAAGAGTACTACTTGGCGCTGGGGCCCACAAGAGCAACAAGCGTTTGACGAGCTCAAAGACAAGGTAGCCAACGCTAAATGCTTGGGCGTGCCTAGGGCACAAGGGGAGATTATCCTGGTCACCGACGCCAGCAATGTGGGCGGTGGTGGAACGTTGTTCCAATGGCAAGCACTAGAGAAGGAGGAGTTCGACTCGGCCATTTCCCAATGGGGGACGGAAGGTCTCAACCGAGATGGAACCCTCAAGCACAGCTACCCTGACGACAAGTGGGTCCTAGTACCTCTGGGCCACTGGAACTGGAAGTGGAACCAGGCCAGGGGGAACTACTCCACCTATGAGCAGGAATTGCTCGCGGGTATGCTGGTGCTATCCTCACAAGCACGACTGTTGGGGAGTAACCCTGTGGTCTGGCTGTGCGACCAAGAACCGGTCCGCAGTTTCCAGAAGGGTCCCCCACCTGAGAAGGCCAAGCTACGGCGCTGGTGGACCTACCTCAGTCAACTACGGCTGACGGTACACCATATCCAGGGAGTGAAGAACGAGTGTGCCGATTACATCAGCCGCAACAACTTCGACGCCCTGATTGGTGCCCGGTCTGAAGCGCTGGCTAAGGAGGCGTGCAGCCGTATGGAGGTCCACTTGGACCTCAACATGACGATGATACGCCCCCTAGATGGACTCCAACAATCAGAGTACCTGAAGGAGTTTGGGGATATCTACAAGCGCCTGGAGAAACGCCTTGAACCCCTCCTGGTCAATCAAGACCAGTGGAAGAGGGACAAGAGCTACCTCTGGCACGAGGACCGCATTGTGGTGCCTAGTGACAGAGTCCCAGCGCTGCTGAAGTGGACCCATGAGTCCAGCGGTCATGTGGGTGCTGACCGTACCCTGAGGCTGTTCAAGCAGTGGTTCCACACTACGTGGACTGACGACCAACTGCGGAAAACCCTCCAGCCTATAGTGGACAAGTGCCCGTGCAGGTCCTGTAAACCAGGGGATATGAGGGACAGAGGTCTCTACTGGACCCTGCCCATCCCTCACTGTGCTAACAGTGTTCTATACGTGGACTACACGGAGATGCCGAAGTTCGGGGGCTATGACTTCGCCCTCGTGGTAACCTGTGGGTTGACCAGGTTTACCAGGGTGTTCCCATGTACCAAGCACATTACCGGGGAGGAGACTATCAAGATACTCCTGGAGGAGTGGTTTTGTGTCTATGGGGCGCCCAAGGAGATCAACTCCGATGAGAACGTACGAGTACGCTCAGATACCGGTTGGTACAAGAGGGTCCTGAGATCCCTCAATGTCCAGGTGTCTACGGGGATTCCCTACTGGCACACGAGCAACCCCCTATGTGAGCGACAGATCCGTGTCCTGAAGGAGAATGTACGGATATGGTGCAAAACTGAACGCACCAGAGACTGGGTGAGACTACTCCCCGTCATATCCATGATGATGAACTCCCAAGAGAGTTCAGCTACTGGCTACTCGCCCCATGAGCTATTCCTAGGGCGCCCGGCATGGTTCCTACATGCCCCCTATCCAGAGAACACCCATTCTTCTGTGGGTGAATGGGTCCAAGAGCAACAAGCGGAGGTGGACAAGGCTAAGGCTATGCTCCAGAGAGTGAGGGAGCGTCAGTGGAACAAGAAGAACAAGCACCGAGTACCGGCCACCTACCAAGAGGGGGACTGGGTGCTGGTGCACCACAGTCGACTACCCGCCTGGCCACGCTCTACCAGCGATGACCCATACTTCGGGCCGTACAAGATTCTATCAGTGGATGGACACCGTATCACCGTGCGGTGTTCTCCCCGTCTAGGGGGGAGCCTGGTGTGCGCTGCTCAACACCTGAAGCGCTACTATGATCCTGAAGACCTCTGTGGGGAGGAGTGGGAGCTGAACGACGAGGAAATCGCCGCTCTGGACCTACAAGGGGCTGCCAGCCCTATGGAAGTTGCAGGTGAACTCCCCGACATGAACGCCGAGGAGATGGCTAAGGAGGGCTTCTACCTGGTGAAGTCTGTCCTACGCCACCGCTATCGCCCGGGTTGGCGCTTCCTCACCCTCTGGGAAGGGTTTGGAGTCGAAGAGGCCACCTGGGAGCCCTTCTCTGCGTTTGTTCTACCTGAGGGACGCCTAAACTCAGTTCTGGTGGACTACTTGTCCCAGAACAACCTTGGTGAGTTGCTGAGGCTCGCTGAGACGCTTGCCTCCAAGACTAAAGCTAGGGACTGAACCTTACCCTTACCTGCCAAAGCGTATGTGTGAGTGGGCTATTCCTAAGGTCCTTAGAGCAAGCCGCAGAAGTGGTGTCCTAATTATACCCAAGTCTGCACGCTTGCTAAACCTGGAGGGTTGGCTTATTGATGCCACGGGGTACGCCCCGGGTCTCCCCTCCCCTAAGCGCCCAATTTCTGTGCTGGCGCAAAACCTTTGGGGAATACCCAGCGTACTAATCCAGGTATTGTTTTCCCTACCTATCTGTCTACTACAGGGAGGGGTGGCCAAAAGCTATGAAGGCATGAAAACGCCGTTTTGCTAAGTGGCCAAAACACTGACCTAACCACTGCCACAGCCCACCAACCATGCTAAAATTGCAGGAAACGGGTGGGACAGTGACACACGCACTACAGGTCCTACACACCCTACAGTGGCACCATCCTGGTGGGCGAGCACTGCTGCAACTGGCTCAAGCCCCCACTCAGGACTACCACTCCTACACGCACACTCTACTGGGTGTTGTTGAAGAACATGTCGTTGGTCCTGGCGACCCTCCTGTGAAGAAGACAAGAGAACACAGCGCTGCTAAGCAACTGTGGCCTAACAGGGGACGCCACAACGCGTTTGCCCTGCTAGGGCTTGGAGGGAAGAGGTGCTCTTTTTGCGTGCACGGCGCAGATGTCGATGAAGTCGGACTCCCTGCTCTGCCACAGGCAGAGGCGGAGTTACTTGTTTGTGTGATCTGCGCCCTTGTTTAGCAGGGCATGAAAAAATCCAACCAATCCAACCAATCACCCTACCTGCCCACCTGTAAAATAAAGGCAAATGAAGGGGTGTTTGCGGCGGAGGAACCAAGCCACACTCCCCGTATTATACGGTTCTCAGTGTGACCTATAATACACTGTCCGCAAACACGCTGAAAGATCAGCTCCCCTGTCAAGCAAGCAAGCTTTAAGGGACTCCTCAGGTTCTCTTAAAGAACGTACCGAGGAGCCCCTGGGTAGCCTAAACAAGGTTTACCGTGCGCACTTCGCGTGGCCTACCCTTTCATGCGTGTGTGAATGCGCGAGCATGCACGAGTACCTTGGGCAAACCTGCCCATCTGAACCTCAATCACGAACTCCACCAGGGGGTGGCCCCGCCTGGGCTTACTCACCTTACCTACCCCTGGAGAGAGAGAGAGAGTGGGCGCAAGCGAGAAACGTCACTATGCACTTGTGTGTATGTCTAATCTGCCTGATCTGACCTCTAAGCATCTGCAATCTTTCTAATCAATCCCTCTATCGCGTCCTATCGTTGTTAGCGCTGCTACAAGACTCGTTCACGGAGACACGAGACGAGCAATGTGTATGCGGCATACGAGACGAGCATACCTGTAGTTTATACCTGATTCATTGAAGTCTTTTTCGTTGATTTTCGAATTCTGGAATTTTTGATACTTCCATTAGTGTAGGTGGAATCTGTATGTTTATTTATTAATGTGTGTCTCGTCATTTTCAAGACTACGTGAGACATACGTTTATAAAGCCATTATTTCTGCATTTTCCGGCGCTTCGCTAGGAGCCGCTCCTGCGCGCCGCCTTTTTATGCGTAGGAATTTCTTGATTTAAAAAATCTAGAGATGACTATAATTTTTATGAAAATGTGCTTCTGATGCACCATTGGATTCTGCTCAGGTGTGTTGTCTTAGAAAAATTCTAGGCCGTCATTTGACGGATTTTGGTGTCGTCGCTTCGCTTTTGCGTGGATTCGTCCATAATTCTCCCATTCCTGCCTCTGCAGATACCCAAGCGCAGCCTCGCTGAGTAGGCCGTGTTCGGGCCGAAACGCAGCAGCCTGGAGAGACTGAGCAGAACCCAAGACCCCACCAAGGGGCAATTTGATTTTTTAACGACTCCCTTCGCCCTAAGACAGGTCACAGGTCGCCAGCAGGTTTACGAGAACCCATGCGAGTGTGTATATTGTGTCTTGCGTTGGGTTTGTGTCGCGCTGCGTCTTGGAGGGAGGGATGCACATGCACATGTTTTGGCATGCTCCCAAACTAACCCAACCAAGCCACAGGAGACCCAGCAGCGCCATGAGCGCTGAGTCTTCTGTAGGAAATGTTACAAACAGAGCAGCAAAAGAGCGCCAGCCATGGTGAGCGCCCGTTTTTCTGTGTGAGGGAAACTATAGGTATTTTAAAGTAGATGTGGAAACCAAGCAAAGGCCAAGAAAAAATCCCTTTTTCCTAAAATGCGACAGTGGTGGCCACCACAGCACAAGGGGGGAGTAAGAAAAAGTGCTTTTCCAATGCTTTGAGGCATACTCTAGTTGTATTGGAGATGCACTGAGCATCCAGGCATTTCTATCTTAGTATTGGTCCCACCAAAACTGGTGATAACACATTTTGACCTATGGAACCAAACACCCAATCAGGATATGGAGTGGACCCCTTAATCCCCTTTCAATGTGAGGCAAATCATCTTTTCCTGAGTTGACTGAGTACTGACATATCCAGGGCAGAGCCTATGAATTTATCTATGTTTTTCCATGAATTCTTAGCTATCCTAGTGGTATGCACCCTAGGGGGCTGGGCACCTCTTTTTGAGAGGTCCTGGGTTCAATTCCTGGTCAGCCTAGCTAAGTAGGAAGATCCCATGTGACATGGCAGTGACCTCATCGCCACATGCCCTGCCACCTCAGCACATATGGGACCCAAAACAAAGAGTGCACATCTCCTGAGATGGCACTATGGAGATAGAGTGACCATGGGGCAGTTTTCCAACTCTTTTCCAAAACATTTCAGCTATCTTTGTGAATATGCATTCCGATTTGACCTGAGTTGCAGTTTCTGTGAATATCCTTTCATCTTACACTGTTTACACTGCAGCCCTTCATGCTTTGATCCTGATTCTCTTCTCCTTGCACACCTCTGGCTTGGGTTATCCTGGATTTACTGTATTTCAGCAAACAAAAGCTTTTCATCTCCAAAAACAAGCAGCAGGAAACCCTACACCAGCAGCAAGCAGCAGGAGAGACAAAAACACAGTGTTGAAACCACTATAAACTTTTCTGCGAGTCCTTCCCAAGCCGAGTAGATGGGTCAAGCCGGCAGCAAAATAGGAAGGTGTCGTCATGGTTGAAGACAAAGGCCTCTCGGAGTTTACAATGTGAATTATCTAACATGACGGACATGATTCACATGATGACCATGATGAGAATGATGGACATCATGACCAAGACGACCTCCGAATGTCTCATCATCTGTTTCTGGTACCACATAGACACTGTGCCAGGACCGTCTCGTCTCAAAGCCAAGGGTAAATGCGGGCCGTAATCTTTCTTGGAATTTCCGGCGATTGAAATTCTGATCAGATGTTGTTTCGAATGGGTCATTCCACAATTGGATCTTCTTCTTGTGCTTTTAACTCGTCCGTGGTGACACAATCCTTGATCAGCGAGGGCTCACGGTCGACCTCAGGTTGCTTTTTTAGGAACTTGATGAAAGTGTCCGTATACCCATGAATGCAGCTTGATGCTGGCTCCCATTTGTCTTCTTTTCGACCAAATCCTTCTGATCTGAAGAGAAGGTACCACTTGTTCCCAGCATCCTTCTTGTAATCAAGGATCTTCTCCAATTCAAAGTACTCGTGGCCATCTTCCCTTTAGGCAGGTACTTCGAGGTCCAATACAGTGGCTTGTAAAAGCCCTTGGAGCAGGGTACTTTGGCCTTCAAACGGTCACGATGTACTTCTTGATGCCTGACTCGCTCAACCTGAATGTTGAATGTCGTTTCGGTTAGTTGACTTTTGACTTGGAATGGCCTTCCCAAAGTGGGAACAATTTGTTGTCGTCCTGTAAGATCTCCTCTGACTTACGAAGCCAAACTTGTAGGCCTTTCTCGAAGGGTTTGCCTTGTGTTCTTGATTGATCCTTGAAATTTAACTAATCTGCTTGACTGTCAATTTTGGCTTTCATCCCCTCCGAGTGTAGTTCCTTGATCCTTTCAAAGGATTGTGAGGCGTCGCAGCACTGCCTTGGTTGGTACACCACTGGTCCAGGGCTCATCTTCTCAGAACCAAACACCACCTCATTCGGGCTTACTCTAGTGTAATTCTTTGTCCAATGGTATCTCACAGTAAATTGTCTCCAACCAATTGTAGTCCTTTTCAGTCGCCTTTACTTTTCTCAAAACATTTATGAGAATCGGTCCAGCTCGCTCAGCAGGGACAGCTGGATGATCGTAGACCCGGGCACGGAGATGATGAACTCTCAATAGAGCAGACATCTTCTCCCACCAGGTCCCAATGAACGCCTTAGAACTGTCCGTTAAAATTTCCGTGGGGACATCCCAATTACTCATCCCCTGACCTGCAGTCCACATGGCAGCCATTTCAGGTGTGACATGCTTCGTGTTGCAAAAGAGGACCTGGATGTAGCCAGTGTGGCGGTCTTCAATTAACAAAACCCCATCGATTGGCTTCTTTGTGTAGAGACATTCCTCCTGGACTTGTCGCAATTCGAAGACATCCGACGTCACCTTGTCGAAGAACCTCTCAGGAATTGGCAATCATTCCAGAAGTCCTGCTGCCTTTTGATTCTGGGGGATGTTCAAATAACATTGCTTGCATCCTTTGGCAAACCGTTCATAGGCTTCTCTGAGGTCCCGGGTGTGGCCCCTGTGTCGAAGCTCCTGCTCCAGAACAGAATCACTACTTCCAGCTCAAACAGCCACGACACAAAGTGTGGTTTGAGAAACCCTAATGCCGACTCAAAAAGCCACACAACAAAGCGTGGATTGCGACTCCATAACCCCAACCCCAAAAGGCGCGCCTCATAGTGCAGATTGTGAATCCCTAATCCCAACTCAAAAAGCCACACAGCAAAGCATGGGCTGAGAACCCCTAGACCCAACTCAAAAAGCCATGCAACAAAGTGCGCAATGAGAGTCCCTAATCCTGACTCAAAGAGCCAGGCAACAAAGCATAGATTTCGAATCCCTAACCCCAACTCAAAGGGCCACACAACAACAGATGGGTTGCACATCCCTAACCCCAGCTTAAAATACCACTCAACAAAGCATGGAGGGTGCCTAACCCCAACACAAAAGAGTACGCAACAAAACATGGATTGAGAATTCCTGAACCCAAATAAAAAAAGCACGCAACGAAGCTTGGATAGAGAGCTCCTTACCCCGGCTCAAAGCCCTTCGAACAAAGCATGGATTGCAGGTCTCTAACCCCGAATGAAAAAGCCACGCAACAAAGCATGGGTTGCGACGCCCTAGTCCCAACTCACAAGACCACACGACAAAGTGTGGATTGCAAATCCCTAACCCGAACTCAAAAAGCTACGCAACAAGTTGTGGATTGAGAATCCCTAATCCCGACTCAAAAGACCACGCAACAAAGCGTGTATTGAGAGTAACTAATCCCAACTCAGACCGGAACGCAACGAACTGTGGATTGCGCACCCCTAACCCCAACTCCAAAGGCCACGCAACAAAGCGTGGATTGTGAAACCCTAGCTTACAACTCTACAGGCCACACAACAAAGCTTGGATTGCGAATCCCAAATCCAAACTCAAAAACCTACGCAACAAAGTTTGGATTGCGAATCTCTAGCCCAAACTCAAAATACCACACAACGAAGTGTGGATTCCGAATCCCTAACCCCAATTGAAAAGGCGACACAACAAAGTGCGGATTGCAGATCCCTAATCACAACTCAAAAGGCCACGCAACGAAGCGTGGATTGCAAGTCTCTAACCCCAACTCAAAAAAGCCATGCAACAAACCGCGGATTGCGAATCTGTAACCCCAACTCAAAAAGCACTCAACAAAGCGTGGTTTGCAAAGCCCTAACTCCAGCTCAAAAGGCCACGCAACAAAGCGTGGATTGCCAAGCTCCAACCTCCACGCAAAAATCCACACAACAAAGCATAGATTGCGAATCCGTAACACCAACTCCAAAAGCCATGCAACAAAGCGTGGGTTGCGAGTCTCTAACCCGAACTCAAACGCCACGCAACAAAGTGTGGATACCGAATCCCTAACCCAAACTCAAAGAGCAACACAACAAAGTGTGGATCGCCAACCCCTAATACCAACTCAAAAAGCCACACAACAAAGTGTTGATTGCGAGTCGCTAACCCAAACTCAAAACGCCACACAACAGAGCGTGAATCCCGAATCCCCAACCCGAAGTAAAAGACCATTTAAAAAGCCACCCAACAAAGATTGGATTGTGAACCCCTACCCCTACTCAAAAAGCAACACGACAAAGCGTGGATTGAAAATCCCTAGCTCCAGCTCTAAAGACCACGGAACAAAGTGTCGTTTGAGAACCCCTAATGCGAACTCAAAATACCACACAACAAAGCATGCATTGCGAATCTGTAACCCCAACTCAAAAAACCATGCAACAAAGTGCGGATTGACAGTCCCTAGCTCCGACTCAAAAAGCCACGCAACAAAGCATGGATTGTGAATCCCTAATCCCACCTCAAAATACCACACAACATAGCGTGGGCTGAGAACCCCTATTCCCGACTCAAAAGCCCGTGCAACAAAGTGCGGATTGGCAGTCCCCAACTCCGACCCAACAAGCCACGCAACAAAGCATGGATTGTGAATGCCTAATCCCAACTCAAAAGACCACACAACAAAGCGTGGATTGAGAGCCCCTGGCCCCGACTCAAAAAACCATGCAACAAAGTGCGGATTCAGAGTGCCTAACTCTGACTCAAAAAGCCACGCAACAAAGCATGGATTGTGAAGCCCCAATCCCACCTCAAAATACCACACAACACAGCGTGGATTCAGAACCCCTGGCTCCAACTCAAAAGCCCATGCAACAAAGTGCGGATTGAGAGTCCCTAACTCTGCGTCAAAAAGCCACGCAACAAAGCATGGATTGTGAATCCCTAATCCAAACTCAAAATACCACACAACAAAGCGTGGGTTGAGAATCCCTGGCCCCAACTCAAAAGCCCATGCAACAAAGTGCGGATTGTAAGTCTCTAACTCCGACTGAAAAAGCCACGCAACAAAGCATGGATTGTGAATCCCTAATCCCAACTCAGAATACCACACAACAAAGCGTTGATTCAGAATCCCTGGCCCCAACTCAAAAACCCATGCAACAAAGTGCGGATTGCAGGTCTCTAACTCCGACTCAAAAAGCCACGCAACAAAGCATGGATTGTGAATGCCTAATCCCAACTCAAAATACCACACAACAAAGCGTGGATTGAGAATCCCTGGATCCAACTCAAAGGCCCATGCAACAAAGTGCGGATTGCAGTTCTCTAGCTCCGACTCAAAAAGCCACGCAACAAAGCATGGATTGTGAATCCCTAATCCCAACTCAAAATACCACACAACAAAGCGTGGATTCAGAATCCCTGGCCCCGACTCAAAAACCCATGCAAAAAAGTGCGGACTGCAGGTCTCTAATTCCAACTCAAAAAGCCACGCAATAAAGCATGGATTATGAATGCCTAATCCCAACTCAAAATACCACCCAAAAAAGCGTGGATTGAGAACCCCTGGCCCCAACTCAAAAGCCCATGCAACAAAGTGCGGATTGCAGGTCTCTAGCTCCGACTCAAAAAGCCACGCAACAAAGCATGGATTGTGAATCCCTAATGCCAACTCTAAACACCACAGAACAAAGCGTGGATTGAGAACCCCTAACCTCAACTCAAAAAGCCATGCCACAAAGCGTGGATTGCGAACCCCTAACCCCAACTGAAGAAGCCACACAACAAAGCATGGAGAGGCCCTGAGAACCCCAACCGAAATGAGCACGCAACAAAACATGGATTGAGAATCCCTAACCCCAACTCAAAAAACACACAACGAAGTGTGGATTGAGAGTCCCTAACCCCGACCCAAAGCCCTTCGAACAAAGAACGGATTGCGAGTCTCTAACCCCAAATCAAAAAACCACACAACAAAGTGTGGATTGTGAATCTCTAACCCCGACTCGAAAAAACACGCAACAAAGCGTGGTTTGCAATGCCCTAACTCCAGCTCAAAAGGCCACGCAACAAAGCGTGGATTGCGAAGCTCTGACCTCAACGCAAAAATCCACACAACAAAGCGCAGATTGCGAATCCGTAACACCAACTCCAAAAGCCATGCAACAAAGCGTGGGTTGCGAGTCTCTAACCCCAACTCAAACGCCACGGAACAAAGTGTGGATACTGAATCCCTAAATCCAACTCAAAGAGCAACACAACAAAGTGTGGATCGCCAATCCCTAATACCAACTCAAAAAGCCACACAACAAAGTGTTGATTGCGAGTCGCTAACCCCAACTCAAAAGGCTCGGGAAAAAAGCTTGGATTGCAAGGCGCTAACCCCAAAGCGTGAATTCCGAATCCCCAACCCGAAGTAAAAGACCATTTAAAAAGCCACCCAACAAAGTGTGGATTGTGGACCCCTACCCCTACTCAAAAAGCAATGCGACAAAGCGTGGATTGAAAATCCCTAGCTCCAGCTCTAAAGATCACGAAACAATCTGTCGTTTGAGAACCCCTAATGCCAACTCAAAAAACCGCACAACAAAGCGTGCATTGCGAATCTGTAACCCCAACTCAAAAAACCATGCAACAAAGTGCGGATTGACAGTCCCTAACTCCGACTCAAAAAGCCACGCAACAAAGCATGGATTGTGAATCCCTAATCCTACCTCAAAATACCACACAACAAGGCGTGGATTCAGAATCCTTGGCCCCAACTCAAAAGCCCGTGCAACAAAGTGCGGATTGACAGTCCCCAGCTCCGACCCAAAAAGCCACGCAACAAAGCATGGATTGTGAATGCCTAATCCCAACTCAAAATACCACACAACAAAGCGTGGATTGAGAGCCCCTGGCCCCAACTCAAAAAACCATGCAACAAAGTGGGGATAGAGAGTCCCTAACTCTGACTCGAAAAACCACGCAACAAAGCATGGATTGTGAATCCCCAATCCCACCTCAAAATACCACACAACAAAGCGTGGATTCAGAACCCCTGGCCCCAACTCAAAAGCCCATGCAACGAAGTGCGGATTGAGAGTCCTTAACTCTGACTCAAAAAGCCACGCAACAAAGCATAGATTGTGAATCCCTAATCCCAACTCAAAATACCACACAACAAAGCGTGGATTCAGAACCCCTAGCCCGAACTCAAAAACCCATGCAGCAAAGTGCGGTATTGCAAGTCTCTAACTCCGACTCAAAAAGCCACGCAACAAAGCATGGATTGTGAATGCCTAATCCCAACTCAAAATACCACACAGCAAAGCGTGGATTGAGAACCCCTGGCCCCAACTCAAAGGCCCGGGCAACAAAGTGCAGATTGCAGGTCTCTAACTCCGACTCAAAAAGCCACGCAACAAAGCATGGATTGTGAATCCCTAATCCCAACTCAAAATACCACACAACAAAGCGTGGATTAAGAACCCCTGGCCCCAACTCAAAAGCCCACGCAACAAAGTGCGGATTGCACATCTCTAACTCCAACTCAAAAAGCCACGCAACAAAGCATGGATTGTGAATCCCTAATCCCAACTCAAAATACCACACAACAAAGCGTGGATTGAGAGCCCCTGGCCCCAACTCAAAAAACCATGCAACAAAGTGGGGATAGAGAGTCCCTAACTCTGACTCGAAAAACCACGCAACAAAGCATGGATTGTGAATCCCCAATCCCACCTCAAAATACCACACAACAAAGCGTGGATTCAGAACCCCTGGCCCCAACTCAAAAGCCCATGCAACGAAGTGCGGATTGAGAGTCCTTAACTCTGACTCAAAAAGCCACGCAACAAAGCATAGATTGTGAATCCCTAATCCCAACTCAAAATACCACACAACAAAGCGTGGATTCAGAACCCCTAGCCCGAACTCAAAAACCCATGCAGCAAAGTGCGGTATTGCAAGTCTCTAACTCCGACTCAAAAAGCCACGCAACAAAGCATGGATTGTGAATGCCTAATCCCAACTCAAAATACCACACAACAAAGCGTGGATTGAGAACCCCTGGCCCCAACTCAAAGGCCCGGGCAACAAAGTGCAGATTGCAGGTCTCTAACTCCGACTCAAAAAGCCACGCAACAAAGCATGGATTGTGAATCCCTAATCCCAACTCAAAATACCACACAACAAAGCGTGGATTCAGAACCCCTGGCCCCAACTCAAAAGCCCATGCAACAAAGTGCGGATTGCACATCTCTAACTCCGACTCAAAAAGCCACGCAACAAAGCATGGATTGTGAATTCCTAATCCCAACTCAAAATACCACACAACAAAGCGTGGATTGAGAACCCCTAGCCCGAACTCAAAAACCCATGCAGCAAAGTGCGGTATTGCAGGTCTCTAACTCCGACTCAAAAAGCCACGCAACAAAGCATGGATTGTGAATGCCTAATGCCAACTCAAAATACCACACAACAAAGCGTGGATTGAGAACCCCTGGCCCCAACTCAAAGGCCCATGCAACAAAGTGCGGATTGACAGTCCCTAACTCCGACTCAAAAAGCCACGCAACAAAGCATGGATTGTGAATCCCTAATCCCAACTCAAAATACCACACAACAAAGCGTGGATTGAGAACCCCTGGCCCCAACTCAAAAGCCCATGCAACAAAGTGCGGATTGCAGGTCTCTAGCTCCGACTCAAAAAGCCAAGCAACAAAGCATGGATTGTGAATGCCTAATCCCAACTCAAAATACCACACAACAAAGCGTGGATTCAGAACCACTAGCCCCGACTCAAAAACCCATGCAGCAAAGTGCGGATTGTAGGTCTCTAACTCCAAGTCAAAAAGCCACGCAACAAAACATGGATTGAGAATCCCTGACCCCAACTCAAAAAAACACGCAACGAAGTGTGGATTGAGAGTCCCTAACCCCGACCCAAAGCCCTTCGAACAAAGCATGGATTGCGAGTCTCTAACCCCAAATCAAAAAGCCACGCAACAAAGCATGGATTGCGACGCCCTAGTCCCAACTCACAAGACCACACGACAAAGTGTGGATTGTGAATCCCTAACCCCAACTCAAAAAGCTACGCAACGAAGTGTGGATTGAGAATCCCAAACCCCGACTCAAAAGACCACGCAACAAAGCGTGTATTGAGAGTCACTAATCCCAACTCAGACGGGAACGCAACGAAGTGTGGATTGCGCACCCCTAACCCCAATTAAAAGAGCCACGGAACAAAGCGTGGATTGTGAAACCCTAGCTTACAACTCTACAGGCCACGCAACAAAGCGTGGATTGCAAATCCCAAACGCAAACTCAAAAACCTACACAACAAAGTGTGGATTGCGAGTCTCTAGCCCCAACTCAAAAAGCCACGCAACGAAGTGTGGATTCCGAATCCCTAACCCCCACTCAAAGGACAACAGAACAAAGTGCGGATTACAGATCCCTAATCCCGACTCAAAAGGCCACGCAACAAAGCCTGGATTGCAAATCCCAAACCCAAACTCAAAAACCTGCGCAACAAACTGTGGATTGCGAGTCTCGAGCCCCAACTCAAAAAACCACGCAACGAAGTGTGGATTCCGAATCCCTAACCCCAACTCAAAAGAGGACACAACAAATTGTGCATTACGAATCCCTAATCCCAACTCAAAAGGCCACGCAACGAAACGTGGATTGCGAGTCTCCATCTCCAACTCAAAAAGCCACGAAACAAAGCGCGGATTGAGAGTCCCTAACCCCAACTCAAAAAGCCACGCAACAAAGCGTAGATTGCGAATCCCTAACCCCAACTCAAAAAAGCCACGCAACAAAGCGTGGATTGTGAGTCTCTAACCCCAACTCAAAGGGCCACGCAACAAAGTGTGGATTCCGAATCCCTAACCCCAACTCAAAGAGCAACACAACAAAGTGTGGATTGCGAGTCCCTAATCTCAACTCAAAAAGCCACGCAACGAAGTGTGGATTCCAAATCGCTAACCCCAACTCAAAAAAGCCACGCAACAAAGCGTGGATTGCCAGTCCCTAACCCCAACTCAAAAAGCCACGCAACAAAGCGCGGATTGAGAGCCCCTAACCCCAACTCAAGGGGCCACACAACAAAACGTGGATTGCGAGTCCCTAACCCCAACTCAAGGGGCCACGCACAAAGGCTGAATGAGTGTCCCGTTTTTGTTTTCAGGCGGCAGCTAAAGCTGTTGGGCTGTGTATGCATCAATGTATGTTGTACAGGTGGTGAAAGCCCAAAAATATGCAACAACCACACCAAAAAGCTAATTATTCCAGCCCCTCTGCATTATCCTATGCCACCCCTGGTCGCAACTGAAACTGCTCTGGTTATGACATAAGGTGAGACGGGTGGTTGTGTTGCATGCCAGGATCTCTGATCACCCCATGCCTGCACTCAAGCTTTGGGGTATGCACAAGAACCAGTCAAACAGCAATTTATCAGTGCCTCTCCGTCTCTACAGTGCAATGATCCTCTCCTGGGCCTCCGCACAAGGCCTGATTGAGAAGCTATGAGGCAGGACCTACCCCTGTGGGGGGATGCGGCCTTTACCAGGACCAGCATCACTTTGGTGTTATGCTGCCGACAGGCCCACAAGAAATTCCGTCCTGGTGTTGCCAAGCATCCTCAAGGCATATTACCATCAGTGTACATAGACGATGCATCTGAAGCACTCAGTGCGAACACATCTGGAAAAACAATTGAGTCCAGCAAGCGGCCGAGTGTGACGGTTCCCTCGCACCCCAAGGGCACGTACCCCAAGTGACGGTTCCCCCGCCCCCCGAATACTAGACAAAGGACATGCGACACAAAATAAGAGATGCAAACACACCACAGTGGGGACCGCACTCTTTTGGGGGGGCTGGATTCACTAGGGAGCTGCACAGCATCCGTCTCATCAGTGGGAGGGGGGGTTGAGGGGCCCAGAATCTTGGCAGACACAATGGCCGTCGGAACGTTGGAAATTGACAAGAGCACCAGGAGAGTACGTGTCAATATCATCGACATTCATCGCTGAAATTGCGAAAAACTAAGTGTTCTGCATGATACAGCGTGCAGTGCAGTGCCTTCCATGCAACAAATTCGAAGTACACAGCAATGCACCAACAACAGTAGCCCCCGCTCCCCTTGAAATCCCCCCCCTTTTGCCGGTTCCCCCCCCCACCACAAATCTGTACCATAGTATCACAGTGCAAATCAGCTTCCGCACCTTCGGCGCCTTGTGGAAATTTCTTTGGCACCTTCGGCTTTTAGTTTTGTGCTTTCTGGGCCAAGGTGATGACAGCTTTCCCCCCTGAGCGGGGGGGGGGGGATTTCAAGGGGGGAGATTTGAAAAGGGGGGGGGGGCATCTCGTCCAATCAGCAAATACACAGGAGAACCTCAATATGCAACCTTCGAAGAAAATTTGGAAAATGGAAAGTGACGGTTCCCTTGCCCCCGCCCCCCCCCCCCCGGCTTACTCGACAAGGGCGCTTACTGGTGAGGGGTGAGGGGTACATTCGGAAAGGAATCAATTTTAATGCGGTATATTTGTCTTGCCTTTACCTTCAACAAGCTGCATCTTGGGGGGGAAACAGGGGGCTTCACATGTATGTGCCACATATTAACAATTAATCAGAACCTCATGCAACACGAGCCTGAGTTTTGGGCAGCCTGATAATTGTATGGCACCGCACACAGCGTCCAGTTTGCCTAATGGGGACATCCACCAACATCCTCATTATATGCAGCAACACGCCCCTATACCTGCCAACCCTGTGGCAGGGCTTTCTGGTGGCAGCCTTCACATTGAGTCCCCTACTGATCCCTTGACACCGCACAAGGATCTCTCTGAAGTTCCCCATGTATGCCTCCTGAATCAGAGGCTGTTGAATGTGATGCAAAGAAAGACTGAAGGCTGAGAAAAACAGTGGTGCGCAATGCACTGAGAAAACGAAACCCCATCGCCCCCCCTCCCTTGCGAGAGCAACACTGAAATCCCAAAATTTGACGGAAACAACACCCACTGTTGCTCTGACAACGGGGGGTACTCATAAACGGCAAAGTAGGACATGGTTCCAAAAGTTGCGGAAACTGGTACTCTGACAAGGTTGTTGCTCTCGCAAGGGGGGGTCAGAGGAAACAATATATGACTCGAAATAATCAACGTCCATGATGGGATTGGCAACACTGCCCACACTGTTCAGACTCAGGGGGTGGGGTAGCGTGGGTTTGGGAGCTACAGGGCTGAGAGCGCTTCCTCAGGTGATGTACAGTGGCAGCATCAAACCCGGAAAGGGTCCTTCATAATGGACCATTTCTCCTTCAGCAGTTGAATGGCGATGTATGTGATAGAGGGAGTATTCGCACCTCGCATGCACCACTCAGGGGTCGTTGAACAAATATCCACATTGGAAGGTCCTGTAAAGGCTGTAGGGTGTAGCTTGGTGGCTGGCTATTACTTCCTAGATGCTTGCTACTACTTACTGCATGGTTCATGTAATACCTGGTGCCTTTTGGATGGTTTGGGGTGCTTCGCCGTGCCTTATGCACACCTGCTTGCTGGTAATTGGTGGTGTATGGATGTTTGCTGGTAAAGCCTGGTGGTGTTTGGTTGTTGCTAGTACTGCCATGAAAGAGACAATGCTGTACAGGACAACAGACAAAATACACAGAATTTGCGGCCTTTTGTGCTCGACCGACTGCATGCATTACCCTGTAAAGCAGAACTGGTTCATGCAACAACTCCAGTATATGCACCGCGCGCGCACCATGTGCGCACCGGGTCCCGTGTTCCCTCGTGGCCTGCATTGATCGATGCCACAAAGCATGCAGGGATTGAACCCAAAATTTTCACCGGACCTGCAATGCGTTCATCTCAAACAACAAAGGGGGCAAAAATGCTGCATTCCTGAAAAACTGTAGCCAAAGACGGGTCCATACAGAAACGTGCACATGACCACCGTTTGGACCCCATTGAGCTCAACGCTTCCACCATTTTACCATTCAAATGTGGCACTGTGTTGTGCTCGTGTGTGGGTGACAAATTCCTAAGATGAAGAGGGTCTTCCTCATATCACACTCTGCTGGTTCGGATCTGTGAAGATACTTGCTGAGGGTGTGTGTTGTGGTACGCCCTAGCAGGCCCCCCATTTCTGGGCGTTGCACTACTCGTGTGCCCCGCAAAGCTCCAAATGTAGCTGGCAGCAAAGCCCACAGATATGTGCAGCACGTCAAAGAATGCGTGCACACATCAACGCGTGCTGGACGTTGCCTCCATCATTGAACGGCGTCTGCAGCAGAGCAGTACAGCAGCCCTACGATGGTCAGTGCGTGCATGCATGCATGCATGTCCAAATGTCCAACATAAGCCGAGTTGTCGACAGAATACAATTTGACTTTGTAGCACGCACTATCACATATTGTTCAGCAGTTCATTCCTGATCCCCTTCCACGGAGAGCTCAACAATGCCTCTGCCATCCCAGACAGAGGCCTGAAATGTCTACCGCCAAACACTCAGCGAGTGGTGCCTGCGTGCGCAGCCGCGCCAACCATGTGTGTCGAATTGTGCCACTTTGTGGACTGTGCACGCCAACATCAAAAAGAGGCTTGTCACAAACGCACCTCCAAAAACCAATCATGTCGCACCAGATGACTGCGAGTGGGGATGGGGCACTATTCCTCTTCACCGGCACAGCCTGTGTCGGTATGTGGAATACAACATCACACACACTCCATCCCCACTCAGGGGACACATCGACCATCAGGGTACGCCCTTGTAGGCCACGATGGCAATCAAAAAAGTGGGTTCGGTAATCGTACCAACGCTTGTACCCTCCCCCCTTGTCCAAGCTACACAAAAGCCCCAAATTAATACTACCAACGCGCATTTGGGGGCAGTGATGTAAAGCCACAACTTGGCATTCTCGAAAGCAAGGGCAATGGATGCATATGGGTGGGCACCAGCATGGGGGAATAAGTGCAGAATTGTGGCAAGCATAAAATTAAAAAATAAGAATTCCTGGTCCACCAAACCCATGTCTTATGTGGCTGCACTACACTTGGTATTGAAGTAAGTTGGGTCCCAAATTAATATGGTGCCTACGCCCGCTGTCGCTTGGACAAGACCGTAGCTTGGACAAGTGGGGGGGGGGGGGGGAGGTCAGGTGGCAGTCATGCTCATGCCTGATTCAGTGGGAACGCAGCACCAATGCCATTGTTACGTCATGTATGGCACACGGACTTGTTTTCGGGTTTGCAGTGAGGATGGTTGGCTTCCAGCTGTGGGTGGATGAGGCAAAGTACCTTTGCAGTATGGATGTACCTGGATATGTGGCGGGGTGACTACCCTGCATGGTACTGGTGGTCTACGTGGGATACAGCTAGCACCCACGGAGCATCACATGAGAAGGAATGATGTATCAGCACAGGACTGGACACCACCGGGAACAAAACCGTCGAAAAGCAGTGGGACAACATCCTCCAGCAGTCAGCACCATTTTATGAGACTTATGGGGAAACATCCCACTCCAGATGCTCTCACATGTGCGGACATATGGGAAGTACTCAAATACGTGGCGGGGACAAGGCTCCGAAAAAATTGCAAGTAGGGGACAAGGGGCGGCGCGGGGGAGGGGAGGCTTTGACCCCTTTTGTCAACCCCCCCCCCCCGGATCCCGGGTCAGATGGGCCTGGACAGGGGGGGGCCTCCACCAGGGACCACCACCCCCTCGGGAAGGTGCTATCTGGATGGGGCAGCCCTGCCTCTGCCATACCAAGTGGAAGAAATAGGAGTTGCCAGCCACGGTCTCCCGGAGAGCCTGGCTGTAGCACAGTAGGGTGGGGGTCTCATACAGGTTTCGGTTAGGGTACCCCTGAGTAACAGTGGCCAGGTGCCCGTTGTCTCAGCCCCCTGAACAGTGACCATGTATGTGTGGGACAGCCCATAGGGATTGTCCGTGGTTTTCATTGTCACAAGGGGCTTGTGTAGGGTTAATCCTCCCAAGTGTCCTGCGAGGCTTGGAGCCCATGGATGCTTGCCACATAAGAATGCGGCTAGTGGCTCACCCTGCCAGGTTGGTCCTCAGAGAGGGTAGCAAGGGACCCTTCTCACATGACCCTTCGCCGTTAGCCCGGGAGTGCTTGGACCAGGCAGTTTCCAAGCCTCACTCACTGCGTGAGGATTGCATTGGGACCAGTCTGATCCGCGGACTACCATTGGCTAAGTGTTTGCACTGCGTGCGCACTGCGTGCATACTACGCACGCAGAGGCTAGGATACTCACCCAAGAATACCTGTCACCTGTTTACTAGCACGGCGAAGCAGCAAAGCCCACATCAGAACAACAAAACTGCCTTCAGCTTGGTAATCAAGTGTCGTTATGAACAAGCAAATCAGCCTTATAAAGTACAACTATGCAAGGGCATGCAAGATGCACACATGTTCAAGTTCTGGCTTTTGGTCTTGTGAGCATTGTGTTAAGTTATTTACGTTCATGCTCACAAGTACACAAAGTTAGCGTTTGCGCACGATAAAGACTTGGGTTTTCGACACCCTTAAGTGGCCCAAAACACCCTTGTAAGCCGCTTCCCCAAAGGAAGCGATATGCCCATGTGAAAGGGGTATGAAAGGAAGGCAAAGGGTGGAGATGTAGAGTTCCCAACGAACTCGTGGTCCTTGGTAACCATGAGTTCGGTCACTTGACGGAAAAGCTTGCGGGGGAGGAAATTAGGGGGAAATGGTTGACAATTCAAATATGCCACATCCTAAATGCTTGGGAAGCCAAAAAAACCCTTGTACGGAACCAAAAACTTGTGAAAAGGGGCCAAAACTAGGGTTCGAGTATTTGCCGACATCCAAAACTTCGCACTGCGTGCGCACTGCGTGCATGGCATTCCCATTCCATTTGGAGGATGCTCGCCATCACAAGCAAGGGGGAATTTGTCACACAGGGGTGGTCATGAAGCAGCGGATACTTAGCTACCGAACGCCCCTATGTCACAGGCGACCGGTCACAGCTCATGAATGCTCTGCTGCATCACAGCAATTCCAAACCAATACTGAGTGTGGCCTTGAGTTTGCCGGCAGGCTATTGAATGTTTCTCAGGCTGGTTTGGGTCAGCTCGTCGCCCGCCCTTGGAATCCGGCGAACTGTCTCTTACTCAACGGTAAAGTACATGACACTGGCGACCCCTCGCTACTGCTATCCAGTACTGCATCCTCATCACTGTCCATACCATCTGTGAAATCACTGTCAGACTCGGCCCCATCTTGCGACCCCCCACTCATATTACCATCTCCTCGAGGCCCAGCTCACTCCAAATATCCCCAACCTCCCAATCATGCAGCACTGCTCTAAAAGCCTGTGCCGACCCCCTCATCCGCGCGCTCATTGCCCTCGACACCAACATGGGAGGGGACCCACTGCACAGTGACACTGTCCCCCAGCAACCACCACCTGTTCCACAAGTCCGTCCACAAAGACACATGTGCCAGTGGCCCTAAGGACCCCACCCATCCTTTCCGCTCCCATTTGGCACACTTCCTCTGCAGCCCCAGGAAAACAAGTTCACTGTCTGTCACCACATGCAGCCTCACCCACTGTCTCGTCTTGTCAAGTGCCAACAGGACTGCCCGCAGTCCCGCCCCAGATATAGGCTGCGCTCCTCCGGCGGTACTGGTTACTCGTCATTGCGCGGGTCACAGTCACCAAACCACACAGCAAACCCCGCATGTGACAGCCCCGCAGTTTGTTTGCATGACCCATCGCAATATGCCACATCCCACCCTTCTTTGAGTTTACTTTGAATTTGATTTTTCGCATCCGGCATATGCCGCCATTTCACTGCTTTGGGTACAGCCATACCTCTTCGCTGCACTGCAACTCTGCAACTCCCAGGGGCACCTGGGCACCTGCACCCCCACCGGAAACATGGGCTTCCCTTGCAGAAAGTTGAGCAGGTTACCGCAAAGATGAAAACCTTTTTCACATTATAAAGATGTTTCATGAGCAGTCGCCCACATCTACAGCGTCACTGCCCGTTGGCGAACAAACTCTGGCACGGAGTGCCGCGCGCCCCTGAAAACGACATCACATCTGAGTACCCAAGAAGCTCGAACCGCTGCCCAGAGGGTCACACAGTGGACAGTGACAAGCGCGGGGGGTTCCATGAAGGCTGGACGGGTACCGTGCAATACACCCGGTATCTAGTGCCATGTCTTTTGTGTGACCTGCTGTTGTTGGTCTCGGGTGATGGGAAAGGGGATGGGGGAGTTGGGGGGGGGGGGGGATAGATTTGTTGAGCGAGAGCGAAAGGCATGTCCCACTGCTCACAGCAGCTTTCTGCCCCGGTGGCGCAAGGGGTGACCCTCCTCCCTTTTGTGGAAATGTCACCTCCCACCCTCTCCTTCCGTCTGCACCCGATGACTGCCAACAATTTCGAACAACCGCCGTCTTAGCATGGGATACCCCTCCCTGAGGCATGAGATCCAGGGCCTTTACAGTACACAGTGGTCGCTGGACATGGACCAAAGCTGCACAGCAACGGTTGCAACATGTACTTCTCAATTGCTGGGGCTTGAGCAACAGAAAACCTGGCCCACAAGAAGTGACACGACTGCAGTGCCTTGTCAAGCCAACCGCAAACAGCCACCAGCCCGCCTCGATCCCCCGGAAAGGGGGGGAGACGCACCCTCAGGCCCCGCTCAACCAACGATGGCACCTCAGCCAAGCTCAGAAGAGCTCATATCCCCACGCCGAGCCAACAAGATCAGACACAAGCCCACCCCTTCGAGGTTAGAAGGCCAGGGAAAGGTGCAGGGGTATGCCGTGCAAGGCACACAGATGCTCCTGGTATGGGTCTGATACAAGGACTTGCGCCTTCGTCCAAGCCTCCTTACATCCACAAACAAAAAAAAGGTCAGTGGAAACTCCACCTTAATTCAGATCATCCACATTGTCGTCCCGTTGCAAGGAGTTGCACGGCTGTGAGCTTCATATTTTGTGAGTGATAAAGTTGGCAATGGGTGAGCAACAAAAAAGGTCACTAAAATTGCCTACGTGAGGCCTCAGTCTGGGCTACAACGCCTCAATGACGACACAAATGCAGACAAAAAGCCAAAAAAAATTCCGCTGGAACATTGTCAAAATGGCAATCCAGGCTAGATCTTCTGTGAAGGATTCCAAAGTCCAAAGTATCTTGCAGACACGTGCATGAAAAAGCTTAGCCTGCATTCGTGAGCATCATCTGCTGCATCTGTGGCTCCTTGGTAACAATCGTTTAGAACAGTCATCCTCATCTGATGCGGGGGAGCTTACAACTAAAGGCACGCCGTTGTTTACAGGGGCGCAAATTGAGCACACAAAAGTGAACTGCAGGGCTCCTTCCTACTGAAGTCAATACTGCCAACGCCAAAATGCAGAATCAATTGACAACCAACACATCTGCTCGGGCTGCCCCATTGAACCCCAATGCCCTGTTGACATTTACTAGAAGGATCTCGGTACTGTCACTGCAATAGCAACAGAATCATCGGCATGCTGCCCTGGGGCAATGCAGTGGCAACCATTTTCTGGCCCTGGGTCGCAACATGGTCCTCTCAGTTTTATGTTTTAGCATGAAATATGATAATTGAACTGGTGCTTTGAAGGTGGCCCAACTCCGTCTGAAGATGTACACCAGTTTGTGTGTGATCTGGGAAGACACACAAGGGCTCCTTTGTGGTCCCATGCGCTAAACACGCCGCCAACACTGCTGTGGTTGGGGGTAAAAGGGTCGGTGGACGGCCGGTCACTCCTTTTGAGTTTGTTGACCTCATTCCACTTTTGATTGCCCCCCGTTAATGTGCCGATTTGGGACTGATTGAGTGATGAACTTGCACATGATGATCCCCAAAAGCCTCCCCCCCCCTTTGTCCAAGCAACAGTAAATGGCCAGAAATTGACAGGAACAACACCTAGTGTTGCTGAGACAAGGGCGTAGCTTTTGCGCCGCACTGTACACAGTGCACATGCCCTCCAAATAGGTTCACACGGCACGCACCCACCCAGAATTTCAGTAACTGTCCCTCAAGTACTGAGTCCCATTCTATTCGAAGACCTGCATCTTGCAAAAGAGGACAAGGGTTCGACGACGCAGAATCGGGTCACGAAGTAGTTTTGAGAGACAGCAGTTAATCATGCCAACATTAGAGGATTCATCTAAGTCGAAGTCTTCTGAGGGACATACATTGTGGAGCCGCCCATTCAACAGCGAGTGTCTGAACCCGCCGCTCGCTACACGGTGACTGGCACACCCTCTGCACGGTCTAGCACACCCCCTGCACGGTCCAGAAACCCTCACTGATGAGCTTGGGGCACCATGTGTAATGCATTGCCCTCATTCCGGTCGACAACGCGACCGCCGCGCTCAATGCTCAGTCTATGGTAAAGCCACATGTGCTTCTCTAGCATGCTTCACCTCGCCGCGTTCACATGGATATCTTTTGCGATTGAACGAGCGCAGAACTGTATGCTAATGTCTAAAACCTTGCAGAAAGTTGTTGGGGGTGATGAGAGGCAGTTATTGAGACCAGGGGACTGTTGAAGGATTTTTCTGGAGGTCTTGAGGGCTGCAGGGCTGAGGAAGGGTCATATCTTGATGGTTGTTGAGGGTTGATGGGCTGGGTATGGAAAGTTCGACGAGGGCCCCATCGACTTACAGCGGTACAGGACATTTGACGAGGACTATACTGCTTGGCTAGTACTGACAGTATCGAAAGCTGGAAGACCATTAACGAATATTAACAAACAGTGAGTGGCTGATGATGATTACTGTTGGGCGGGTGTTAACAGGCGGCGGCTGGATGCTTGGGAGGGTCATGGGTGAGGTACCATGTCACGCATGGTCACCAACACAAAAGCTCAAGCAGCTGATTGCTTCCACACCGCGGCTGACAGGCACGTCAAACACAATGCTGTCGTCGAGCCCCAACGCATCACTTGCAGCCAAAGCCTTGATCAGACTGGTGCTGGGACACGAGGGTGTTGGAGAGGGCCCACACGCTGGCCTCCCTCCATGTCATGGAGGGGCAAACACAACCCTTCGAAATAGACTTTCGGTGAGTGCGACTCCCACACGGGAGTCACAAATCTATTTTTTGGTATTCAATGGAGTTAACGGGAAACGATTTGGGGATTTCCAGGGATTCACAAGGGCACATCGTATGTGCAGACACAGACATTTGTTAGTTTGGTTGTGCTGTTGATCTCTCGACACCATCGCTGTGTTGGTGGATGCAGACTACGGCCCCGGCTCAACAGCAAAAGCGTGGGATTCAGTTCTCTTGGGAATTAGTGGGGTTCATGCGCATTGCGTGGGGGGTTCGTGGTTGAAAGTACTGGGATGCACGGGATGCAGAAAAAGAACGACGTTGGGATTCACATTCGCTGAAAGTCTGCTTTGGAACCATCGGTGTTCTGATGCATTCCGCCCACAACTCTGCGGAGATTAGCAAGAAGACCAAGAGGGGAAAAGTGCCTGGCGACGAGGGTGTTGCTTGGGTTGAGGGGCGGCGGCTTGTGTGGCCCCCGGAGGGGAAGCCATGCCCGCTACCCCCCTCACCCGGGGGAAACGACAAGAAAATCAACTGGTGGCACTTCTGTGCCTCTGAGTGAACCGATTCCAGAAGCGGTCCGTATGGCCTAGCCCACCCCCCCCCCCTTCCCGAAATCTTACTCATACTCATTCACACTTCACGGCACCCCCTCCCAAAGTATCTACCAACTACCGGCTTTTGGGGTCGTAAGACCGATCCCCTCACACCCTCGTGGCCAGACACGTGTGTTGCCCAGCTGTACAAAGGGGCTGCGGGGCACGGGCGTCACCAGAGCACTCAGTCCTCTCCCCAAGACCACTGCCGTTGGCCAGGGGCACCCATGAACACGCCACAACGCAAAATTGGGGCGAGACGCGACTGCGCGGGTCAGGGCGTCACGCCCCATAATTGGTCAGGATCGTGGTCCCAATGCGGCACGTTGCCTTCCAGCTTCAGGTCCAAGTGCATGCCCTTCAGGGCCAACAGCCTTTCAAGCAGATGCACGCCTACACACGGCAGAAGGGACCGCAAGGGGAGGCGGGCGGTCGTCACACATGGAGGGCCTTGAACAAAGAACACGGGGCTAGTGATGGAGAAAGGGGAGGAGTGGGTGGAGGGTCAGTCAGGGGTCAGTCACGAGGAACGTCTGGCGAGTAGGTGTGTATTTCGGGGCATGAGGGCTCTGTCTGAGCCGCAGTCGCCAGTATGCTGGCCCACGACTACATGTTTCTTCTAACTATTGGTGTCAAGACCCTGTGCCGCCTCTCGGCCACCGGGCCTTCAGGAGTGTTCAGGGGCCCTTTGCCACCCTACACCTGTGGTCCCAGGTTTGAATCCCAAGATTCGTAGGCTCAAATCGACCGGCGCCCAGCGGGAGTCATGTGTTCTTACCCCTCAACCGACCGGAGTCTCTTGGCAGTTGGTGGGTATTGGAAACGCGCTGAGCCCCTTTTAATGATGGCCCCTGCCATCAAGAATGATTGCAACGGCAGCCATTGGTCTTTGGCAATACTTTTGGCAACATTCGACTGTGGCACTTAAATGCCAGAAGCGCAGGTTTGCCAAGTGCTGCCAAGTGCACACTTTTTACAGTAAAAGTCTTGAACAAGCGCTGCTTGTACACTGCATCACAGGCGCAAGCCGTTTGCCCAGAGATTGACACAGGGATGTCTAGGGGGGGAAACCCGAAATTTTGGTGCGCCCAGACCAATTTGGTACATCTCCATATAAGCGGGCCCAAATGGCTGGAAAGCAGCATCCAGTGCAAAACACCGAAAAGTTCCATGGCACCCACCGCCCTGAGGCAAATAGGCATGGACAACCAGCAACCGCCGCCCGGGGGTTACCAGTAACCACAACGGACTGTTATTGCCCCATGGCTGTGAACCGCCAACCTATTCCGCTTCGAGCTCGAAAAAGCGTCGACCAAGCAACGACCGTGGCCCTTCATCACTCCTCAACTGGTTGGTCATCCGCCAACCGTTGGCACCCCCAGATGGCGCGCATGGGATCAAGCAACAGAGCGGCAAAAAGAGGACGGTACAATGAGTGACAACCGTTTTGCATTTCCCGCTCATTCCCACGCAATGGAGGCCATACGGCGCCAGCGCCTTGTAAAGGGGGCCCATGTTTTTGGTGCAACAAGACCTCCTGAAAAGCCGCCACACATTCTATTTGCAGCGCTCATGTCTCTGGACGAAAGCGCACAATGACACCGAGGCCTAACGTTGGCATAATCTCTCCTGGCGCCAAAGCCGTTCAATAGGCCTCCCTCCCGAACTCAGCGATGCCAGCCGAAGCAAAACATCAGAGGTACAAACAGCTTGAAGTCATCCAGTGTGACCGACTGCATTGTCGGATCCCCTTTATGCCTTGCCTTGGCGGAGCGGTTCACAGGGCACCGCCACCACTGCAAAATCAACCACTCCATAAAAATCAGCAGAGCATTAGGTAAGCTGCTCTGTGCCACTGCGTTCCATATGGCACATTCAAAAGGCATTGCCATGCTGACCATCATTTCATGGAGAGCGGAGGCATGTGACGCTCCAAGCCGCTCATGCAAAGCAGTTGGCTGAGAATCTAGAGAGAATGCCCAAATAGATCTTACACTAGCCCCAGCGGAGGCGGCGCGTCACGAATCCACAGCAGGGCCTCGGATCAGCAGATCTCATGTGTTCATCTTGTGCAGGAACCCCCTACTGAAGGGGTCCCAGGGCCATGTCCCCTCGCTCAGGTTAAGGTCCAAGTCACTGCGTTGTGTAGGGGATTACTTGTGGAGTCAGGGCTGTACCCTGCCCACCAACCCAATACGCTGTCCCCCTCTTGCGCTCCATGCAGTTCACAGGGATGCCACATCCCCCACTGACAATATCCCCCACAGTTCGGGACACGCAACACAAGAGGCGTTTCCCAACGCGGGTCCAGCTCAGGCTCGGCAGGCTGCCTCCGATAAGCAGGCCTAGGGTCCACTCCCTGGCCCTCTATGGTAACCCACTCTGACTGCGAGGACGGCTGCCCTGCCGGCACTAGTCTTGCATCGGATGCCAGTGGACCCTGAGCCGACCTTCCGGAAGGAGGAAGAAGGTCATCCCTGTCCCGAAAGACGCCCACCACCTGCTCACATGCCAACCGTCAGTCAATCATCAACCCACGTCACTTGACCGCCAACCTCCGTCACTGCAGTCAGCCGTCAACGCCGTCGGATACCTGCCACTGGGCGTTCCTGAAGGGCCGTTCTATCGCGGAACTTAAAAAAAAAACGGAAACTGACCCTGAACGGACGTCCTGCATGAACTGCGCATACCACGAGCGCCGGACTGCGTGATGATCTGCGGGCGGGGCTGAATATCACGGCCACCACCAATTTTAAAAGAAAAACGCATACGGCAACGCAACATTGTCACAAATTTTGCCAGACTCCCGAAGTTCCAGAGGGAAGCGTTTGGAAGATGGCTCAAACACAGAGCCGAAGCGCTCCTGACCCGGCCCACGGCAGCCGGCCGCATACTTAACAACACAAGCACACCTTCGGCCCCGACAAGGTTGTACCGCAGATTCAGCGTTAGACTGCAGAGGGTGCGCGACTCCTGAAGAAGCCCCAGATGCCGGGCCCCATCGACCTGGATGTCGTTACTCTCCAGGTCCAGCACGAGATGATACAGAGATGGAGCATGTCGCAGGTGCGACAGAGAGATAGCCCCTGCGTTGCCTATGAAATTGCACCAGAGGATCAGCCGCAGTTCCTCAAGATTGGCGGCGGCGACGAAGTGGCTCAGATGCTCCACCCCCTGGTCACCTGTGCAGAGGCAGGGGGAGCATCGGGCCACGCATGTCACGAAAAGACTCGCTGCGTCGGAATGAAGACTGTGCAAGTGCTTGCTCCGGCAGCAAGCGGGGGGGGCCCTGGGGACAAATGCCTCTCAACCACTTTCCCATGCGACACCGCTCTCATTGGAGTAACGGCAACACTGACAGCGGAGCCGGGGCAGGGGCAACAGCGACGGCGCAACAACGAAAGCACCAAGAAAACAGAAGCACCAGCAACACGATCGGCACTAGCAGCAACAGAGGCAACACAGGCAGCAGCAACGGCAAGTTTTGCCGCAGCAGAAGCGGCCGCAGTGGTGGCGAAACTGCAGGGGCAAAAGCGACAGCAGTGCAGTGGTGGCTGCAGAAACGCATTGTCAGTTGGAGACACTGCATGGGAACGCCTTTTGTAGAACGCACGGAGCGAGCGACGATCTAAGTGCAAAGCTGAGGCTCCGATCTGGGACTCCGCTTCAAACGCTGCAAAGCATGCACAAGACAGTGGAGGCTGCGCACCGATCTGATTGCGGGACAGGTTGAGAGCCACAGTGCGCAGGCCTAGGACGGCGCGGAAGGACGAGAGGAACTCGACGCCGCGCACGCCCAGATTGCCCCCCTCGAAGTTGAAGGCGACCGTGTCGAGAGACGCGGTGGGGGTGGGCAGCGACAAATGGTAGGCCGCCTGCGCGTCCATGGCGTTGTTGCGCAAGTTTAGTGAGAGCGATTTGAGGGTGTGGGTCAGCTGCAGAGTCGCGAGGGCCGCGACGCTTTCAGCCGAAATATTGTTGCACTCCAGCTCGAGGTTGAGGTGGCGCAGGTCCGGGGCCTCGCGGAACAACGCGAGATTGTGGGTGCCGGCGTTGGAAATATTGTTGCAAACGAGGGACAAGTTGAGAGAGGTCAGTGTGGGGCACTTACGGAGCTCCGAGAGGTACTGGGCCCCATCAGCGCCGATGGAGTTCTGGAGAGACACAGCGCAAAACCGTGCACTGAAACATAGCGTGGAGACGCACTGCGGCTACGTCCTCCTCCCCCTTACGCAAGCACCGCCGAAGAGGGAATCTCACGGCCAGGCAGGGCAGCAGCCCCATGACGAAATGACGAAAAACACTCGAGTGGCTGAACGGGATACTGCTCTATACCCCAGACAACCCATCACCCATGGGTTGTGGTGTGCAGGGCCTCCACTTGTCAGTGCTTTATTGTCATGTGGACCCGGATTCGATGTTGCTCCCATGTGCCGAGGGCATGACGTTTTGCCTTAGAGGACCGGTGTTGACATCGTCATCTGGGGGGGGGGGGGGGGCTGCTCCTTCCCGCGTACCACAAATGCGACACATGGCCAACAAACCGACTCAAGCCCTGGTCTGCCTCATTGCAAGCTGCTGTCCTGGTCCGCAATGGCTTCACTGCACGTGACCGCTGCTCCCACAATGTGCCCTGCTGCAGTCTTGCTCTGTGCTGTGAGGGCCTGGCGTACCCCGCGGCCCCTTGTCACTTCGTGGGATGACATGTTTGTGAGCCGGTCGTCGAAAACCCCTCGGATCGCAGTGTACAAAGTGTACCGAGTACAAATCCCTGGCAACTCGTCAAAGAGGCAGCAGGCATTTGCCCCAAGGCGCCCAGAACTGAGAAGAACCGAACAAGGACCTCCTCCTCGGACGGACATACACAACAGAGAAATTTCGCACATACACAGGACACATGCACACACATATCTGGCCAGAAGCCAGTGCAAAACATCCTGCTCATTGGGACACACCTGGTCTAAAAGCATTGTCAAGGAAGCCAGTCTAGGACAGCTCACCAATTTGGACAAGTGCTGTGCCCCTCCCGGTCCAATTCGGTTAAACTTGAGGTCAAGCAGGATAGTCTGCAGAAAAAAGGGATGGGCCTGAAAGTTGCCTGTGCAGGAACAGACTGCTGGCACAGGAGAAAAGATGCCTCTAAGTGCCCGGATTGTTCGGGGTGCTCTGACAAGCCTGGGGGGACAAACGATAGCCAGTCCTGTGTCGTTACAGCTTGACCGTTTGTGTGTTTTCTGGTAGTCTGTCGCACGTGATTGGTTGGCAGTTGGCCATGGTCGGGTTCTGTATGGCTAGGACGGTAGCGCAACTTGATTAAGCGCTGGTGTGCCTGAGGTCAACACCAAGAAGATAGATTGCAGTGGTCAGTCCGCAACATTTTACAGAGAGCATGGTGATATGGGATCAAAGATGTAACACGCCCAAGGCAGCACAAAGTGAAATTGTGAAGCTTGGACCCGAAGATCAAGATTCTATCCATGAGACGTCGATAAACACCCCGTTTCACAGAGAATGGCAACGGCCCTAACACCTGGTGAACGTTAGTTGGGCACTTTTGCACAAAATGTTATTGTGTGAAGGCACTGTTGAAGAGTCTTCTCATGTGTTGCCACGCCACAATTTGGTGTGTCATGTGATTAAGGATTGGTGCTAGGTTGTTGAGGATTGTTGACAGATAAATCTCATCACTACCTTTTTGACTCTGGGCCAACTTTTCACCATTCCTTGTTGCACACCAATCCTTCTACCACCCACAATAGGTCACCACTCCAGTCTATTTGTAATGTTCAACAAAGCAGTTCAGCTTGTTGTTAGTTACAAGTTAGCCCAACCAAATTCAACATATAGGCAGCCTACTTCTTTGGATGATTAATGCTACCCCCCCCCCCCCCCTTGCGCAAGCACGGCCAAGGTCAGAAAAACAACGGTCACACGGGGTCCCCGTGCTTGGACAAGTCCGTGCTTGCGCGCGACGCGCAAGACAAAGAGACACCGCACACAGAAAACCTGCCCGTACCCCACACCAAGCACATCACTCACAAACATGGCACTAGAACACTACGTGTAGGCAAAATTCAGCATGGTCCTAGTGTGCTTACTGCCCATCAACGGGCACGGAATGGTTTAGGCTTCTTATTCTTGGGGACAAAACTGTCATCAACAATATAAAGTAAATAATATGAAGTAAAGCTTGCCCTCGAAAACATGGCCGAGGCCCCAAATCCCACGGGCTGCTTTAGCCCATACAGCAAAATAATTGCCATTGGGTTGCAGTACCGAGCAGAATGTTGTTGTGAGCAAGAGGAACCATCACAAACATGACCCAGCCCTTCTTTCCCTATACGATCAGCGCACAATCACAAAACAATGAATTTCTGACCATAAAAACCATGGTCAGAAAAACCCATCAAAACAACGGTCACACGGGGTCTTCGTGCTTAGACAAGGCCGTGCTTGCGCAAAGGGGGGGGGGGGGTACATCACCAACAATGAGCCAAGTTTGAGTGTCTCTACTATATGGCACCCACATGGCTAGACTGGCTATGAGTGAGAATCACGGAGTTGGTGGAACAAGTAAAGCCCACTTTGAGGTCTAGGGTAGAGTACCCTTGCTAACATGCAGCAAAAAGCAAATTCACAACAAACAGAGGCCATCAAATATTTTCCCACTGTGTTGTCCTGGGATACGCAACTCACCCTGTTGAAGGGCGAGGAAAGGAAGACAACTGCCGAGCAAGTGGCAGTTTTATGTATCAAATGTAGATGCCAAGCCAAAAAACGAATTACTGAGATATCTTCACGCCATGGTGCTGTGCTTGCTGCCACAATTAGAGGGAGAGAGAAATGTGCCACATCCCTCAGCGACAAATGACCCACCACGCGTTGAGCAAGCTCTAATCAATGCCTGTCTAAGAAAACTTTGAACATTAGCTATTTCTGGTACACCAAATTGGACCAATCATTGGTCACCATCAAGATGCATTGTTGGGCACGGGATAGATGAAAGTACACGAGTATTGAACACACTCGGGACATAGTAGTGTACAAGTAGCAATGCTGCACTCCGCACTCAAGGTGTTGAGTTTTTTGGTGGTGGCATTGGACTTCAAAATATGTCAAGTGAAAGGTTTGAAGTACATGCTAAGTGATTTTTGAGAGAGTGCTTCCGAAGCCGCAATCGCAGATCCAATTGCACGGATGTGTCACCACTGTTTGGTTTACCCTGCGGTGCCCACCACATTGAGTTGCTTTTGCTTGCACAGACCCCCATTCCTCGGTGTGGCAGAACAATTCCATGGCACTAAATGGCATCAAATGGGAAGGCCACCCAGGTTGAGCAACTTTTGTGTCACATAGCCCCCACAACATAGGGGCTTCTTGCAGTACACATTGGAAGGTAACCCCCAATGGCCAAAAAAAGCCACCTGTGTTGGCTACCAGTAGCATGCTCCAAAACGCCAGCCCCTGTCTTATGACCTTACAAAAGCACGCACAAAACCACTGAGTACAGACTGAAGGGCCTTAGTAAGGCTTCAAATCCGCCGGGTGGCCCATCAGCTCAACAATGTATTCACACACCGCCAAATTCTGTAAGGTCCACAATAAAAAAAAACATTTTGCCCCAAAATTGGTCTCCTTCCAATGACCATATCTCGGCGTCACCAGGGTGTCCGAATAATAATATATATGTATGGCCTATACGAGCATTCCCCCCCCCCCTACCCTGGGCCAACCGGTGCACTGTGGGGCAAGGTTAGGGACCCCCCCCCCCTATTTTGGGGTCGGGAAACACAAAAAAACAAGTTTTACAAGTGAATTGGATGGTTATTAGTGGGTATTTGCCCCTATAAAGGGCTCACAATGGCTAAAATTAGGGTGTGACATCACTCTTGGTAGGATCCTAACCAGAGTACTAACCAGCAGTGATGTCATACCCTAACTTTAGCCATTGTGAGCCCTTTATAGGGGCAAATACCCACAAATAACCATCCAGTTCACTTGTAAAACATGTTTTTTTGTGTTTCCCGACCCCAAAATGGGGGGGGGGTCCCTAACCTTGCCCCACAGTGCACCGGTTGGCCTAGGGTAGGGGGGGGGGGGGGATTCGCGTATACTCCATATATATTACTACACCCCTCTCCCCTTAAATTTAGCTAACAAGCAACAACAAGCAACAACAAGCAACAACAACAAGCACGTCACCGTTCCGTTTTGGCCATTGCCCCTTCCCAACGCCTCGGGCCTGACTCTACTTTAGCCATCTTGGAGCCTAGGTGGCAAATCCAAGTTTTGAGCCAGAAACTCCCCGGTGGCGGCCCGGGGCGGTGGCGCCAAGTCGGGAGGTGCCCTCCCAAATCTGCGCAGTTTTGGGCCAAAAACAGCCATTTTTCGCCCAAAGCAGCCCTAGTAAGGGTTCAAAACAGCCAAACGAAGGCAAACGGCTGCTACACTTCACGTGCGGCTTGACTTTCTCGTGACCAGGGACCTTTGGTGCCCTCTAACTCCACGATATGTCCGAGAAACGGCCCAAAAAGGCGCCAAAAAGCCCCAAAATCTGCGCAATGTGCACCAGCACCCCGAAACCAAGAACGGGCCGTATCTTGGGCTACGTGGCTCAAAAACGAATTCCGAGGGCACCTAGTCCACCCGCAGCCCCCCACTTTTTATGGTTTCCAAGCCTCAGAATCGCCCAACGAGACACCTAGACCCCCGTACCAGCGGTCACTTGGTGCAGCCGGAGGGCCGGCTAGCCCACGCACAATGGGGGCCAACGGTGGGTCCACCAGGGTCCCCGGGGCGAAAAAAATGATTTTTTCCAAAGTTGTTCCTAGACGGCTTGGGATGCTCAAACAAGTGTTTTTAGGCCGTTTTGAGCCGGTGGTGGCGCGTTTTGGGCCATGGAAAATCCCAAAATGCCTTGAAAATGGGCCGTTTGGGGACCAACGATGGGTCAAAAATGGGTCAAAAACGCGTTTTTCCAAAAATGATCCTGGACCATTTATGATGCTCAAACAAGTGGTTTTAGCCCATTTTGAGCCCGTGGTGACGGGTTTTGGCTCATGGAAAATCCCAAAATGCCTTGAAAATGGGCCATTTTGGGACCAAAAATGGCTCAAAAAGGGGTCAAAAAAGCGTTTTTCCAAAAGTGATCCCGGACCATTTGGGATGCTCAAACAAGTGTTTTTAGCCCGTTTTGAGCCCGTTTTGACGCAGTTTAGCCCCTTCCACCACATGTATGCACCACTTTGTGCCCTTCGCAGGTACCTTAGAGCCGTGTGGTGGAGCCACCTAGAGTTGGGAGAGGGGTGTAGATTGGAGGATATATATATATATGTATATATATATATATATACATCCTCCAATCTACACCCCTCTCCCAACTCTAGGTGGCTCCACCACACGGCTCTAAGGTACGTGCGAAGGGCACAAAGTGGTGCATACACGTGGTGGAAGGGGCGAAACTCGGTCAAAACGGGCTCAAAATGGGCTAAAACCACTTGTTTGAGCATCATAAATGGTCCAGGATCATTTTTGGAAAAACGCGTTTTTGACCCATTTTTGACCCATTGTTGGTCCCAAAATGGCCCATTTTCAAGGCATTTTGGGATTTTCCATGGCCCAAAAACGCGCCACCACCGGCTCAAAACGGCCTAAAAACACTTGTTTGAGCATCCCAAGTGGTCTAGGAACAACTTTGGAAAAAATCATTTTTTTCGCCCTGGGGACCCTGGTGGACCCACCGTTGGCCCCCACTGTGCGTGGGCTAGCCGGCCCTCCGGCTGCACCAAGTGACCACTAGTACGGGGGTCTAGGCGTCTCGTTGGGCGATTCTGAGGCTTGGAAACCATAAAAAGTGGGGGGTTGCGGGTGGACTAGGTGCCCTCGGAATTCGTTTTTGAGCCACGTAGCCCAAGATACGGCCCGTTCTTGGTTTCGGGGTGCTGGTGCACATAGCGCAGATTTTGGGGCTTTTTGGCGCCTTTTTAAGCCATTTCTCGGACATATCGTGGAGTTAGAGGGCACCAAAGGTCCCTTGGTCACGAGAAAGGCAAGCCGCACGTGCAGTGTAGCACCCGTTTGCCTTCGTTTGGCTGTTTTGAGCCCTTACTAGGGCCGTTTTGGGCGAAAAATGGCTGTTTTTTGGCCCAAAACTGCGCAGATTTGGGAGGGCACCTACCGACTTGGCGCCCCCGCCCCGGGCCGCCACCGGTGAGTTTTTGGCTCAAAACTTGGATTTGGCGAGGCCACCACCTAGGCTCTAGGATGGCTAAAGTAGAGTCAAGCTCGAGGCGATGGGAAGGTGCAGTGGCCAAAACGGAATGGTGACGTGTTGTTGTTGCTTGTTAGCTAAATTTAAGGGGAGAGGGGTGTAGTAATATATATATATATATATATATATATATATATATATATATATATATATATATATATATATATATATATATATATATATATATATATATATATATATATATATATATATATATATATATATATATATATATATATATATATATATATATATATATATATATATATATATATATATATATATATTACTACACCCCTCTCCCCTTAAATTTAGCTAACAAGCAACAACAACAAGCAACAAGCACGTCACCATGCCGCTTTGGCCGTTGCACCTTCCCAACGCCTCGGGCCTGACTCTACTTTAGCCATCCTAGAGCCTAGGTGGTGCCCTTGCCAAATCCAAGTTTTGAGCCACAAAGTCACTGGTGGCGGCCCGGGGCGGTGGCGCCAAGTCGGGAGGTGCCCTCCCAAATCTGCGCAGTTTTGGGCCAAAAACAGCCATTTTTCACCCAAAGCAGCCCTAGTAAGGGTTCAAAACAGCCAAACGAAGGCAAACGGCTGCTACACTCCACGTGCGGCTTGACTTTCTCGTGACCAAGGGACCTTTGGTGCCCTCTAACTCCACGATATGTCCGAGAAACGGCCCAAAAAGGCGCCAAAAAGCCCCAAAATCTGCGCTATGTGCACCAGCACCCCGAAACCAAGAACGGGCCGTATCTTGGGCTACGTGGCTCAAAAACGAATTCCGAGGGCACCTAGTCCACCCGCAACCCCCCACTTTTTATGGTTTCCAAGCCTCAGACTCGCCCAACGAGACACGTAGACCCCCGTACCAGTGGTCACTTGGTGCAGCCGGAGGGCCGGCCAGCCCACGCACAGCGGGGGCCAGTGGTGGGTCCACCAGGGTCCCCGGGGCGAAAAAAATGATTTTTTCCAAAGTTGTTCCTAGACCACTTGGGATGCTCAAACAAGTGTTTTTAGGCCGTTTTGAGCCCGTGGTGGCGCGTTTTGGGCCATGGAAAATCCCAAAATGCCTTGAAAATGGGCTGTTTTGGGACCAACAATGGGTCAAAAATGGGTCAAAAACGTGTTTTTCCAAAAATGATCCTGGACCATTTATGATGCTCAAACAAGTGGTTTTAGCCCATTTTGAGCCCGTGGCGAGGGGTTTTGACTCATGGAAAATCCCAAAATGCCTTGAAAGTGGGCCGTTTTGGGACCAAAAATGGGTCAAAAATGGGTCAAAAACGCGTTTTTCCAAAAGTGATCCCGGACCATTTGGGATGCTCAAACAAGTGTTTTTGGCCGGTTTTGAGCCTGTTTTGATTGAGTTTAGCCCCTTCCACCACATGTATGCACCACTTTGTGCCCTTCGCACGTACCTTAGAGCCGTGTGGTGGAGCCACCTAGATTTGGGAGAGGGGTGTAGATTAGAGGATATATATATATATATCTATATATATATATATATATATATATATATATATATATATATATATATATATATATATATATATATATATATATATATATATATATATATATATATATATATATATATATATATATATATATATATATATATATATATATATATATATATATATATATATATATATATATATATATATATATATATATATATATATATATATATATATATATATATATATATATATATATATATATATATATATATATATATATATATATATATATATACATATATATATATATATATATATATATAGTCATAGTCATAGTCATAACCACTTATCATGCCGTCTACTGGAGTTACCGGGCATCTCGCGCCGACAGGTGGTTCCTGCCTCGCTCGATCCCGTGGGTCCCAGGGCTGCCTGAGGTGGCCCACAGCATGACGGAGGACCCAGAGGACCGGGGATACCGGTCAACCAGGCTTTGGGGGCAGTGGCAACTGCATTGCGTTAGCATTAGCAACGGCGACGGACGCTGGCCCGTTTATTCGCCGGGGGTAAGGGGGCAAGGCACAGCAACGCAGCAGCATCGCAACAAGCAGAAAGCAAGGGCTTCTCTGTCCGGTGCAAAGCGGCAACCAAGGAACAAAGCAGCACGCATGCGGCGAAGCGAGAGCGGACCCTCCGTCGTTCGCGTACCCCCGCCACCGTGGAGACGTCCATCACCGGTGACCCCACGGAATCCATTGCCATCTGCGTACTCGTAATTGCCCACCACCCCTGACTCCACGTATCCCTCTGCCAGCACGCAATAGCCCGTATATGCATAGCCAGGATTTCTGGGAGGCTCCAGCCTAGCCTGGCCCTCAGCTTTCATCGCCCCCATGTCCCCACAATGTACGCCGCCGACCCACCGCACCAGTCCCCTAATATAGTACAGAAACACGGTATCAACTCCACGTCCCCGTGGCCCTGAGCTGCTCCCACACCCGAGATATATACCATGCCGGCACTCCATGTCAGGGGCCAGCACCCAATCAGCTTCGAGGCATCCACTTGCCCACGTATAACATAACTTGAGGGTCTACAGGGGGGGACGCCGGCCGCTACGCGACGGGAGTGGCGCAACCCGTGAATATCGCTGGCTGGGATTCGGGCTGGTGGGTGCCGTAGCTTGGTTATCGACCCCCTGTAGGGGTACCCACCAGAGGCTCGCCCCGGGCTGTGGTAACCAGGTGCACCTCATCTGGCCCACATACATTGCCCTGGCGCCTACCCTTGACCCTTACCTGCACTGTTTGGCCAGCTCCCGTGGTTGCGCCTCTTCCGCCACAGCAGCGGCCAGGCCGCAGGTTCGGCCCCCACCGACGACGTGGCGAGCCTACTTATAGCATTGGCCCGCGCGTCACCCCCCGGACCACTCAGCATGCCGCTCCTTCTCCCTCCTCGCCTCTAGCCGACCGGACTGGCGCCCCCCAGGGGTAAGCCGTTACAATGGTGAGGCGACCGCATACTCTTCGCTACGACGCCGCGCAGTACCGCTGTTGCCACGCCGATGCCACCTGCGAGCCGCCACGACACGCACCACCGCAACCACAAGGCCATGGTCAGAGGTTAGACTATGTACATGCCCGCAGGCACGGTCCCTCTAGTTTGTTAACGGGGCCAGGGGATGCCCCCACGCTCCCCCTGAGTTGTTGGAGGGGTCAGGGGGACACCCTAGTACCGCCATGCATCCCCGCTGCTCCCCCACTGTACGGTTCCCCAGTACCGCCGCGTACCCCCACCGTACGGACCCCAGTACCGCCGCGTATACCCCCAAGACGCCAGTACACCGTCACCTTGCACTCCACGTGCCCCCCGTGAGTGCTCCTCCCAGGCTGCCACGCCGTCTCCACGACGCCCGCCATACTGTCCACCTGACGACCTCGCTGTCATATCCTTCTACGCACACATCTTCGCTTCATCGCCGCCCCTGGGGCCTGCAGGCTGTCCCCGCAACCCCGTGTAACACTCCCAGGGGGCGCCGTAACGCCGTAACCGCCAGACAACTCCGTGCACCCCCGGTGTATCCCGAGCAACCACTCTCAACACTGCCGTAGCCGGGCCGCCAGTAGAGACCCCGGTGCCATGGGAATACCCTACAGGGGTTTGGGCCTTATTACCCTGGTCGGGACGACCCATGACACCTCACTGTTGTACACGGCGACCTGGGGCAGGCGGGTGAAGCATCCCTGTCTGACCCTCATGCACGGGGGCAGTACGGCTCACCATCAGGCCGGCACGACCTGTCACATCGCGTTGGCCGTCATTCGCCGCCTGCCAGTACCGCACAATCAGGCCATGAAGGCACTGCTTCTCAGGCGCTACCCCCTCCGCTGCGTCCAGCGTAGGGACGGTAGCAGGTGCACCCACAATTCCTAACCCCATCAATCTGCATCACCCCCGGCCCCCACCACGCCGTCACCATTTCCTCCGTGGTGCCACAACCAGAGTATCCCCGAGTCGCCCTCCAGAGCCGCCCACCACAGCATCAGGGGCAGGGCCGCCGACGGCGCTCCAGGGCACCGTACCCCTTCCACTCGGACGCTCTTCAGGCCACCCTGGATTGTCTTCCAGGCACTTGAGGACATTTGTCCAGAGTGCCGCAGTGCCCACCTCGCCTTAGGCCACCCCCTATCGGCACGCTCCTTACATGTCCCGCATAGTGGGACGGAGGCACACTGATGAACCCAAACTGACGCCGTTTCCCTGCACCCGTGGCATCGCTGCGGAAGCACAGACCGCGACGGAACGCAGCTACCATCACAACACTGCGACCATAGGTCCTGCCATACATCGCAGCACGCGTCCTGGAGTCCGAGCAAAGCACCCGCCAGCGTGCGTGCTGTGGCACAACTGAGGAGGCTGCGCCTCGCATCCTCCCACGTGGACACCGGGCGGAGTATCGGTCGCCCGTCGGGCATCACCGGCAGGCTCTCAAGCAGCCGGGGCCACCGCGCAACTTTGGGGCTGTGTGTGCCATGCGCTAGGAGCTCCCAACCGTAGTCCCGTAAGACCTCCCCGATGACATCAACCCCGTCCTGCTCCGGGCCCCTGGCGGATGCCAGAACCAAGCGTTGTCCTCCCGCCCGTGCCTCAATGACCGCCGCGAGGCCCAGGCTGTCAAGGGTGTGACGGGCATCGGCAGCCACGTGGTCGTCCCCCTCTGGCAGAAAGAACATGGCCTCCGTGACGTGGCCTTGCGCGTCGTCGCCCTGTACCCGTGCCAGCTGCTTGGAGCCCACCAAAACTGCCATGGACCGCCGCTCCGTGACCGCTGGTATGGCTCGTCGCAGCTGCCGGTCATACAGCCACAACGTACCCACGTCAAGTACGACAGCCACCGCCAGGATTGGGAGACTGCACAGAGGTTGCTGAAGGACCGGCAGCACCTCGCGAGGCCAGCCCATGACGTTCCCCACTGCTGGATGGTTGGCGTACACCTGGAGCCAGGGATCACTCTTGCCGTCAGGGCTTCTCACCATGGTACCACGCACCAGGGCCCACGATTGCGCCGACACCACGCGGGACCACTCCCTGAATGTCGTGATGCCCCGTGCCACCCAGGAACCGATCCACTGGCTGAAGGCCTGCGCCACCGCCGCCATCCAGTGAGGGAACAAGGACATGGCTTCTTCTTGCGCGATGCACGACCGTGGCACTAGCAGTGCGTGCAGCGGTGCCCTCTGGAAGGTTGCCCGCAGGTCGCCGGGGAGGCCGGCAAACGGGTTCCACGGCGGACGCTGCAGGATCCTCCCTGCCGGCGGGCAGAAGGGTGTGTCACCTCACAGGAACGCGTATACCGCCCTCCTTCGATCTTGCATCGGCAGCTGCATGATCTGGGTGAGCCGATGGTTCCTGCGGGCATACACATCTTCCCCAAACTGGACCATGTCCTCCACAAAGAGCCTGGCCTTGGCAGGGCCCCGGGACGACGCCGCTCGCACCGCAGCGAACAGCCGCTTCAGGTCCCCGGGGACGACACCCGCCATCAGGGATTCAGTCCATCTGCAGCCGTGCTCCCTCCACGCCACGAACTCCACCGCCCTGTCCGTCAGGGGTAGCTCCGCCGTGAACTCCTCCACACGCCTGCACAGGAGCCCAGCCACCTCCTCGTCCCGCGCACACAGTAGGCGCATGTGGCCAATGTCCTCCTCCGGCCCCCCACAGAAGATACAGGGGTGGGCCGGTATTGCCATACGCGTGAGCTTTTGTCTCCACCGTCGCATGACCTGCATGGTGGACAAGCGACCGTCACGTGCCCGCAGCATATTTCTGTGTGTTGGGCCGTGGTGTACGGCTCCCGGGGGCACCGCCTCGCAGGCGCCAGCCAGTGGCGTGTGCGCCCTGGTGCGTGCCGCTAGCGAACGCCACTCCATCTCCCGGACTTGCTGAAGGGCTTGCATGGATGGCACACGCGGCTCGAGCTCACCATTATCCCCCGGCACCAAGAGGATGGCGTGCTCCTTCGGCAGGACAAGATGGACTGGCGGGGCCATTGCACGGGCCGCGGCAGAGTCCGGCGCTTCGAGTGAGACCGCCGCCAAGTGCGAGCTCTGCCTCACCACCCAGTGGTGCGGCCCCCCAACTCGGCGTGGCAGCCGCCGCAGCCCCTCCACTATCCAGCTCAGTGCGTGCTGATTGACCAGATGTGATGTCGGCCCCTTGATGCCACGGTACAGGGCCTCCTGCGCCCTGCGGAGATGCGCTCCTATGACGGACGCATCCACCACGTGCACCGTGCACGCTGACGGGGGCGTGTGCAACAGGTACGCCGCCGCGCCGATGATCTCTGCCTCCGGGACCGTGCCGTAGATGGCACCCGTCCATGTGGGGATTCCGTGGCTGGCCACCGCCACGTTTGTGGCGTCGTCTACCTGGGGCGACGCGTCAGACGATGTGACTTTAGTCGCCACCGGCACCCAGCAGTACCGGTGGGGTTCCAGCCACGCCACGTCGGAGTGGGGGCTCTGCACCACCCTTCCCAGGGACGCCGCACTGGAGGCCGTGAGCTCCGGGGACAGGACCACCCTCGGCCGATATACCGCATGTGGTCTCCAGGCCAGGTCACATCCACAGACCGACTTTATGGCGTCCAGGGCGGTGGTATACTCCGCCCCCCAAACTGTTGCGGAGCAGGAAGGCTGGTATACACCACAGACCCCTGTTCCACCGCGCCGCCATCACGCAATGACGTGACGGCGACGTGCGGATTGTGTGGCACGTTGGACATCCGGACCACTTCCGGGACCGAGTACTCATCCGGATCCGGGATAGGGCTTGCTGGTAGCAGAAGGACAATTGCCCACTCGCTGCACCCGTGCACCGCCGCGCATGCCCTGGAAAACGCTGGCCGCCCGTGCACAACCCACAGTGGTGGCGGGCTTATGCCGCCCCCGGCGTGAGGAGTGAGTAGGGGGACGGACGCCGGATCGTCTTGCTGCTGGTAACCCTCAAAGACGTCCCCCAATAGAAACAGGAGGGCGGCTAGCGGGACGAACGGCATGGACAGCCCCGGGTTGGCTGGGTCCCATCCTTCCTCCCTGTATCCGCCCACCACATACACGTCCCCCGCAGTGGACTGTTTATTGCGTTTGCTGGCCTTCTTTCGGCGCACCGGGTGTATTAGCCGGTGAGTCAACGGACTAGGCAGCTGCGGCCGGAAGACGTCGCGGAGCCCCGTGAACCACACGTGGTCCAGCTGATGGGGCCCTACTCCTGCGTGCGGAAGGTGCAGGTGGTCCTCATGGCACTCCTGAAGCTGTACCGCCCAGTGCCCAGGCGCAGGACAGGGGAGCCGCGCATGCAGGAGGTCATTTGCGGGATCAGTCAGGGACTGTACCGTCGCATCTGTGCGGGGCCCCGAGAGAACGCAGATGTCTCTACCCTTGAAGGAATAGGATTGGGACACCCACTTCCGCCCCGCCCACTGCACTTGCGGCAGATGGGCGTGTACACACGAGTACACCGACGATGGCATGAGAAGTCCTACGCGCAACGTCCCCATCGCCCGGAGTACCCTGTCCACCCACGTATTGCCAGCGTGCGTGGCGAATGACGTAGAGGGCACCATGAACTGCCCGCACACTCCGTACTGCACGTGCATGTCCCGGAGCATGGCCCGCAGCTCATCCCGGACTGTCGTCGACCTGTGGTGGGTGAGCTGAGCCATTGTCGCCACGACGGAGTCGCGGCAGATAACCTGGACATCCGCCAACCGTAACCCATGACCCGACCGCACCGCTACGTTGGACAGGTCCTTGGGCAGCTTCTCGAATTGTAGGGTTGCAGCCTTGATGGCAGTATTCAGCTTGATCACCGCCTCCGCCGTGTCGGACAGGTAGGGAGCCGCGTACCGCACGATGCCTCCAACCACAACCGCCATCACCTCATGAGGCACCGACGCCGGCCCCAACGTGTTCTTGCACCAGCCCAGCAGAGCTTCACACCGGAGTACATGTTTCTCCTTCATGGTCGCCACCCCCCTGGGATCGAGGCGCAGGCCCAAGTATGGTACCATGCCCTTGGCACGTAAGCATACCCATGGGGCCGCCGTGTTCCCTGGGTTCCCTGGGTTCCAAAAGTGATCCCGGACCATTTGAGATGCTCAAACAAGTGTTTTTAGCCCGTTTTGAGCCCGTTTTGACGCAGTTTAGCCCCTTCCACCACATGTATGCACCACTTTGTGCCCTTCGCACGTACCTTAGAGCCGTGTGGTGGAGCCACCTAGAGTTGGGAGAGGGGTGTAGATTGGAGGATATATATATATACATATATATATATATATATATATATATATATACATATATATTATATATACATATATATATATATACATATATATATATATATATATATACATATATATATATATATATATATATATATATATATATATATATATATATATATATATATATATATATATATATATATATATATATATATATATATTATATATATATCTATATATATATATATATATATCTATATATATATATATATATATCTATATATATATATATATATATATATCTATATATATATATATATACATATATATATATATATATATATATATATATATAATATACATATATATATATATAATAAATATATATATATATATATATATATATATATGTATATATATATATATATATATATCCTCTAATCTACACCCCTCTCCTAAAAGACACGCGGGTTTATTATGTGTGAGTCGAGCACATGGTGGAGTGGAAGGCTAATGGGAATTTATATCCGCTCCGAAAGAGCCCATCCGTACGTATGTCCATCAAACCGCAATGTACCGTAACCGTGTGGCAGTGTTGGAGGAACGAAGCACAGTTGGCAAAACGCGTGAAGGAATTACTTGCGAGTCTCGTGGTAATCACTGTACAGAAACAGTTGTAACCATTGCTCCCAAAGTTTAGACATGGCATGAAGGTGAAGGTAATTCCGTTATGAGTACACCTGTACATTGGGAACTCCCACGGATGGCAATCTGAACTGGTTGGAACTCTTGGGTACTAGAAAAGTTTGGAATCGAAGGGAACAGGCTTTAAATTGCATAGAATTGCCGACGAAGGACCTAGTCGTCGTCGCTGTACAAATGGGGTGAATCGAATGCATCACATGAAATTGTTGTATGCACGTCAACGGCAAAGTGGTTTACTAGCACTTGCAATGCACAAACCCCCGCCATATCAATATTATAATTGTAGAGAAGATTTAGCGAAAGCAGTGCGGATGTGTTGCTTTGTTGCAACACTTGCGGATTCCATTTGTTAACCAAGGTGTTGACGAGGTCAATCACACTATGGTCAACAAGACCAATGTCTTGAAAATCCAGTTGAACGGAACACAAAGTGGTTGCAAGTTCTTGGATGTAAAAGGGTTTGGCCAATTCATTTTGGGTCCCCCACTTCTGATTGGCACGGACGTTCAAATAGAAACTTTGCAGCTTTTTGTATTGTCCCATCAAACGAAATAAAGAGGCCACCCCAAGTGGACCTATGTGGTTGTGACCTAGGTCTAGATGCATGTGGGTAAGTGTTTGCGCGTTGCACAATTCATTTGCCAACGCGCATGCACCACTATTAGTGATGGACCCACAGGAGAGATCGAGGTGGAGTAAATTAAGCATATGCATGCCCTTAAAGAAAACGTCTTTGAAGAGGCGATTAGATGTGTTATCGTCCATAAAAGTTACCAACCCGTCTTCATTCTTTGCGATGCGCAAAGTCAGAGCCAAAGTTGTGAGAGATGTGCAATTCAATAGGTTCTCTGCCATGTCTAAGGCGCACAAGGACGGCACGTAGCAGGATAAATTCAGGGTGTGCAGTGTACGTGATGAGGAGCGCAATGTTGTGTTAATTGCCTGTATTGCACTGCTTGCATATGGTCCGGATATATCGCTCCACAACATTAGATCGCACAAACCGACGAAGAAACCGGAGGTGAGGTTGTCAATATATTCCTTTGCCGCAATGAGTGAGGCGAACGTATTGTCGTTGAAGTGAGCCATGAGGTGACGCACATTAATCATACGTTTGAAATCCTTCGTTACCCAATTCCATGCGTCGGTGTTCATGATGCGCGAACCATGGAGCATTATCCACATGCTTTTGCACGACTTGCTAAGTGAGGTTATTTGTTGTGCGTACTCCGCGATTAGCAACATGAGATCCATCGGGAAATCCTGCAATGATGTTGGCGTCGTGACCATGCCACCCTTGATATTGCGCTTCATTTGACGATTTTGTATGTTTTTGACGCAGGGCATACATTGTGGGTGATAGTTGCTTGGCTTGCTGTAGGTTGAAGTATTGTCCATATTTTGTAGTGACGGTAATTTCGTTAAGAATACACCTAGGAAGACGAATGAATGCGAAATGCAATGGAGTGAAGGCGTTGATGACTTCACGCCCTAATTTGAACATCCTGGGACTGATAATTCCGTTAACAATACACCTAGGAAGACCAATGAATGCGATATGCAATGGAGTGAAGGCGTTGATGACTTCACGCCCTAATGTGAGCATCTTGGGACCGATGAAAGGAAGTGGTTCCTTGAAATTCCTGTTGTGGCTTGAAGATGAGCTTGGCTGACGTGTATGGATGGTGCAATAGGCCGTGAAACCATTTGGTTAATGGACCCTTTGTAAAATTTGGAGTGTACCGCATGGAAACAGTGGCTAGGGTGTCGTTTTGACGTGACGCGCAGGAGACTTCACTTGCATGTGAAATTGGTATGTTGACTTGGATTGCATCATGGAGGGTTATAGTGACGGATTTGTACGCCTACCCTTCATGATTCTTTCGGGAATTTGGTGGAATGGTGCATAGTACCATTGTTTGTGGAATTATGTCGCCTCATGGCAATGAAAGCAGCGTGGATGACTAATTGTGGCGAAAGCTTTGGGCGTGATGGGTGGAAAAGCATCGTACTTGTGTATTGGGTAATGGTGCAACCTTTTTTTGGTGCGGGGCATTGCTTATGTAGTGATGAATCAAAAAATTGATCACCCTCGGACGGAGTGTTTATTGGAACAAATTGTCATGTATGATGGAAGTCAAGATTGCTCGGAAGTTAGGAGGGGTGTGCTGGTCATTGCTCACGATTGATTGTGTGAGGTCATATTGAAGGGAAGATAACATTGATAAGAGTGCACTTGCTCCTGGAAGCTTACTGCAGCATACTATGGCACATATATGTGAGTGAGTGAGTGATGGAATTTGGCAATGATGTCGCCAAACTTCTGTTGTAACTAAGAGAAGGTAACTCTGCTAACAATTGTCCGCTACGAGATTGGTCCACTTATGACACTGTGAAGCTACTAGCCCTCTAGCGGGTCCCTGCTTCGCCCACCACATCCACTGTTGTGGATGGATGTGGTGTGTTAATTGAAATATTCGAGCTGTTGTTGCGGATCGTTGTTGCGGATTCTAATTAACTGGAATATGGAACCCTTTAGCTCTTAACTGTGGTAAAATCATAGCAAATCCAATTTCACCCTTTCATTTGGAAATCATTCATGTCACGCATGGAACCACAATGTGCGTGGCAAAAGATACAACTAGTTGCAACGGAACTTCTCATGCGGCCGAACTGTTGTGTGAAATGTGCAAAGGGACGAAGCACGTGAATGTTGATGTTCGCCTATTGAGAAGCGCTACACGCATCATCATCTGATGAAGTTGGAGGCTCTTGGACCATTCAAGTATGGAAGAAATGCATATTCGACTGCACAATTGCGGCGGCAGTGCACGAATAATATAGTGTGGCACGACATGTCGCACACATGTATTGAACTAGGCATTCAATTGGAAGCACATTAAAAGGACACAAGCTTGCCGCTATCCTTCTTGAACGTAAGTACAATATAAGTTGCTTTGCTTTCCTTAGTCGGCTTAGGATGAACTGCTCTTGGAAATTGAATGGTGCGGTGATAACTGTGAGGCTCCGTGCCCTCATTGGTTGTCCCCGGTGTTGGCAATTCATGTGCCAATTGCAATTCGTTCACGTGGACGATAGCTTTGGGGGGTATACCCCTTGGACTCTCGAAGTTCAATGTAACGGCATTGGCATCCGCCGTACCTGTGACTCCGTGTCGAGTGAGTATGATGTACGAATCCTCGGTTTCGTACATTGTAATTGGTATGGCGGCCTTGTGTTTCAAGTCTTGAGGGCGGATATAACTTTGAGTTGGTGTTGCGGGATTTGGCCGTGGAATTTTGCGCGGTGGTGTTGAATCCATGGGAGATGTCGATGCTGACGGAGATGATACGGGCAGACTTTCAGTTGTGCTTTCTGGCGTGTCCACCCAACCGCATGCAACACAATCACGATGCTGGAGGTCCGGAACTGTGGTTGCGCCGCGTGAGAACTTACATCCCGAAGGGGACTCATCCCAGCACTTGAATGAGTAAGTTGTGCCCCATTTTTTGATATGCGCCGGTACTCCGCACAAACATGACGGCCAGTCATGTGGGACATGTTTTGGCGGCTCCGTCCACTTGAAAGCCCCTTGATGACGGTTGTCCGGCTTGTCATTTGGGCATGCCAAGAAAGCTCGGTCAAAATTTGGAGTCGCTGAGCCGCTAACCTTTGGGATGAGCTCGGCTTGGCACACAGGGCAGGTGGGCGCATTGTCCATTATTGAAGTGCAGGTAATTCCGTTAAGAATACACCTAGAAAGAGGGGATGGCGATGTGTGAGATTTAGATAGTCGTACTAGAACATAGCCTCGGAGTAGTGGTGCATGCATGGCAACCCTGTCACTTTTTGTCATTTGAACACCACGGACAAAATTTTAGGGCGGCTTCCATCCGAGTATTGCTGGAGTACTCATGATGCAAGGCACGCAATGTCAAACATAAGCGTAAGTGATGGAAACGAGTGCTAAGTGAAGGTAGCTCCGTTAAGAGTACACGTGCATTGTACGTCTTGTACTAATAAGTGAAGGTAACTCCGTTAAGAGTACACCTGCATCCTACGTCTTGCACTAATTGTACCCTGCTTGTATGGATTGGCAAATGAGATGGTTGGAAATAGACGAAAATAAGGGGAGGTAACCCCGTTTAGAGTACACCCACTTTGCTACCGAAATGTTCACCGTTTTTTTTAGAAAATGGATCACCCTTTGTTTGAGGGTATTGTAACAAACCGTTCGCAACAATAGAAGGCGCGCGCACAACGTGGATGACTGCTTTGACGGTTGTTGCAAGTAAATGAAGGTAACTCCGTGCGGAGTACACCTTGACTTGTACTTTTGTTGCAAATAAGAGAAGGTAACTCCGTTAAGAGTACACCTGCATCTTACGTCGTTTAATGATAAGTGAAGGTAACTCCGTTAAGAGTACACCTGCATTGTATGTCGCGCACTAATTGTACCCTGCTCTTATGGATTGGCAAATGGATGAAAATAATTGAAGGTAACTCCGTTAAGAGTACACCCGCTTTGCTACCAAAATGTTTTCCGTATGTTTTAGAAGATGCATCACCCTTTGTGTGAGAGGATTCTAACGAACCGTTTGCAACAATTGAAGGTGCGCGCACAACGTGGATGAGTGCTTTGTACGCTTGCTGCTTGTAAATGAACGGAACTCCGTGAAATGGACACCTTGACTCGTACTTCTGTTGTAACTAAGAGAAGGTAACTCCGTTAAGAGTACACCTGCATCCTGCGTTGTGTACTAATAAGTGAAGGTAACTCCGCTAAGAGTACACGTGCAACCTACGTCGTGCACTAATTGTATGTAGGTTTGTTAAATTTGCAATGTAGCGGAATTGATTGCAGGTCTGTTAGTCGTACCTCTTGAATGCTAATTAAAATTACAATTTTAGAGGACACGCAAGTGCACGCAAGAATGAAATAAATGTGTAATACATGCAAAAGAAGTTTTTCGTGTTGGTGGGCGCCATACAAGGAGCATTAGCGAGTTTGGAAGAAATAATATAAAGACGATTCCTCATGTATGGCAACTGGTTAGCTAACGGAACATGTCTCTTGCACAGCCAAGAACTTGGAATCGTTGCTTTGCTAGTGCGTCCGACGGGTTTTTGTCGGGATGCAGTTGCAGACTGAGAGTGCGGTACTGTAATGTTACCAAGGTACTATCTGCGGCTCCCAAGAAGTGCAAAGCATGCTCGCGGCGTTTTCGTCGACTTAAATTTTCGTCCGTGATAAGGATTAACCACTTTTTGATCTCGTTCTCGGATAGTGTAGCATGATTTACCGGAGCTTTTTCTTGCCGTTGTTTTGCTGTTGGCGGCTCTTGGCTTGTTGATTCGGAAGGACGGCTCAAAGTGGATCTCTTGTGTCTAGTGTTTGACTGTTCGTGGTCCTGTGGTCGACTCTTCTTGGACCTTGGCCCGGACTCGGAGTTGGATGACCGCTTCTTTGAGGAATGTTTGCGAGACCTTTGGTCGGCCTCGTGTCCACTCTTGGGATGTGGTTGACGGTGCGATTGGTAGGGTGGTGGCTCGCAAGTTCGGGTACGTGGAGGCATATTTGTCTTTTTTGACTTTGGAATTTTTCTTGTAGGAGTGGTCTGTGCCGATGTGGTTTGTGGGTTTGCCCCCGTAGTTCCTCTACTTGTCCCACTCTTCCTACGGGTCGACGGATGCGGAGGCTGTGGCGCTTTGGACGTCGAAGACGGACCACTTGCTGAATTGGATTGGGGGTTGCGAATTGCAGCTTCCATGTCGCTGCTGGTGACGGTAGGAAGCGGCCCACCCTCCGTCATTGCCCAGTCCATTGGTTCATCATACTCTCTCAAAGCATCTTCATATGCCCAATCTTGAAACGTATTCACCGTAGAACGCAAGCTGCTCGTATCGTCGGCAAAAAGCTGGAGAACGCTTGCACAATACGTCAAGAACCACCGTGGGAGTTGCCCGGTGAGTTGATTGGTGTGACACCATTGCATGGCGAGCATGACGACACGGAAGCCACATGTATCGGAATCGGGTTGAGTTCCATAATGATGCCATGTAAAAGACCATCCCATTTTACTCATAATTGCCCGGAACCATGCGCCACAGGTAGATGCGTTATCTTTAGGATCGTGGACGACCAAGGTCTTGTCTACAATGGAAATGTCCGTGACCAACACGTAGTGAACTCCAACAGTGGAGTGCTGCGAAGTGAGTAGTACGGGTGGGGCATCTCCCGGAGTATACACAACCCGCGACGTCGGAGGATGTTGCATTATTACTGCCAATGTCACATCTTGGATGACCGGCTTAACGGAGGAATTGCCCTGTGGCAACAAGACCTCTAGTAAGCATTGCACTGCTGCGCAAGACAACCATGCACTCTCCAATAAGTGCACATTGTTCTCCGTGGTATCGCTTCTTTCTTGTGGCCAAAAATCCTCTCCAAAGTAATTAAGTCGTGGCTGCAAATGGGGGAAATCATCGATGGATGACGGTACCAGTCGTACAGGCCCTTGTGAATGTGTAGGCGATGGTGTAGGTGATGGAGGTTGAATGTGGTTTTGCTTTTGTAGGATGCGTTCTTGAAACTGGGCTTTGGTTCCAGAAGTTGATAGCTTATGTGCAGCACACAATGTCCGCAATTGCACGACCGACATTTGAGCCAAGTCTTGGGCCGCAAACACTCGTGGGTTATTACACGCGTCCAATAGTTCGAAGCCTTGTGGAAGTTGCCGTGTAGTACCAACCGGTCGTCCTTGTTTGCGGATTTGCTCCGTTCCATCCTCGTTTAGATCATCAATGTCCAAAGACAGCTTGTCTCCACGCAATTGTCTCTCAATATACGACCAGTATGGAAATGACACATATTGGATAATGTGGAGCATGTTGACCTTCAATATCCGAGCATCCAACCGCTGTGGGAGTTGACTTACGACACTCCAAGCACGCTGGACACACATAATTCCAATTATGAGTGATGTTGTAAATGTTCTTCGTGGATAAGGAGGGATTTGGCTTGGTGGTTTGGGAGACAACACGTTTGTGGCCACGAACCAATCCCATAATTGCACGTAATACGGATCAACAAGGAAAGCGTCACGACGGTAATTGAGGATGAATAGGCCTTGAAGTGAACGAGCGCGTGATAAAGCAACATATGCGTGTGCTGCGGCAAAGAAGGCTGCCATGTCCACCCATACGCGGTCGTAAGAGCAGCCCTGCGTACCATGCACGGTACATGAGTATCCGGGAAGCATAGGGAATTGGATTATTTTGACTTGCACGGACGGGCCGTACACCGGAATGATTTGCTGGAAACGGCAGATGGGGTACTCCCTTGCGTGCCCCACCGGGCTTACCACAATGACATCATTCGACCATCTCTTGATCACAACAAGTGTCGAGTTAACGAGTCGATTTTCGATGGACACATTGCGAATAAGCCGTGCCCTCATGCCCGTTGCGACAGACACTTGCTTAGGTAGCACACGACGATTGCGAGAATTGATGTAGTCGCACATTGCTTGATTGGTAGGGGCACCACCCATATCAACGTAGCTAGCATCGAACGTAACAATGCTTGACCCCAATTGAGCCATGAAATGTTCATTCCATCGGTTCATAGCATTTCTACGGCCAACCAACATGGGGGCATCCTCCAAGTCTTGTAGTGACACATCGGAATTCAGCGCTATGCGTTGCTGCAGAATTAAGTGGTCCTCGTCACTCTCCTCTCCAATCCGCACACGATTAAGCAAGTTAATGAAATGTGCATCGTCTTGGCGCATTACGTCCGTCAGCACAAACGGAACAAAATGGTTTCGAAAGAGTGCACTGTCAAAGAGATCCAAATCAACAGCGGGTAGTTGCAATGGATCACCTACGAGGAGCACCGTAATGCCACCAAAAGGATTGCGCTTGTCGCGGCGTACCTTGTGTAGCACATCATGGAGGGTGTGAAGGACCTTGTTGGATAAGAGGGAGAACTCATCGACAATAATCATATCGGCAGTTCGAATCATCCACCACAAGGTTGTGCCTTCCTTTATTTGCCACTCCAAGTCCAAAGATAATGAGAACAGGCTGTGGATTGTGCGTCCTCCAACATTTAGGGCGGCTACCCCACTAGAACCACAAACTAGGATGCTTAAACCAAGCGCTCTTAACTTGGCAATTAGCAAGCGAACGACATAAGACTTGCCGGTTCCCGCAACCCCTGTGACAACAGCACACAATTGCGCAACACTACTTCCACTTGATGTGCGGCAATGCAGGGAAATATCCGGACCATTCTCAAGAGGTTGCCGTTGAAAATGTGCAATAAAAATGTCAAATACCCGGCGTTGCCCTTGGTTCAAAGCATTCACAAGTGCCTCTGCTGCACGCGTGTCGTCAGCATCCATGAATGCCCTTAACTCCTCCGCCAATTGGGGATCCAGTTCAGCTTCCTCGGCCATTGCTGGCTCATCTTCTCCAAACCGGTGCTTTTCAAGCTCATCTAAATCGGACATGTAGGTATTGAGGAAGGTGGAATCTATGATCTCTTCGGCCATAAGAACTTGTGCAAGAAGTCGCAAACGCTCAACGGAATAGCCACGTGCTTGGGCATTGTTTAAAGTTTCTCTTGCCTCTTCCTCATAACCACGAAACAATCCTCGATGAATACACTCCTCCATGTATGTTTTAGTGACATTGTTGGATGAAAGGAATTTCCGCTCGTGGTCTGCTTTTGTGAACGGCTGTGACAATAATATCTTTTGCAAGAAATACAATTCTGCATCTTCTCCATACGGGAGGTAAAAGTTCCACCTTGGGATCGCAGTTCGCCTTCGCAGAATCCACTTTTTTCCCACCTCGTCCGTGAATGTCTTCTCCAACTTTTCTGGTGGTGATGGCCACCAATATGGTTTATTGCCCTCATCGGGGCGTACATTGGCTTGAAAACGATCTCCGCCCACCGCATCATCGGAATCGCTAGAAGGAGAATCATATGCAAAGTCCTCTGCTGGATTGCTTGCTATAGCTGTGGAGTCTCCGGGTTCACGTTGTGTTCGGCGATAATAGCGATAGTAGTCGGGGTACTTGATGGGTATGGCAGCAATGGGGCGTTCCAAATAGTGGTCATAGCGATCCAAATACCAAACGTCTGTGGACGTATCTTCTTTTGGGAGATGCTTTCGACGCTTGAGCCGTCCTAGTTTAGGCCATGGATCTGTAGGAATCCATACCACCTCTCGGCTACCTCGACATTGATGGATTCCTAAGAGCATCATGCCGTTCTCCATGCGTCCCAATGAACGCAACTTGAGCAAACGCTCCACATCGCTTGCATCGGGCGAGATGGTGATGGGCACCGTCAATGACTTTGCTGGCTTTGTGAGATATTTGGCGAGATATAATTCCCAACCCAAAGATGTTATCCGTTGCACATTATTGTGGCACTGGAGTCGAACCAACAAACGGCGATTGTGTGGAACAACACATGCATCTTCGGCTTCATATCTGCGATAAAGCAAGCGGACACCACTCTCATCCAATTCTTCTCTCTCCTGTGGCACACTAAAGGGATAACCCGACTTGCACTTGGTGCATACACGCCCACGACCAATATTGAAACACTTGTCGGGGTAGCATTGATGCACCATGTTGCACTCCTTGTACAGATCCCGTAGGTATGCTGTGAACTTTGGATCAAAGCCGTCACTTTCACGGGGCATTGTTGCGCAAACCACATCGTCCGGAATGCTGTTGGCTTCACACCATACCACGCCATGCAAATGCACCCGGCCTCGCTCTTGATATTCAAATCGAAACCAATAATCCCGCACCTTTCCAAATGGACCATTTTTGCCAATAGCCAAGAACTCTCGCTTGAATATCTCCACCCGCTTGTGAAACGCCACACAAGCCTCCATATCGTGGCCATCTTGGATTGGCTTGTTTGGCCCTGTATTTTTGGGGTATTCTCCAGGCCACACAGCTCCTGCACGGCACCCTTTTTGCACGGCAGCTTGCAAATCGGCCCAGTTGTCATTCATGGTCAACGTAATGAAAAGGTCCGCTTTGCCAAGTTCACGACTCATGGCTGTAAGATCTAAATGTCGCGAGGCCCAATAAGAACGGGTTCCAACCAATTTTGAAGGTACATAAGTTCCATACCGATAATACGGGTTGAGCTCGGCCGTACCTTTATCGGTCCCCTCGCGCTCGAGATTGTGGTTCATAGAGTTTACACCGTCTTGGTAGCATGCACGCGGCTTTTTGCCTTGACTGGTAGCCGGAGTTGATGGCGGTGTTGTTGACGTTGCTGCATATTGGGAACTAGATGGAGGGTGTTGCGTGCTTTGGGTTGCGGATTGTGAAGATTGACTCGGCTGGGTGCATTGACTTCCTTGCGGACACTCCGAGGACGACTGTGGTGATTGTGAGGTAGATTTTTTTGGCGCCGGTTTTGGACCCGTGGAACTCCTCGCACTTCTCAAATGTGCTGCAGTAATGTCCTCTGCCCGATCCGCACGTTGAGCCTTGAAATTTTGTTGATTCCAAATCAATTGGTTTTTCATCTCTTTGCTCACTTGGAAAAAGGACCACCATCGGTCCCGACGCCATCGGCTATCAAAGGAAAGATAACGACTACGGTAGTAGGCAGCACATCCAATTCCGCAACCTACGGTATATCCACCAACGCCGCCAGGATACAAATCGGGCCATACACACGGTTCCAACTTGGGGTCGTTAAAATGCAAATAAGTGTCATTGGCCAACGATTGAGCGGCCGTGGTAACGTTCCCACCCGCTCTCTGGAAGGGTGTCCGATGGAGGAAGCCCACTTTGTCCGAGTGAGGAGCAAAATCCGGAATGATGTTCCGTGGGGCATCACACTCCACAGCCCAAGCAACGTACTCATCTTGTAAATGGTACTCCAAGCGTTTCCCGTACTTGTCTTCATACGAACGCTGTGTCAATGTGCCCATGGTGGTGGCCGCATTCTCCAAGTATCGGTACAACGTCTCATAGTGCGCCAAGAATCGAGAATAAAAAGGGTGAATTTTTTTGAGCAGCAACAACGCTTGGTTCATTTGACGGTTGCTTTGCTCGCTGTCCTTGGGCTTTTGGTAATCGCGCAAAATATCCTCTTTCATTGTCATGAAACCATAAAGTGCATTGTAGTGTTGGCTTGGCTTGCGGCCGACACCAACGGTACCAATTGCATGGTGCCATTGCTTGTGACGAAGATCCACGTGCTTCAGCGTATTTGAGTAGAGGGCCCCAAGTGCAATTTGTCGCTTCTGGTACTCGGTGAGGTCCGCAATTTTTGAGGGGATATTGTAATGGATGTCCCCATCCAAAGTGTAGCCGTAGTTGATGGGGTCATACTTCGCGGAATACTTGCTACAAACGTGGCAAGCATACATACGTGTAGCGGAGTGCCAAACAGGAGTGTCATACACCACAAAGCGACTTGTGCTACCTGCAGGAGATCGCGGGGGAACTGGAAACGGTGCATTTTTGTACTTCAAGTAATTGGCGAACATCTCGTTGCGGAATGCAAATATCCCACTTGTAACCAAATCGGTGGGTGGCACGCCAAACAAAGTCTGTGTACGTATCTCGTCAGTATTGCGTGGAACCGTAAACTTGTGTCCCCCACCTATTGGGCCCCAAAGGAGTTGACCACACCGGTAGCAAAGTGCATCAAAAAGTGGTGAGTACAAAGTGTCCAGACCATCAAGCCAATACTCTCGAACAGACTTCAAAGAAATGTTGGACGGCGATGATGCATTAACACGGAACAACTCCCGAGACACTGTACGAACGACCCCGCAAGAACGACGCCCCGATGCCTTGATGTGTTGCTTCTCTGGCGTATTGCCGTGTCCACCAACGATGCCCTTATTCCGTTGTGATTCTGGCGTGTTGTTAATGCCTCCAGACGAACCCTTGGCCGCTTGGGACTCCGCGGTGTTCTTCTTGCCTCCAGACGAACCCTTGGCCGCCTGGGACTCCGCCGTGTTCCTTTTGCCTCCAGACGAACCCTTGGCCGCTTGGGACTCTGCGGTGTTCTTTTTGCCCTTGTCGGCTTGGGACTCCGCAGTGTTCTTCTTGCCTCCAGACGAACCCTTGGCCGCTTGGGACTCTGCGGTGTTCTTCTTGCCCTTGTTGGCTTGGAACTCCGCGGTGTTCTTCTTGCCCTTGGCCGCTTGGGACTCCGCGGTGTTCTTCTTGCCTCCAGACGAACCCTTGGCCGCTTGGGACTCCGCGGTGTTCTTTTTGCCCTTGTTGGCTTGGGACTCCGCGGTGTTTTTCTTGCCTCCAGACGAACCCTTGGCCGCTTGGGACTCCGCGGTGTTCTTTTTGCCCTTGTTGGCTTGGGACTCCGCAGTGTTTTTCTTGCCTCCAGACGAACCCTTGGCCGCTTGGGACTCAGGAGTGTTCAAACTTGCCACCGTCGCTGCTTGGATCCCAAGTGCGGCGCGCTTTTGCAATCGCTTCATCAGCGTGGCGCGCAACTGCGCATGTCGCCGACGGATCGTACGCTGGGGTACTTCGCTATGCAGCTTGATGAACTCGGCCACCGGGAAGTCAATGTCCGTGTCCAAGCATTGTTGCAACTCGTGCTCCCAGCGATTTGACATGGTGCGAAATAAAAGGTAACTCCGTTAAGAGTACACCTGTACTCCAAGTCCAACTGCCGAGAGCAAGAAAAAACATTAGTTGGGAAAAAACAAAGTGACTACTTGGGGCGTGGAAGCATCATTGATAATCATCGATGCGATCTTTTTGCCCAATGTTGGTAGCGCCTATACCTGTACAGCCTCAAACCCAACCGGATGGCAGTATCTTGTTTTGCGTTGGTGGGCCTTATCCTCCCAAAGCTTGAGCCCCATTCCTACCCACTAGTACCCAAGCCCAAACAAAACCTCACCTTTGGTACCCTTGGAACAACAAAGCACACAAACGGCAAAACACGGCACGGAACTACTCGTCCCTGTTGTACCAAACACTTCAGCCTATTATTGCAACGCTTGCCTCGTGATTAGACATGGCATGAATTTGAAGGTAACTCCGTTAAGAGTACACCTGTACTCCAAGTCCAATCACTAAGAGCAAAGGGCACAGAAGAACAAAGCACACAAACGGCAAAACACGGCAAGCAACTACTCGTTCCTCTTGTACCAAACACTCCACACTATTGTTGCAACTCTTGCTCCTATGATTAGACATGGCGTGAATGTGAAGGTAACTCCGTTAAGAGTACACCTGTACTCAAAGTCTAATCAGTAAGAGCAAAGGGCACAATGAACGAAGCACACAACAGCAAAACACGGCAAGGATTACTTATCCCTCTTGTACCAAAAAGGACTCAAAATTATACTAGTTTTTGTCCCACAATGGCCCATTTTCAAGGCATTTTGGGATTCTCCGTGGGCCAAAACGCGTGATCTCGGGCTCCAAAAAGGCTAAAAACCCTTGTTTGAACCTCCCAAATGGCCGAGGATCACTTTTAGAACAATGCGTTTTTGACCCATTTTTGACACTTTTTTTCGTCCCAAAATGGCCCCTTTTCAAGCCATATTGGGATTTTCCGTGGCCCAAAACGCGGCACCACAGGCTCTAAACGGGTCAAAAACACTTGTTCGAGCATCCCAAATGGTCCACGATCACCTTTGAGAAAACGCTTTTTTTGACCCATTTTTGAGCCATTTTTGGACCCAAAACGGCCCATTTTGAAGGCATTTTGGGATTTTCCGTGGCCCAAAACGCGCCACCACGGGATCAAAACGGGCCCAAAACACTTGTTTGGGCATCCCAAATGGTAAGGCATCACTTTTGAGAAAAGCCTTTTTTGACCCATTTTTGACCCACTTTTGGTCCCAAAACGGCCCATTTTCAAGGCATTTTGGGATTTTCCGTGGCCCAAAACGCGCCACAACGGGCTCAAAACGGGCCAAAAACACTTGTTTGGACATCCCAAATGGGCCACGATCACTTTTGAATAAAGGCCTTTTTGACCCATTTTTGAGCCACTTTTGGTCCCAAAATGGCCCATTTTCAAGGCATTTTGGGATTTCCGTGGTCCAAAACGCGCCACCACGGGCTCAAAACGGGCCAAAAACACTTGTTTGAGCATCCCAAGTGGCCTAGGAACAACTTTGAAAAAAATCATTTTTTTCGCCCCGGGGACCCGAGTGGACCCACCGTTGGCCCCCATTGTGCGTGGGCTGGCCGGCCCTCCGGCTGCACCAAGTGACCATTGGTACGGGGGTCTAGGTGTCTCGTTGGGCGATTCGAAGGCTTGGAAACCATAAAAAGTGGGGGGTTGCGGGTGGACTAGGTGCCCTCGGAATTCGTTTTTGAGCCACGTAGCCCAAGATACGGCCCGTTCTTGGTTTTGGGGTGCTGGTCCACATTGCGCAGTTTTTGGGGCTTTTTGGCGCCTTTTTGGGCAATTTCTCGGACATATCGTGGAGTTGAAGGGCACCAAATGTCCCTTGGTCGCGAGAAAGTCAAGCCGCACGTGGAGTGTAGCAGCCGTTTGCCTTCGTTCGGCTGTTTTGAACCCTTACTAGGGCTGTTTTGGGCGAAAAATGGCTGTTTTTGGGCCAAAACTGCGCAAATGAGGGAGGGCACCTCCCGACTTGGCGCCACCACCCCGGGCCACCACCGGTGAGTTTGTGGCTCAAAACTTGGATTTGGCAAGGGCACCACCTAGGCTCTAGGGTGGCTAGAGTAGAGTAGAGCCCGGAGCGATGAGGCCGAGCAATGGCCAAAACAGAAAGGAGAAGTGCTTGTTGCTTGTTGCTTGTTGTTGCTTGTTGCTTGCTTGCTTGTTAGCTAGATTTAAGGGGAGAGGGGTGTAGTAATATACATACATATATATAGTCATAACCACTTATCATGCCGTCTACTGGAGTTACCGGGCATCTCGCGCCGACAGGTGGTTCCTGCCTCGCTCGATCCCGTGGGTCCCAGGGCTGCCTGAGGTGGCCCACAGCATGACGGAGGACCAAGAGGACCGGGGATACCGGTCAACCAGGCTTTGGGGGCAGTGGCAACTGCAAAGCGTTAGCATTAGCAACGGCGACGGACGCTGGCCCGTTTGTTCGCCGGGGGTAAGGGGCAAGGCAAAGCAACGCAGCAGCATCGCAACAAGCAGAAAGCAAGGGCATCTCTGTCCGTCGCAAAGCGGCAACCAAGGTACAAAGCAGCACGCATGCGGCGAAGCGAGAGCGGACCCTCCGTCGTTCGCGTACCCCCGCCACCGTGGAGACGTCCATCACCGGTGACCCCACGGAATCCATTGCCGTCTGCGTCCTCGAGACTGCTCACCACCCCTGACTCCACGTATCCCTCTGCCAGCACGCAATAGCCCGTATGTGCATAGCCAGGATTTCTGGGAGGCTCCAGCCTAGCCTGGCCCTCAGCTTTCATCGCCCCCGTGTCCCCACAATGTACGCCACCGACCCACCGCACCAGTCCCCTAGTATAGTACAGAAACACGGTATCAATTCCACGTCCCCGTGGCCCTGTGCTGCCCCCGGACCCGAGATATATACCATGCTGGCACCCCATGTCAGGGGCCAGCGCCCAATCTGCTTCGAGGTAACCACTTGCCCACATATAATATATCTTGAGGGTCTACAGGGGGGGACGCCGGCCGCTACGCGACGGGAGTGGCGCAACCCGTGAATATCGCTGGCTGGGATTCGGGCTGGTGGGTGCCATAGCTTGGTTATCGACCCCCTGTAGGGGTACCCACCAGAGGCTCGCCCCGGGCTGTGGTAACCAGGTGCACCTCATCTGGCCCACATACAATGCCCTGGCGCCTACCCTTGACCCTTACCTGCACTGTTTGGCCAGCTTCCGTGGTTGCGCCTCTTCCGCCACAGCAGCGGCCAGGCCGCAGGTTCGGCCCCCACCGACGACGTGGCGAGCCTACTTATAGCATTGGCCCGCGCGTTACCCCCCGGACCACTCAGCATGCCGCTCCTCTGCCCTCCTCGCCTCTAGCCGACCGGACTGGCGCCCCCCAGGGGTAAGCCGTTACAGTGGTGAGGCGACTGCATACTCTTCGCTACGACGCCGCGCAGTACCGCCGTTGCCACGCCGACGCCACCTGCTAGCCGCCACGACACGCACTACCGCAACCACAAGGCCATGGTCAGAGGTTAGACTATGTACATGCCCGCAGGCACGGTCCCTCTAGTTTGTTAACGGGGCCAGGGGATGCCCCCCTGCTCCCCCTGAGTTGTTAGAGGGGTCAGGGGGACACCCCAGTACCGCCATGCATCCCCGTGCTCCCCCACTGTACGGTTCCCCAGTACCGCCGCGTTCCCCCACCGTACGGACCCCCGTACCGCCGCGTACCCCCACCATACGGTCCCCAGTACCGCCGCGTATACCCCCACGATGCCAGTACACCGTCATCTGGAACTTCCCCGCTGCTCCCCCACTGTACAGTTCCCCAGTACCGCCGCGTACCCCCACCGTACGGATCCCAGTGCCGCCGCGTTTACCCCCACGACTCCAGTACGCCGCCACCTGGAACTCCACGTGCCCCCCGTGAGCGCTCCTCCCATGCTGCCACATGTTCTCCACGACGCCCGCCATATTGTCCCCCTGACGACCCCACTGTCATATTCTTCCACGCACACATCTCCGCCCCGTCGCCGCTCCCGGGGCCTGCAGGCTGTCCCCGCAACCCCGTGTAACACTCCCAGGGGGCGCCGCAACGCTGTAACCCCCAGACAACTCCGTGCACCCCCGGTGTATCCCGAGCAACCACTCTCAACACTGCCGTAGCCGGGCCGCCAGTAGAGACCCCGGTGCCATGGGAATACCCTACAGGGGTTTGGGCCTTATTACCCTGGTCGGGACGACCCATGACACCTCACTGTTGTACACGGCGACCTGGGGCAGGCGGGTGAAGCATCCCTGTCTGACCCTCATGCACGGGGGCAGTACGGCTCACCATCAGGCCGGCACGACCTGTCACATCGCGTTGGCCGTCATTCGCCGCCTGCCAGTACCGCACAATCAGGCCATGAAGGCACTGCTTCTCAGGCGCTACCCCCTCCGCTGCGTCCAGCGTAGGGACGGTAGCTGGTGCACCCACAATTCCCAACCCCATCAACCTGCACCCCCGGCCCCCACCACGCCGTCACCATCTCCTCCGCGATGCCACAACCAGAGTATCCGTGAGTCGCCCTCCAGAGCCGCCCACCACAGCATCAGGGGCAGGGCCGCAGACGGCGCTCCAGGGCACCGTACCCCTTCCACTCGGACGCTCTTCAGGCCATCCTGGATAGTCTTCCAGGCACTTGAGGACATCTGTCCAGAGTGCCGCAGTGCCCACCTCGCCTTAGGCCACCCCCTATCGGCACGCTCCTTACATGTCCCGCACAGCGGGGCGGAGGCACACTGATGAACCCAAACTGACACCGTTTCCCCGCACCCGTGGCATCGCTGCGGAAGCACAGACCGCGATGGAACGCAGTTTCCATCACAACACTGCGACCACAGGTCCTGCCATACATCGCAGCACGCGTCCTGGAGCCCGAGCAACGCTCTCGCCAGCGTGCGTGCTATGGCACAACTGAGGAGGCTGCGCCTCGCTTCCTCCCACGTGGACGGCGGGCGGAGTATCGGTCGCCCGTCGGGCATCACCGGCAGGCTCTCAAGCAGCCGGGGCCACCGCGCCACTTTGGGGCTGCGTGTGCCATGCGCCAGGAGCTCCCAACCGTAGTCTCGCAAGACCTCCCCAATGACATCAACCCCGTCCTGCTCCGGGCCCCTGGCGGAAGCCAGAACCAAGCGTTGTCCTCCCGCCCGAGCCTCAATGACCGCCTCGAGGCCGAGGGTGTCAAGGGTGTGACGGGCATCGGCAGCCACGTGGTCGTCCCCCTCTGGCAGAGAGAACATGGCCTCCGTGACGTGGCCTTGCGCGTCGTCGCCCTGTACCCGTGCCAGCTGCTTGGAGCCCACCAACACTGCCATGGACCGCTGCTCCGTGACCGCTGGTACGGCTCGTCGCAGCTGCCGGTCATACAGCCACAACGTACCCACGTCAAGTACGACAGCCACCGCCAGGACTGGGAGACTGCACAGAGGTTGCTGAAGGACCGGCAGCACCTCGCGAGGCCAGCCCATGACGTTCCCCACAGCTGGATGGTTGGCGTACACCTGGAGCCAGGGATCACTCTGGCCGTCAGGGCTTCTCACCTTGGTACCACGCACCTGGGCCCACGACTGCGCCGACACCACGCGGGACCACTCCCTGAATGCCGTGATGTCCCGCGCCACCCAGGAACCGATCCACTGGTCGAAGGCCTGCGCCACCGCCGCCATCCAGTGAGGGAACAAGGACAGGGCCTCGTCATGCTCGACGCACGACCGCGACATGAGCAGTGCGTGCAGCGGTGCCCTCTGGAAGGTTGCCCGCAGGTCGCCGGGGAGACCGGCAAACGGGTTCCACGGCGGACGCTGCAGGATCCTCCCTGCCGGCGGGCAGAAGGGTGTGTCACCGCGCAGGAACGCGTATACCGCCCTCCTTCGATCTTGCATCGGCAGCTGCATGATCTGGGTGAGCCGATGGTTCCTGCGGGCATACACATCTTCCCCAATCTGGACCATGTCCTCCACAAAGAGCCTGGCCTTGGCAGGGCCCCGGGACGACGCCGCCCGCACCGCAGCGAACAGCCGCTTCAGGTCCCCGGGGACGACACCCGCCATCAGGGATTCAGTCCACCTGCAGCCGTGCTCCCTCCATGCCACGAACTCCACCGCCCTGTCCGTCAGGGGTAGCTCCGCCGTGAACTCCTCCACACGCCTGCACAGGAGCCCAGCCACCTCCTCGTCCCGCGCACACAGTAGGCGCATGTGGCCAATGTCCTCCTCCGGCCCCCCACAGAAGATACAGGGGTGGGCCGGTATTGCCATACGCGTGAGTTTTTGTCTCCACCGTCGCATGACCTGCATGGTGGACAAGCGACCGTCACGTGCCCGCAGCATATTCCTGTGCGTTGGGCCGTGATGCACAGCTCCCAGGGGCATCGCCTCGCAGGCGCCAGCCAGTGGCGTGTGCGCCCTGGTGCGAGCCGCCAGCGAACGCCACTCCATCTCCCGGACTTGCTGAAGGGCTTGCATGGATGGCACACGCGGCTCGAGCTCACCATTATCCCCCGGCACCAAGAGGATGGCGTGCTCCTTCGGCAGGACAAGATGGACTGGCGGGGCCATTGCACGGGCCGCGGCAGAGTCCGGCGCTTCGAGTGAGACCGCCGCCAAGTGCGAGCTCTGCCTCACCACCCAGTGGTGCGGCCCCCCAACTCGGCGCGGCAGCCGCCGCAGCCCCTCCACTATCCAGCTCAGTGCGTGCTGATTGACCAGATGTGATGTCGGCCCCTTGATGCCACGGTACAGGGCCTCCTGCGCCCTGCGGAGATGCGCTCCTATGACGGACGCATCCACCACGTGTACCGTGCACGCTGATGGGGGCGTGTGCAACAAGTACGCCGCCGCGCCGATGATCTCTGCCTCCGGGACCGTGCCGTAGATGGCACCCGTCCATGTGGGGATTCCGTGGCTGGCCACCGCCACGTTTGTGGCGTCGTCTCCCTGGGGCGACGCGTCAGACGATGTGACTTTAGTCGCCACCGGCACCCAGCAGTACCGGTGGGGCTCCAGCCACGCCACGTCGGAGTGGGGGCTCTGCACCACCTTTCCCAGGGACGCCGCACTGGAGGCCGTGAGCTCCGGGGACAGGACCACCCTCGGTCGATACACCGCATGTGGTCTCCAGGCCAGGTCACATCCGCAGACTGACTTTATGGCGTCCAGGGCGGTGGTATACTCCGCTCCCCAAACTATTGCGGAGCAGGAAGGCTGGTATACCACCACTGACCCCTGCTCCACTGCGCCGCCATCACGCAACGACGTGACGGCGACGTGCGGATCGTGCGGCACGTTGGACATCCGGACCACTTCCGGGACCGAGTACTCATCCGGATCCGGGATTGGGCCTGCCGGCAGCAGAAGAACAATTGCCCATTCGCTGCACTTGTGCACCGCCGCGCACGCCCTGGAGAACGCTGGCCGCCCGTGCACAACCCACAGTGGTGGCGGGCTTATGCCGCCCCCGGCGTGAGGAGTGAGCAGGGGGACGGACGCCGGATCGTCTTGCTGTTGGTAGCCCTCAAAGACGTCCCCCAACAGAAACAGGAGGGCGGCTAGCGGGACGAACGGCATGGACAGCCCCGGGTTGGCCGGGTCCCATCCTTCCTCCCTGTATCCGCCCACCACATACACGTCCCCCGCAGCGGACTGTCTATTGCGTTTGCTGGCCTTCTTTCGGCGCACCGGGTGTATTAGCCGGTGAGTCAACGGACCGGGCAGCTGCGGCCGGAAGACGTCGCGAAGCCCCGTGAGCCACACGTGGTCCAGCTGGTGGGGCCCTACCCCCGCGTGCGGAAGGTGCAGGTGGTCCTCATGGCACTCCTGAAGCTGTACCGCCCAGTGCCCAGGCGCAGGGCAGGGGAGCCGCGCATGCAGGAGGTCATTTGCGGGATCAGTCAGGGACTGTACTGTCGCATCTGTGCGGGGCCCCGAGAGAACGCAGATGTCCCTACCCTTGAAGGTATAGGATTGGGACACCCACTTCCGCCCCGCCCACTGCACTTGCGGCAGATGGGCGTGTACACACGAGTACACTGACGATGGCATGAGAAGCCCCACGCGCAACGTCCCCATCGCCGAGTACCCTGTCCACCCACGTATTGCCACCGTGTGTGGCGAATGACGCAGAGGGCACCATGAACTGCCCGCACACTCCGTACTGCACGTGCATGTCTCGGAGCATGGCCCGCAACTCATCACGGACTGTCGTCGACCTGTGGTGGGTGAGCTGAGCCATGGTCGCCACGACGGAGTCGCGGCATATAACCTGGACATCCGCCAACCGCAGCCCATGACCTGACCGCACCGCCACGTTGGACAGGTCCTTGGGCAGCTTCTCGAACTGCAGGGCCGCAGCCTTGATGGCAGTATTCAGCTTGATTACCGCCTCCGCCGTGTCGGACAGGTAGGGTGCCGCGTACCGCACGATGCCTCCAACCACAACCGCCATCACCTCATGAGGCACCGACGCCGGCCCCAGCGTGTTCTTGCACCAGCCCAGCAGGGCTTCACACCGGAGTACATGTTTCTCCTTCATGGTCGCCATATATATATATATAATATATACATATATATATATATATATATAATATATATATATACATATTACTACACCCCTCTCCCCTTAAATTTAGCCAACAAGCAACAAGCAACAAGCAACAAGCAACAAGCAACAACAAGCACGTCTCCGTGCCGTTTTGGCCATTGCACCTTCCCATCGCCTCGGGCCTGACTCTACTTTAGCCATCCTAGAGCCTAGGTGGTGCCCTTGCCAAATCCAAGTTTTGAGCCACAAACTCACCGGTGGCGGCCCGGGGCGGTGGCGCCAAGTCGGGAGGTGCCCTCCCAAATCTGCGCAGTTTTGGGCCAAAAACAGCCATTTTTCGCCCAAAACAGCCCTAGTAAGGGTTCAAAACAGCCAAACGAAGGCAAACGGCTGCTACACTACACGTGCGGCTTGATTTTCTCGCGACCAAGGGACCTTTGGTGCCCTTCAACTCCACGATATGTCCGAGAAACTGCCCAAAAAGGCGCCAAAAAGCCCCAAAAACTGCGCAATGTGCACCAGCACCCCAAAACCAAGAACGGGCCGTATCTTGGGCTACGTGGCTCAAAAACGAATTCCGAGGGCACCTAGTCCACCCGCAACCCCCCACTTTTTATGGTTTCCAAGCCTCAGAATCGCCCAACGAGACACCTAGACGCCCGTACCAATGGTCACTTGGTGCAGCCGGAGGGCCGGCCAGCCCACGCACAATGGGGGCCAACGGTGGGTCCACCAGGGTCCCCGGGGCGAAAAAAATTATTTTTTTCAAAGTTGTTCCTAGGCCACTTGGGATGCTTAAACAAGTGTTTTTAGGCCGTTTTGAGCCGGTGGTGGCGCGTTTTGGGCCATGGAAAATCCCAAAATGCCTTGAAAATGGGCCGTTTGGGGACCAACGATGGGTCAAAAATGGGTCAAAAACGCGTTTTTCCAAAAATGATCCTGGACCATTTATGATGCTCAAACAAGTGGTTTTAGCCCATTTTGAGCCCGTGGTGACGGGTTTTGGCTCATGGAAAATCCCAAAATGCCTTGAAAATGGGCCATTTTGGGACCAAAAATGGGTCAAAAATGGGTCAAAAACGCGTTTTTCCAAAAGTGATGCCTTACCATTTGGGATCCTCAAACAAGTGTTTTTGGCCCGCTTTGAGCCCGTTTTGACCGAGTTTAGCCCCTTCCACCACATGTATGCACCACTTTGTGCCCTTCGCACGTACCTTAGAGCCGTGTGGTGGGGCCACCTAGAGTTGGGAGAGGGGTGTAGATTAGAGGATATATATATATATATATATATATATATATATATATATATATTACTACACCCCTCTCCCCTTAAATCTAGCTAACAAGCAACAAGTAAGCAACAAGCAACAAGCAAGGAAGCACTTCTCCTTTCCGTTTTGGCCATTGCTCCGCCTCATCGCTCCGGGCTCTACTCTACTCTAGTCATCCGAGAGCCTAGGTGGTGACCTTGCCAAATCCAAGTTTTGAGCCAAAAACTCACCGGTGGCGCCCTGGGGCAGGGGCGCCAAGTCGGGAGGTGCCCTCCCAAAACTCCGCATTTTGTGCCCCAAAAACAGCCTTTTTTTGGCCCCAAACACCCCTGAGCGACCGAGTGACGAGTGACCCCACCCTATCAAAACATTTTCGGATGGTGCGTGGTGCTGGGGGTATCCCCCAGCCCCCCACCACCATTTCAGGCACCTCGATCGATGAGTTGCCACTGTGGCACAGTGCCATTTTTCGCCGCGCTCATTAACGGTGGTATGGGCAGTTGCCCATGCGATTGGCAGAGGTTTTGAGGGGTGTTGGGTAGGGTTGTCCTTAAGAAGCCCGGTTTTTTTTTTAAGGACTGCCCTTAGCCCCGAAACCCACTCAAAACGGCCAAACGAAGGCAAGCAGTTGCTACACTCCATGTGCGCCTTGATGGCCCCGTGGCCAACAGCCCTTTGTTGCCCTCTACCTCCACGATATGTCCGAGAAATGGTCCAAAAATGGCTAAAGATGGCCTGAACGTGCGCTATTTGTGTCAAACGGGCCCAAAACCAAGAATGGGCCGAATCTTGGGCTACATGGCTCAAAACCAAATTCTGAGGGTACCTAGTCCACCCGCAACCCCCCACTTTTTGTGGTTTCCAATCCTCAGAATCACGCACCAAGGCGCCGAGACCCCCGTAACAGTGGTCACTTGGTGCAGCCGGAGGGCAGCCCGGCCGGCGCACGGTGGGGGCCAACGGTGGGTCCACTAGGGTCCCCGGGGCGAAAAAAATCGTTTTTTCCAAAGTTGTTCCTAGACCACTTGGGATGCTCAAACAAGTGTTTTTAGCACATTTTGAGCCCGTGGTGATGCGTTTTGGCCCATGGAAAACCCCAAAATGCCTTGAAAAGGGGCCGTTTTGGGACCAAAAATGGGTCAAAAATGGGTCAAAAACGCTTTTTTCGAAAAATGATCCTGGACCATTTATGATGCACAAACAAGTGAAGTGAGCCCATTTTGAGCCCGTTTTGACCGAGTTTAGCCCCTTCTTCCACAAGTATGCACGAAGTTGTAGCCTTCGCATGTGCCTTAGAGCCGTATGGTGGAGCCACCTAGAGTTCGGGAGAGTGGTGTAGATTAGAGGTATATATATATATATATCTCTCTGTCTCTCTCTCTCTCTCTCTCTCTCTCTCTCTCTCTCTCTCTCTCTCTCTCTCTCGTCCAATCTACACCCCTCTCCCCAACTCTAGGTGGCTCCACAATACGGCTCTAAGGTACGTGCAAAGTGTAAAGCTTGGTGCATACATGTGGCCAAATGGGCTAAACTAGGTCAAAGCGGGGTCAAAACAGGCACAACTCACTTAATTGTGTGTCCCAAACGGTGCAGAATACCTCTTTCAAAAACGCGTTTTTCACCCACTTTTGACCCATTTTTGGTCCCAAAACGGCCCATTTTGAAAGCATTTCGGGATTTTCCATGCACGCGGTCAAACAAAAGCTGGCTGACGAGTTGCATCGCAACCCTACCTCCAAGAGGGCCCAGCAGGCTTGGGCACACCACAAGGCGACCAAACATATGAAACGGGCCCAACGACACCTCGGACGCTTCCGAAAATGCGCGGTACGCGGCCGCTCTACTTTCTTCAATGCCCTAAAGTGGTGGCTGATCACCCCCTTCCGCACGACCGGCCCGCAACCCGACTCGACCTCGGCCGCGGAACATCTTCCGCACTTCGCGGAAGACCCACCATGGAGACCGGAAGAGGCCAAGGCTCTTCTATCACAATCTTAAAACCCGGAGGACCAGAAGCCCCGATCCTCCCTCCTGGCAATCTTTCACAAAAGCGCTACACCAACCCAAGAACAAGGCGGTAGGCATGGACTACGTGGCGCCACACCTATACCACTGGTTACCTAGGGAACTACAGTGGGACCTTTACGCCAGTGCGCCATGCGTGGGAAAGCGGCGACGTGCCGCACCACTGGCTGCATGCCAAAATAGCCATCATCTACAAGTCGGGGCCCCCTGAGGCGGCCCAATCAGCGTAACCACGGGGATGTACTCCATTCTGGCCCGCCTCATATTGGCCACCTTGCGAGGGCCCATCGACGCAGCACTCTCCGACCCCCAAGCAGGATGTAGGCGAGGCTATACCACATCACAACAAGCCCTCCGGGTCTCATATATCGCCCCCCCCTACCTTGGAGGTAGGTGGGGGTAGGGGGGTGTAGGGGGGGGGTGTAGGGGGGGGTAGGCGGGGTTGTAGGGGGGGGGTGTAGGGGGGGGAGGTGGGGGGGGTAGGGGGGGTAGGGGGGGAGGTAGGGGGGGTACGGGGGGAGGCAGGGGGGGTCCAGAAGGTAGGGGGGGGGTTGGGGGGGAGGGGGGGGGGGTAGGATCATACACACAGAAGGCGGTGCACACACAAGGCGGGGCATACACAAAGCGGTGCACACACAAGGCGGTCGGTGGCCACCGCAGGAGTCATGTTATTTCAGGGGCCACAGGCAAGGCGGTACACACAGAAGGCGGTGCACACACAAGGCGGAACACACAAAAGGCGGTCTGTGGCCACCGCAGGAGTCATGTTATTTAAGGGGCCACAGGCAAGGCGGTGCACACACAAGGCGGTGCACACACAAGGCGGAACACGCAAAAGGCGGCCTGTGGCCACCGCAGGAGTCTTGTTATTTAAGGGGCCACAGGCAAGGCGGTGCACACAGAAGGCGGTGCACACACAAGGCGGAACACACAAAAGGCGGTCTGTAGCCACCGCAGGAGTCTTGTTATTTAAGGGGCCACAGGCAAGGCGGTACACACAGAAGGCGGTGCACACACAAGGCGGAACACACAAAAGGCGGTTTGTGGCCACCGCACGAGTCTTGTTATCTAAGGGGGGCGCGGGGGCTGGCCCCCGCGTCGAGCGAAGCGAGCCGTCTGTCGAGCGAAGCAAGCCAAAGGTAGGGGGGGGAGGTGGGAGAGGGGGAGGTAAGGGGGGGGGTAGGGGGGGGTGTGGGGGGTGATTTGATTTGATTTGATTTGATTTGAGGGCCGATCTTGAGGCTCACAGGCCGCCTGGGGGGCGCTCGATGGCTGTCCCGACGACTCTGCGTATCGGCCGGCCATGCATGCAGTGCACACCCGGCCGCGTCCGTGGGCCGGGGGGGGGGGCAGGCCTGTCGCCGTGCCGCGGGCTGGGTGAGGAGGGGGGTCGGGGGTGGGATCCACGCGCATCCCGCGGGGGGGGGGCAGGCAGGGGGGAGGGAGGGGAGGCCGGGGGGGGAGGAGGCCTCGGTGGGGCACAGGGCGGAGGGCTGGTTCCCAGCCCCTGTGCGCTCGGGGCACCGGGCGGAGGGCAGATTCCCCGTCCGATGCGCTCTTGGCACAGGGCGGAGGGCAGGTTCCCACCCCTGTGCGCTCTGGGCACAGGGTGGAGGGCAGGTTTGTCCGGTGCGCCCTAGGCACAGGGTGGAGGGCAGGTTCCCAACCCCTATGCGCTCTGGGCACAGGGTGGAGAGCAGGTTCCCTTCCCCTGTGCGCTCTGGGCACAAGGCGGAGGGCGGAGGGCAAGTTCCTTGCCCATGTGCGCTCTGGGCTCACGGCGGAGGTCATGCCCCGAGCCTGTGCGCTCTGGGCACAGAACGGAGGGCAAAATCCCCGCCCCTATGCGCTCTGGGCACAGGGCGGAGGGCACGTTCCCCGCCCCTGTGCGCTCGGGGCACAGGGCGGAGGGCAGGTTCCCCTCCCCTGTGCCCTCTAGGCACAAGGCAGAGGGCGGAGGGCAGGTTCCCTGCCCATTTGCGCCCTGGGCACAGGGTGGAGGGCAGGTGCCCCGCCGTTGTGCGCTCCGGGCATAGGGTGGAGGGCAGGTACCCAGCCCCTGTGCGCTCGGGGCACAGGGCGGAGGGCACATTACCCTCCCCTGGGCGCTCTGGGCACACGGTGGAGGGCAGGTTCCCCGCCCCTGTTCGCTCTGGGCACAGGGCGGAGGGCACGTTCCCCTCCCTTGTGCGCTCTTGGCACAAGGCGGAGGGCGGAGGGCAGGTTCCCTGCCCCTGTGCGCTCTCGGCACAAGGCAGAAGGCAGGTGCCCCACCCCTGTGCGCTCTGGGCACAAGGCGGAGGGCAGGTGCCTCACCCCTGTGCGCTCTGGCCACAGGGCGGAGGGCAGGTTCCCTCCCCTGTGCGCTCGGGGCACAGGGCGGAGGGCAGGTTCCCCGCCCGTATGCGCTCAGCGCACACGGTGGAGGGCAGGCGCCCCGCCCCTGTGCGCTCTGGGCACAGGGCGGAGGGCGGAGGGCAGGTTCCCTGCCCATGTGCGCCCTAGGCACAGGGCAGAGGGCAGGCTCCCTGCCCATGTCCGCTCTGGGCACAGGGTGGAGGGCAGGTTTCCCGCCCCTGTGCGCTCTGGGCATAGGGTGGATGGCAGGTTCCCCTCCCCGGGGCGCTCTGGGCACAGGGCAAAGGGCGGAGGGCAGGTTCCCCGCCCATGTACGCTCTAGGCACAGGGCAGAGGGCAGGTGCCCAGCCCCTGTGCGCTCTGGGCACAGGGCAGAGGGCAGGTTCCCCGCCCCTGTGCGCTCTGGGCACAGCGCGGAAGGCAGGTTCCCCGCCCCCGTGCGCTCGGGGCACAGGGCGGAGGGCAGGTTCCCCGTCCAGTGCGCTCTGGGCACAAGGCAGAGGGCAGGTTCCCTGCCCATGTGCGCTCTGGGCACAGGGCAAAGGGCAGGCTCCCTCCCCATGTCCGATCTGGGCACAGGGCGGAGGGCAGGTGCCCCGCCCCTGGGCCTCTGGGCACAGGGCGGAGGGCAGGTGCCCCGCTCCAGGGCGCTCTGGGCACAGGGTGGAGGGCAGGTTTCCCGCCCTTGTGCGCTCTGGGCACAGGGTGGATTGCAGGTTCCCCTCCCCGGGGCGCTCTGGGCACAAGGCGAAGGGCGGAGGGCAGGTTCCCCGCCCATGTACGCTCTGGGCACAGGGCGGAGGGCAGGTGCCCCGCCCCTGTGCGCTCTGGGCACAGGGCGGAGGGCAGGTGCCCTGCCCCTGTGCGCTCTGGGCACAGGGCGGAGGGCAGGTTCCCCGTCCATTGCGCTCTGAGCACAGGGCGGAGGGCGGGTTCCCCGCCCGTGTGCGCTCTGGGCACAGGGTGGAGGGCAGGTTCCCCTCCCTAGGGCGCTCTGGGCAAGGGCGAAGGGCGGAGGGCAGGTTCCCCGCCCATGTACCCTCTGGGCACAGGGCAGAGGGCAGGTGCCCCGCCCCTGTGCGCTCTGGGCACAGGGCGGAGGGCAGGTTCCCCGCCCCTGTGCGCTCTGGGCACAGGGTGGAGGGCAGGTTCCCCGCCCCTGTGCGCTCTGGGCACAGGGCGGAGGGAAGGTTCCCCGTCCAGTGCGCTCTGGGCACAGGGCAGAGGGCAGGTTCCCTGCCCATGTGCGCTCTGGGCACAAGGCGGAGGGTAGGTGCCCCGCCCCTGTGCGCTCGGGGCACAGGGCGGAGGGCACGTTCCCCGTCCGATGCGCTCTGGGCGCAGGGCGGGAGGGTAGTCCCCCGCCCCTGCGCGCCCTGGGCACCGGGCGGAGGGCTGGTTCCCCACCCTTGTGCGCTCTGGGCACAGGGCGAAGGGCAGGCGCCCCGCCCCTGTGTGCTTGGCGCACCGCATGGAGGGTAGGTTCCCCACCGCTGTGCGCTCTGGGCATGGGGCGGAGGGCAAGTTCCCCGTCCGGTGCGCTCTGGGCATGGGGCGGAGGGCAGGTTCCCCGTCCGGTGCGCTCTGGACAGAGGGCGGAGGGCAGGTGCCCTGCCCTGCCGCTCTGGGCACAGGGTGGAGGGCAGGGTCCCCGCCCGGTGCGCTCTGCGCACAAGGCACAGGGCAGGTTCCCCGCACGGTGCGCTCTGGGCACAGGGCAGAGGGCAAGTTCCCCGCCCGGTGCGCTCCGGGCACGAGGCGGAGGGTAGGTGCCCCGCCCCTGTGCGCTCTAGGCTAAGGGCGGAGGGCAAGTTCCCCGTCCGGGACGCCCTGGGCATAGGGCGGAGGGCAGGTGCCCTGCCCCTGTGCGCTCTGGGCACAGGGTGGAGGGCACGTTCCCCTCCCCTGTGCGCTCTGGGCACAGGGCACAGGGCAGGTTCCCGGCCCGGTGCGCTCGGCACACAAGGCGGAGGGCAGGTTCCCCGCCCGGTGCGCTCTGGGCACAGGGCGGAGGGCAGGTGCCCCGCCCCTGGGCCTCTGGGCACAGGGCGGAGGGCAGGTGCCCCGCTCTCGGGCGCTCCGGGCACAGGGCGGAGGGCAGGTTCCCCGCCCCTGTGCGCTCTGGGCACAGGGTGGAGGGCAGGTTCCCCTCCCCGGGGCGCTCTGGGCATAGGGCGAAGGGCGGAGGGCAGGTTCCCCGCCCATGTACGCTCTGGGCACAGGGCGAAGGGCAGGTGCCCCGCCCCTGTGCGCTATGGGCACAGGGCGGAGGGCAGGTTCCCCGCCCATGTGCGCTCTGGGCACAGGGCGGAGGGCAGGTTCCCCGTCCAGTGCGCTCTGGGCACAGGGCAGAGGGCAGGTTCCCCGCCCATGTGCGCTCTGGGCACAAGGCGGAGGGCAGGTGCCCCGCCCCTGTGCGCTCGGGGCACAGGGCGGAGGGCACGTTCCCCGTCCGATGCGCTCTGGGCGCAGGGCGGGAGGGTAGTCCCCCGCCCCTGCGCGCCCTGGGCACCGGGCGGAGGGCTGGTTCCCCACCCTTGTGCGTTCTGGGCACAAGGCGAAGGGCAGGCGCCCCGCCCCTGTGTGCTTGGCGCACCGCATGGAGGGTAGGTTCCCCACCGCTGTGCGCTCTGGGCATGGGGCGGAGGGCAAGTTCCCCGTCCGGTGCGCTCTGGGCATGGGGCGGAGGGCAGGTTCCCCGTCCGGTGCGCTCTGGACAGAGGGCGGAGGGCAGGTGCCATGCCCCTGTGCGCTCTGGGCACAGGGTGGAGGGCAGGGTCCCCGCCCGGTGCCGCTGCGCACAAGGCACAGGGCAGGTTCCCCGCACGGTGCGCTCTGGGCACAGGGCGGAGGGCAAGTTCCCCGCCCGGTGCGCTCCGGGCACGAGGCGGAGGGTAGGTGCCCCGCCCCTGTGCGCTCTAGGCTAAGGGCGGAGGGCAAGTTCCCCGTCCGGGACGCCCTGGGCATAGGGCGGAGGGCAGGTGCCCTGCCCCTGTGCGCTCTGGGCACAGGGTGGAGGGCACGTTCCCCTCCCCTGTGCGCTCTGGGCACAGGGCACAGGGCAGGTTCCCGGCCCGGTGCGCTCGGCACACAAGGCGGAGGGCAGGTTCCCCGCCCGGTGCGCTCTGGGCACAGGGCGGAGGGCAGGTGCCCCGCCCCTGGGCCTCTGGGCACAGGGCGGAGGGCAGGTGCCCCGCTCTCGGGCGCTCCGGGTACAGGGCGGAGGGCAGGTTCCCCGCCCCTGTGCGCTCTGGGCACAGGGTGGAGGGCAGGTTCCCCTCCCCGGGGCGCTCTGGGCATAGGGCGAAGGGCGGAGGGCAGGTTCCCCGCCCATGTACGCTCTGGGCACAGGGCGAAGGGCAGGTGCCCCGCCCCTGTGCGCTCTGGGCACAAGGCGGAGGGCAGGTTCCCCGCCCATGTGCGCTCTGGGCACAGGGCAGAGGGCAGGTTCCCTGCCCATGTGCGCTCTGGGCACAAGGCGGAGGGCAGGTGCCCCGCCCCTGTGCGCTCGGGGCACAGGGCGGAGGGCACGTTCCCCGTCCGATGCGCTCTGGGCGCAGGGCGGGAGGGTAGTCCCCCGCCCCTGCGCGCCCTGGGCACCGGGCGGAGGGCTGGTTCCCCACCCTTGTGCGCTCTGGGCACAGGGCGAAGGGCAGGCGCCCCGCCCCTGTGTGCTTGGCGCACCGCATGGAGGGTAGGTTCCCCACCGCTGTGCGCTCTGGGCATGGGGCGGAGGGCAAGTTCCCCGTCCGGTGCGCTCTGGGCATGGGGCGGAGGGCAGGTTCCCCGTCCGGTGCGCTCTGGACAGAGGGCGGAGGGCAGGTGCCATGCCCCTGTGCGCTCTGGGCACAGGGTGGAGGGCAGGGTCCCCGCCCGGTGCGCTCTGCGCACAAGGCACAGGGCAGGTTCCCCGCACGGTGCGCTCTGGGCACAGGGCGGAGGGCAAGTTCCCCGCGCGGTGCGCTCCGGGCACGAGGCGGAGGGTAGGTGCCCCGCCCCTGTGCGCTCTAGGCTAAGGGCGGAGGGCAAATTCCCCGTCCGGGACGCCTTGGGCATAGGGCGGAGGGCAGGTGCCCTGCCCCTGTGCGCTCTGGGCACAGGGTGGAGGGCACGTTCCCCTCCCCTGTGCGCTCTGGGCACAGGGCACAGGGCAGGTTCCCGGCCCGGTGCGCTCGGCACACAAGGCGGAGGGCAGGTTCCCCGCCCGGTGCGCTCTGGGCACAGGGCGGAGGGCAGGTGCCCCGCCCCTGGGCCTCTGGGCACAGGGCGGAGGGCAGGTGCCCCGCTCTCGGGCGCTCCGGGCACAGGGCGGAGGGCAGGTTCCCTGCCCCTGTGCGCTCTGGGCACAGGGTGGAGGGCAGGTTCCCCTCCCCGGGGCGCTCTGGGCAGAGGGCGAAGGGCGGAGGGCAGGTTCCCCGCCCATGTACGCTCTGGGCACAGGGCGAAGGGCAGGTGCCCCGCCCCTGTGCGCTCTGGGCACAGGGCGGAGGGCAGGTTCCCCGCCCATGTGCGCTCTAGGCACAGGGCGGAGGGCAGGTTCCCCGTCCAGTGCGCTCTGGGCACAGGGCAGAGGGCAGGTTCCCTGCCCATGTGCGCTCTGGGCACAAGGCGGAGGGCAGGTGCCCCGCCCATGTGCGCTCGGGGCACAGGGCGGAGGGCACGTTCCCCGTCCGATGCGCTCTGGGCGCAGGGCGGGAGGGTAGTCCCCCGCCCCTGCGCGCCCTGGGCACCGGGCGGAGGGCTGGTTCCCCACCCTTGTGCGCTCTGGGCACAGGGCGAAGGGCAGGCGCCCCGCCCCTGTGTGCTTGGGGCACCGCATGGAGGGTAGGTTCCCCACCGCTGTGCGCTCTGGGCATGGGGCGGAGGGCAAGTTCCCCGTCCGGTGCGCTCTGGGCATGGGGCGGAGGGCAGGTTCCCCGTCCGGTGCGCTCTGGACAGAGGGCGGAGGGCAGGTGCCCTGCCCTGTGCGCTCTGGGCACAGGGTGGAGGGCAGGGTCCCCGCCCGGTGCGCTCTGGGCACAGGGCGGAGGGCAGGTTCCCCGCCCGGTGCGCTACGGGCACAGGGCGGAGGGCAGGTGCCCCGCCCCTGTGCGCTTGGCGCACCGCGCGGGGGGTAGGTCCCCCGCCCCCGTGCGCCCTGGGCTAAGGGCGGAGGGCAAGTTCCCCGTCCGGTACGCCCTGGGCATAGGGCGGAGGGCAGGTGCCCTGCCCCTGTGCGCTCTGAGCACAGGGTGGAGGGCAGGTTCCCCGCCCGGTGCGCTCGGCGCACAGGGCGGAGGGCAGGGTCCCCGCCCCTGTGCGCTCTGGGCATAGGGTGGAGGGCAGGCTCCCCGTCCGGTGCGCTCTGGGCTAAAGACGGAGGGCAAGTTCCCCGTCCGGTGCGCCCTGGGCATAGGGCGGAGGGCAGGTGCCCTGCCCCTGTGCGCTCTGGGCACAGGGTGGAGGGCAGGTTCCCTGCCCGGTGCGCTCGGCACACAGGGTGGAGGGCAGGTTCCCCGCCCCTGTACGCTCTGGGCATAGGGCAGAGGGCAGGCTCCCCGTCCGGTGCGCTCTGGGCATAGGGCGGAGGGCAGGTGCTCTGCCCCTGTGCGCTCTGGGCACAGGGCACCGGGCAGGTTCCTTGCCCGGTGCGCTTGGCACATAGGGCGGAGGGCAGGCAGGGCAGGTTCCCTGCCCGGTGCGCTCGGCGCACAGGGCGGAGGGCATGGTCCCCGCCCCTGTGCGCTCTGGGCATAGGGTGGAGGGCAGGCTCCCCGTCCGGTGCGCTCTGGGCTAAAGGCAGAGGGCAAGTTCCCCGTCCGGTGCGCCCTGGGCATAGGGCGGAGGGCAGGTGCCCTGCCCCTGTGCGCTCTGGGCACAGGGTGGAGGGCAGGTTCCCTGCCCGGTGCGCTCGGCACACAAGGTGGAGGGCAGGTTCCCCGCCCCTGTACGCTCTGGGCATAGGGCGAAAGGCAGGCTCCCTGTCCGGTGCGCTCTGGGCATAGGGCGGAGGGCGGGTGCTCTGCCCCTGTGCGCTCTGGGCACAGGGCACCCGGCAGGTTCCCTGCCCGGTGCGCTCGGCACACAGGGCGGAGGGCAGGTTCCCCGCCCCTGTGCGCTCTGGGCACAGGGCACAGGGCAGGTTCCCTGCCCAGTGCGCTCCGGGCACGAGGCGGAGGGCAGGTGCCCCGCCCCTGTGCGCTTGGCGCACCGCGCGGGGGGTAGGGTCCCCGCCCCCGTGCGCTCTGGGCTAAGGGCGGAAGGGCAAGTTCCCCGTCCGGTGCGCCATGGGCATAGGGCGGAGGGCAGGTGCCCTGCCCCTGTGCGCTTTGGGCACTGGGCACAGGGCAGGTTCCCTGCCCCTGTGCGCTCTGGGCACGAGGCGGAGGGCAGGTGCCCCGCCCCTGTGCGCTTGGCGCACCGCGCGGGGGGTAGGTTCCCCGCCCCCGTGCGCTCTGGGAATAGGGCAGAGGGCAGGTGCCCCGTCCGGTGTGCCCTGGGCATAGGGCGGAGGGCAGGTGCCCTGCCCCTGTGCGCTCTGGGCACAAGGCACAGGGCAGGTTCCGGGCCCGGTGCGCTCGGCACACAAGGCGGAGGGCAGGTTCCCCGCCCGGTGCGCTCTGGGCACAGGGCGGAGGGCAGGTGCCCCGCCCTTGGGCCTCGGGGCACAGGGCGGAGGGCAGGTGCCCTCTCGGGCGCTCTGGGCACAGGGCGGAGGGCAGGTTCCCCGCCCCTGTGCGTTCTGGGCACAGGGTGGAGGGCAGGTTCCCCTCCCCGGGGCGCTCTGGGCATAGGGCGAAGGGCGGAGGGCAGGTTCCCCGCCCATGTACGCTCTGGGCACAGGGCGGAGGGCAGGTGCCCCGCCCTTGTGCGCTCCGGGCACAGGGCGGAGGGTAGGTTCCCCGCCCCTGTGCGCTCTGGGCACAGGGCGGAGGGCAGGTTCCCCGTCCAGTGCGCTCTGGGCACAGGGCAGAGGGCAGGTTCCCTGCCCATGTGCGCTCTGGGCACAAGGCGGAGGGCAGGTGCCCCGCCCCTGTGCGCTCGGGGCACAGGGCGGAGGGCACGTTCCCCGTCCGATGCGCTCTGGGCGCAGGGCGGGAGGGTAGTCCCCCGCCCCTGCGCGCCCTGAGCACCGGGCGGAGGGCTGGTTCCCCACCCTTGTGCGCTCTGGGCACAGGGCGAAGGGCAGGCGCCCCGCCCCTGTGTGCTTGGCGCACCGCATGGAGGGTAGGTTCCCCACCGCTGTGCGCTCTGGGCATGGGGCGGAGGGCAAGTTCCCCGTCCGGTGCGCTCTGGACAGAGGGCGGAGGGCAGGTGCCCTGCCCCTGTGCGCTCTGGGCACAGGGTGGAGGGCAGGGTCCCCGCCCGGTGCGCTCTGGGCACAAGGCGGAGAGCAGGTTCCCCGCCCGGTGCACTCTGGGCACAGGGCGGAGGGCAGGGTCCCCGCCCCTGTGCGCTCCGGGCACGAGGCGGAGGGTAGGTGCCCCGCCCCTGTGCGCTCTGGGCTAAGGGCGGAGGGCAAGTTCCCCGTCCGGTACGCCCTGGGCATAGGGCGGAGGGCAGGTGCCCTGCCCCTGTGCGCTCTGAGCACAGGGTGGAGGGCAGGTTCCCTGCCCGGTGCGCTCGGCGCACGGAGCGGAGGGCAGGGTCCCGCCCCTGTGCGCTCTCGGCATAGGGCGGAGGGCAGGCTCCCCGTCCGGTGCGCTCTGGGCATAGGGCGGAGGGCAGGTGCTCCGCCCCTGTGCGCTCTGGGCACAGGGCACAGGGTAGGTTCCCTACCCGGTGCGCTCGGCACACAAGGCGGAGAGCAGGTTCCCCGCCCGGTGCGCTCCGGGCACGAGACGGAGGGTAGGTGCCCCGCCCCTGTGCGATTGGCGCACCGCGCGGGGGGTAGGTTCCCCGCCCAGGTGCGCTCTGGGCTAAAGGCGGAGGGCAAGTTCCCCGTCCGGTGCGCCCTGGGCATAGGGCGGAGGGCAGGTGCCCTGCCCCTGTGCGCTCTGGGCACAGGGTGGAGGGCAGGTTCCCCGCCCGCTGCGCTCGGCGCACAGGGCGGAGGGCAGGGTCCCCGCCCCTGTGCGCTCTGGGCATAGGGCAGAGGGCAGGTTCCCCGTCCGGTGCGCTCTGGACATAGGGCGGAGGGCAGGTGCCCTGCCCCTGTGCGCTCCGGGCACAGGGCACAGGGCAGGTTCCCTGCCCGGTGCACTCGGCACACAGGGCGGAGGGCAGGTTCCCCGCCCCTGTGCGCTCTGGGCACAGGGCACAGGGCAGGTTCCCGGCCCGGTGCGCTCGGCACACAAGGCGGAGGGCAGGTTCCCCGCCCGGTGCGCTCTGGGCACAGGGCGGAGGGCTGGTTCCCCGCCCGGTGCCCTCTAAGCACAGGGCTGAGGGCAAGTCGCACCCGGTGCGCTCTGGGCACAAGGCGGAGGGCTGGTTCCCCGCCCGGTGCGCTTTGGGCACAAGTCGGAGGGACTGGTTCCCGTCCCCTCTGCACCACAGCATGGGACGGAGGGACAGGTCCCCCTCCCCTCTGCACCACAACATAGGACGGAGGGTCTGGTTCCCCTCCCCCGTGCACAATAGCACCGGGCGGAGGGACGGGTTCCCCTCCCCGTGGACCACTGCGCAGGGCGGAGGGACAGGCTCCCCCCCCCTGTGCACCACAGCACACGGCGGAGGGACAGGTTCGCCTCCCCTGCGCACCTTAGCACAGGACGGAGGGACAGGCTCTCGTCCCCTGTGCATCATAGCACAGGACGGAGGGACAGGTGCCCCTCCCCTGCGCACCATAGCACAGGGCGGAGGGACAGGGTCTCGTCCCCTGTGCATCATAGCACAGGACGGAGGGACAGGTTCCCCTCCCCCGCGCACCATGGGAGGGGAGGGGGGGGGAGGGGAGGGAAGGGGAGGGGAGGGGAGGGGAGGCCCACTGTGCTGCACTGCTCGGTGTGTGCTGCACGTTACTGTACTTAGAGTGCTGTGCTGTGCTGTGTCGCACTGTGCGCACCGTGCCGCTCCGCACTGTGCGTGCTGCGCTGCACTGCAATGCACTGTGTCAGCTGCGCCGTCTTGCACTGTGCGCGTTGTGCTGCATTGCTTGGCACTGGACTGCACCTCCTGTGGCACTGCACGGTACCGGCGTTGCGGCACCGCACTGTGCATGCCGTGCCGCACGGCACTGTGTGTGCGGTGCTGCTCTGCACGTGGGAGCTGTGCTGCACTGCACTGTGTGTGCTGGGCCGCACCGCACTGTGTGCGCCGTGCCGCGCACCACTGCCCTGCGCGCAGCGCAGCGTGTGCTTGTGCGCTGTGCACTGCACTGCGCTGTGCGTGTTGCGTTGTGCGTGTTGCGCTGCACTGCCCTGTGCTGCGCATTGCATTGCACTGTGTGTGCTGTGCAGCACTACACTGCGCATGCTGTGCTGGCCTCCTCTATGGGCATTGTGCCGCACCGCACGCGCGTGCTGTGCCGCCCTGCACTGCATGCGCCGCGTGGTGCCGCGGCGCACTGCACTGCGCAGTGCACTGTACGGCGTGACCATGCGGCGCTGCACTGTGTGTGCTGCGCCGCACTGCGCGGCATGGTACCGCGGGCTTCGGTGCTCTGCGCGGTGCCGGCTGTGCAGCACCGCACTGCACACGCTGTGCTGCTCGGCACTAGGCGCGACGCGCCTCACTGCACACGCGTGCCGTGTGCACTGCACTGTGCGTGCTGTGCTTCACTGCACGTTGTGTGCTGTGCCGAGCTGTGTCGCTCTGTGCGCGCTGTGCTGCACTGCACTGCGCGTGCTGTGCTGCACTGCACTGCCCTGTGTGCGCTGCGCAGCACCGCTCTGTGCTGTGCTCTGCACTCTACCGTGCATGTTGTGCTGCACTGCACTGTGCTGCGACCTGCACGGCACGGTGCTTGCTGTGCCGTTCTGCATTGTGTGTGCTGCGCCGCACCGCACGTGTGTGCTGTGCCGCCCTGCACTGCGTGTGCTGCGTTGTGCCGCAGCGCTGTGTGCTGCACACCGCACTGTGCTTCGCACCGCCCTGCTCTGCGTGTGCTGCGCCACACTGCCTTGTGCTGTGCTCTACGCTACGCTGTGTGTGCTGTGGGGGGGTAGGGGGGGGTAGGGGGGGGTAGGGGGGGTAGGGGGGGTGTAAAGGGGGGGGGGGTGTAGGGGGGGGGTAGGTAGGGGGGGGAGGTAGGGGGGGGCGACTTCGTGCATACTATCCCGCATGTCGATGCTTTTACACCAATACGGGGACGGAGCGCTGGTATGCCTCCTGGACATCGCAAAAGCTTACCCCAGCATGCCCCATGAGTGCCTCACATACGGACTCCGGCTGATTGGAACCCCGGCCCGCATCTACAACATGGTGGCCAGCATCTATGCACACAGCACTGGGCTGTACGGAGTGTTTATGGGTGTGTCTCACGGCACTGGTTGTGTTGCATGCACATCGAAAACAACAAAGAGTACCTATTGTTGCAATGTTTGGGTTCATTGAGAGGTAACACAACAAGCTTTATTGCAATTTTTCCCCAAAGAATCATTGCATGCACTCAGGGATGTCCAATCCCCCCACCATACGTCGATCCCAGCATCACACTTTGTTGCCTGATCCCCTACATAATGGGGTGCCCAATCCTATGATGTACGCGTTTCGAGTCATTTGGCATTTGGAAGGTTGGTCGGAGGGTGAAAACCCCTAGGACATTTGTTTCAATTCGTTCTGCGTTTCACTTGTGTGTAAGACTACTCGTCATTGGGTGAGTAGTCAGGTTCGGACGACAAACGGTCATGAGGTCAAGTTCGACCCTGAGTCAGAATCACTCACAGCCGAACCTCCGCGGGTGGGTGGGGGGGATTGCTCCAGGATCCACCTACCCAGCCAGCCACCTTATCCACAGCACTGAGAAAAGGCTTAGGTGCGGTATGTGTAGAGCATCCACGATGCCGTGCTTAGGCAACAGCCAAAACAGACACTTTGTGAAGATACCTGAAGGTGAGTGGCATCTGCAAGGGCAGCAAAATATTGGACACCTTCGGCGTCCACGTTGCAGCTTTGTAACGAAACCTGCAGCTTTGTCAGGGTCTGCAGCATGAAAGGAAGGGAATTTGTGGATGTAATCACCATGCCCTCGTCACCAAGTATATCCTACATACCCCAACATAAGCAACCCACTGCGCTGACATCAGCACCACCACCCGCGTCGCAGACAACAGCAAAGACACCAAAGCGGGCAGTCTTTGATGATTCTGTGCTCCAGGGTGGTCCATGGAGCTCGAATGTTGGTGGAGGGGGACCATCAAAGGTACCCTCCCCCCCCCTTGCAAAGTCCCGGGGTAGCGCGCGACGGTCTCCCGGGTGGGGGGGGGAGACGGTCACCAAGTGACGGTGTCCCGGGGGGGGGGGGGGGACATTGCAAGGGTATCTCAAGGCAAACTGTGGTACCCTCCACTGACGCAAGCAAAGAGAACACATGTGAAGCGACTTTCGCGTTGATGCGGTGCCAATGTGTTTCATCCAACACAAATGTTATTGAGGATCCAAAGGAACGGTAAAGAACTTCTGGGTACGAGGATAACACACTTTGAATTGTTGCACATCCACCGGAGTGACCCCACCAGGGCGTATGTACCGAATGTGGCAAAACTGCATCCCATTTGGCGAAGGCCCCACAACAGTGGCCAACACATGTGCACCAAGTGTGCGGGAGTGGTACCGTACATGGTCACCGGGAGAAAACATCTTGGGTCTGAAGTGGCAACACAACACTCCCATACAACGCCTTTGGAGAGAGAATATCACAGAACATACACAGGTGCTTGATTTGTAGTACTGGGACAGTAATGCAAGGCCATGCGTAAAGCAGATGGGCAACACAAACCAGCACAATTCATGTTAACTAGAAAAACATGGAAGTGACGGTGTCCCGGGGGGGGGGGGACTTTGCAAGGGGGGGGACTTTGCAAGGGGGGGGGGGGGTAGGAGTTGGTTTGTGGAGGCGCCCACGCTACGTGTGGTAGTAAGGGGTTGGGGGGCGTAAGGGGCGGGGGGGGGGGGGTTGGCAGTGTATGCGTAAGAGTGGAATATCTATAAAACTGTTCAAAATTTCAGCATTTTGCTCTTGTGGCATCCAGCCCCCTGTCAGGGGGCCACAAATCATTTGGAAGCGTTCTTGCACACCATACCATACCTTTGGGGTCCCTCCCCTCCTTCCCCACCCCTTAACAGCCTTGAGACCCACCACAATATGCAAAAATCCAGACCATCCTCTTCACAGAAATCTTCCGTGTGAGGTATCTACTTGTGTGCATTATGACTGACGATCTGCAAAACCATGAAACATGACACAAATGTGGCGGCGGGACCAGAGGAAAACGTGCACCGGTTTGAAGAGGTCGGTGTGGGGGATCCTTTCCCCCCGCCGCAGTCGCATTGTGCATTGGTTCAGCTATTTCACGGCCGTTCCTCAAAACTCACACTTCTGTGAGCACCAGCAGGCAATGGCAGGCATACGACAGGAAGGCCTGAGCTGCTCTTCGGGTTGGATAGGCAGGCTTTCTGCATGAGCTCCCGTCAGGAAAAATGGGACTCAGCAGCTCACGCCGTGCCAGCAGCGGGAGGCCGAGGTAAGGCACGTCAATGCTATTGAAACCCGGGGGACGCCGAGCACTGCTCCGAGCTGGTTTGGCCATGCCCCATAGAATGCCATATATGCCCAGCATATGGGGGCTTTCCATTTCGACAATTCGACAGGGATGGGACGGGACAACCCATGGATCATTCTCGCATCCAGACTAGCGAGTTGCATCCGATTAGCTGCTGGACCTGGGAACACCCGCATGCCTCCATGGCTGACACAGCACCCAACCTAACATCCCAATAGAGAAGTTTCTGGTGTCGTCTGTGAAGTTAAAGAATGAAGATTTTGTTCTTGCTGTTGTATGAATTGAGGGGGCTACAGGCCAACAACCCTCAACAACCCTCAACAACACCTAACAACCCCCAACAACCCTCAACAACCCTCAATGACTCTCAACGACCCACAACCCTCAGTACCCCGGACATCACTAGCCCTTCTTGAGCAAGCCGTGTAACCCGCAGCATTACAGCATTACACTCTTTGCATTATCCAGAAAAGGAACCTGAAACAATCAGGGTAAAACTGGCGCGACAGGTTAATAGCGGTTGAAGGTTTAACAAACATTCAAGAGGTTGTACTGCTGAGAATGGTGAAGCATTGCTGAAGAGGGTAAGTGGAGCTACAACAAGAGGCGCAGCAACAACAATAGTACTCCGCAAACACATGCACATGTAACGATGGCTACCAAACCTTGGAGGCGCCAAAGCCAGCAAAAGGGACCACGTAGCAGTCTTCTGGGCGGTTGGTGAACCGAAAATCTGCATGTAACACGCCGCTTTGTAGCATCTGCCGCACGGTCTCTTCGGAGGGGAGCAAGCGGCCTCGGACATACCGCAGGCGTAGGCAGGACCAGAAAACAGAGGACACCAGACTGATCTGGGGGTCCTGCAGGTAATCGGCGATAAAGAGCAGGAGGTCAGGAGCAAGCCTTGTCACATGCATTGGTACTCGGGCGGTATAAGCATTCTGGAACGCGATGAGGAGCAGTGAGAGGTGTTGTCTGCAAACAACGAAATGTGCAAGTGGACAAAATGAGTGTGTTGCAAAATTGCCTGCACGCCATTTACAGCAAATCATGAGATTTACATGCTGACCTTTGTCATTCGTACGGCAAGAACATAAGATTGAAATATCATCCTCCAAGGCATTCATGAAATCTTAGGTGCTCTGGAACAGCAACATTTCATGAAAATCCAGCAGCACAAGCATATTGCCAAACCTCTTGCCTGCTTCCCGAATCTGTATTCACATACAGTATGACACCATGTGCCCTGATTGCCGTATCCTCAATACATTGCTCTTATTTGCCTGCTTCTGGCGTTGCGCATTTCTCGTTTGATCGTTTCATCGTTACTGTGCACTTAACTTGCATACCCCGGAAACTGAAACACACCCCCTCAAATCCCATATATTCTTTTTGTTGTCGCTGTTATGTTACCTTGCTGCCTTGCAGCCAAGTCTAGCCAATACTTCAGCATACTCTGTCTGTGTACAACCGGGGCACGCAAAACAAAACCAAGCATGCAACGCAAAACAACAGCAACGACGAATATGTGACAGTGTATCAATATCTGCACCCTCCTTTTCTTCGTCTTCCTCCTTCCCCCTCCCCTCCTCGGGTTTATTCTTTGGCAATTATGCCAAGCAAGATGCTTTGGTAATCCGAGGCATCCATGGATAGTCAAACCCTCACGGCCAGGGTCCCCTTAGACGCAGAACAGCAGCTACTCAAGCCTCATTCCGCTAAGGTTGTCTTCGGACCATTCCACAGAAAGGGTCAAAATAGAAAACCACTTCAGCAGCATCAACATCTCCTTCCGCACAAATTTTGAAAACAGGCTCTGCAATAACACGGTGCATGCACGGTAGTGCACAGGCGTGTGCTAAGCTCACGGGGTACCTTCTTCAGGAGTGTTTTCAAGCGAGATGGCTCTTCTGGCTGGTCTCTGAGGACACAGTGGTTTGCAACGGGGCTATTGGCTGTGCACATGCCTGGGTCTTTACTGCCACCTGGTTTCTTCTCTTGGTCTGAAACAAACCCAGTCTCTTTTCCTCCTGGGAGTGTCTGTTTGCTAATACTTTATCATTGTTTGGAGAAGCGTGTCATAATTTCGGCGCAGCCCAGGCACGCCCTGCACCTGCTTGTTTCTGTGCCAAACAGCAGTAAGCGCGGATTGCTCCGATTTTCTTCGTCAGAGTGTCGCTATGAAACTCGACGGACACTCTGATGACTCGTGGGTCTTGACTGAGGCTTCCATCGATGTTGCCCGTTTGCCCCAACGATGCAATGCGGCGCCTGGCTGAGGCTGAAACCCCCACTCGGACGGACCGTAAAAATGATGCCAGGAGTGGGAAACCAGATGTAATCATGGAAACGAAAGCGCAGAGCTTTATGAACTGCCGGTGCGGCTGCATTGCTGCGCCATTTTCGATTGGGGAATTCAGTTTCGGGCAAAAGACACCGCCATAAGGAAGGACGGAGAGCTGTCCTGAAACATCCGCACCAAATGCCTGAGCATCAGGACGGAGGCAACGGGCAAAACAAATGGATTCTGCGCACTGGTGTTCCGAACCTGCAACGGGCATGTCTCTGGGGTCTGGAAGCCCCCCTGCAGAGGCAACGCAGGCTGGAGTCAAGGTCAGCATTGGGGTACAGGCCATCGCACAGAGCATACATACAAAGGTCAGTGTGTCTGGGGCTGAGCAACTTCTAGGCCTGCACAGTCGGGTCGCAGAGTGCCACAAAGAGCGGTTAGCAAACAACCGGACAATATCATTTCGGGGCATAGAATCACAAGCCCCAACGATTTTCAAAGGAAACGGGTTTTCTCACCACATGGGACTACACTTGAAGGACGGCTCGTTGGTGGTGGTATCAACACCAGGGCTCATTGACGAAAGTGATGGCAATCGCAATCGCAGGTCAAATGCATCGGTTGAGGGTTAATGCAAACACTGCAAAATCGCACTGTCAAAGGACAGTAGCTGCAGCCGCTGCGTTCTTACAGCGCAGTACGGAGGTGAGGGTTAGAGTTCCAGGAGTTCAGACAGGGAGAAGGGGTCATGCAACGGGTCAGATGCGGGCCTGAGGACAAGTCTCAGAGGCCACGGTTCACTGGTTTCACAATCTCCAATCGTAACACGACACACGAGTGCCTGTCGCGAAGGAGGGCTGCACGCAACATCTGTTGCTCGACGTCCGGCTGGAGCAACTGCAGTAGCCAGGACATGGGCAGGGCGAACTGACGCCTGGCCCTCCGCTAGACCGCAGGCCCTCTGGCTCTGCTTCTACTCATTGCGCGCTCGTTTGAGATGGTTGAGCTACGCCACGGTCCCAACGAACCCTTGGGGGCAATGGTCAACTGTACACCGTCATTACACGCGGTACGACGTGGGAACCCACTCACATGGACATACCAACCGCCAGACGCACTGACCTGAACACAACCGCCCTGATGCTCCACTCGCAGGACGAGCAGCAGGAGCAGGGTGCGACCGGGAGAGCCCCCCGCAGGAGTGTAGGGGCAACAGGACTGCGTTTGAATGGTACCCCGAGGGGGAGCGAGCGCGGGACTCGCCGCTCTCCCGACCGTGCCCCCGGGTTGGGCGCCCCTACCCCGTGGCACGCCGTCCCTGATCTCAGAATGGCGTCCGGGGGAATCCCCCCCGTTGCCCTGCCGCCGGACTTCTTGGCGGACTCCCCCGGGGGCCTACCCCCCCGGCGGCGGTCTGTAGGGGGCTGCTCACAATTCAATTCCGACAGAAGCGCAGGGGGTCCTGTTCTGAAGGAGAACGAGGTCGTGGCCGTCACCAGCGGAATAGTACTGAATGATAGCCTCGGGTGGCACGCCGTCGCCGATCTGCGACGCAAATCGCCCGACGGAGGCTCAAGGCACGCAAGAAACGGACCGCAGCGGCAAATGGATGCCGATGTTCGCAGTGTAAAGTCCACGAAACGCACACACCCCCAGAGAAAATGCACCAGAGACTTCTGGTGCAACGGAGGCAAGCAACGTCTTACATTGTGACTCGAGGCAGTGCAAGCGCCACCAATCCGCCCGCGTCCAGTTTGACCTCCGAGAAACGCATGCACGACCCCAGAAATGTGTGACCACGCGAGGGGCAAACTTGCGCAAACTTAGACGCCTATCGACCACCGCAGGGCCAGGGCCTTGCATGTTGCGAGGGGCGGGGGGGCGGGGGGGCTGTTATCTCGGATGTAGGGAGGGTTTGTGGGCCTGTCTGAGACCTGCAGGCGGTTGTGGGGCACTCTTCTTGTGCGACTGCGGCACGGATCAAGAAACCCTGCGTTGAACACGATCTCTGGGATTCGCGACCTGCAGCCCTGAACAGTTATATTACACCCTCAGCCACCTGCTCCGCAACACGGGTGTCGCCGGACGCGGTCTCGACCTAAAACCACGCGGAACTGTGTTCGAAGCTGGGCGGGGGGGGGGGGGTTTTGGCATGACGCCATGGTGTGATGATCTCGTCTGCAGCTGGCGGCGCCTACTGGCCGATCGCCATTCGCTGCCCTTCCCTTGGACCCTTTCCCTCCATAGGCGGTGGTGCCCATCAGCTTCTCACCACCCTTTGACCTTCCTCTTCCTCCTTGCCCTAACCTTCCCTCTCCCCTCCCCTTTCCCTTCCCTTGGCCTTTCCCTCTGTAGGGCACCGTGCCCATCGGCCTCACCACACTCCTTCCCTTCCCTTTCCCTTGGTCGGTTGTGCCAACGGAGCCCCCGGACTTACCCTGTTTCACTTCTCTGCGTCGAGTCCACGCAGAGGAAGGCAAATGCCTTCGCCGTTGGCCAGGTGCGTCCAAGCGGCCATCCCATGCCGGCGGTGAGGTACCTCTCCCCAAGGGGGGGGGGGGGTGAGGGCTGCCATAACATCTCAGTCAGCGTGCCGGGCTGGTACTGCCGGGTGCACGCATTGGTTTGGGTTTTCAAGAGGAATTTGTCCGCATTCCTTGTTCAAAGACGGCGAGGAAGCGTACTTTTTGCGAGTGGGAAGGGGGGCCGGGGGATACGAGGGCAACGCGACCGAATGCGTAGCCAATCCGTGTGTTCCAGTGGAACAGCCGCACCCCTTTGAAATGGCGGGCGGCCTCTGGGGCGAGTGCCACGCTCTGCCCAGTGCCGCCACAGCTTTGCACGAGGGCCCTGCATTGCGGGGGGCGAGGGAGGCTCCGCGTTCAAGGACCGACGGGGGGGGGGGGGCACGACCGGGGGGGGGGGGGGGGGGCGGCTCGATCCCCGAGGCGCCCGGTGTTCAATAAGCGACCAATACGATTCAAAACGCTCGCGACGCCGGGCTGATCCTTTTGAGTCACATATATCGGGGGGTTCAAAAGTCTGCCGCTAAAAACTTTCGGGACGCGGCCGGCCCAGCCCAGATCAGGCCACCGTTGGTTTCAAAGTTGGGGGAAGGGGAAGGGGCGCGCGAATAAGTCCCACCACGTGCCATTTGTCGCAGCTGATGCACTGCCCAAAGCACCAACTCCTTCCGATAGTGCGCCCCCCCAAATGAGCAACACATGTGGCCGCACGCGTTCAGTGGGAAAGCGGTTTCCTCGAAGGCGCAGACTTGACGGTCCGGAACCCGACCCTCGTTTCGCGTCCTACATGGCAGCCAACTGCAACATGATCACACTGAACTCCTGAGATTGCAACGGAAGATGTGGGGCGAGCCCAATGCCAGCGTCCATCGAGAACGGCGATACCATCAACAATTAGTGCAATACACTGCGCAGGAGAGCGCGTCGGGCTTCATGCGGTCAGTACTCGGTCGGCACACCACCGCAGGGGAACGCAGATACTGCGACGCATATCCACTTGGACGTGGCATGTGCCAACGTGGGCTGAGCATTCATAACGGACACACCGGCCCAGGCGCGCAAGACACAGACATACATCAAACGATAGCTTCCCGTCGCCAAGAGAATTGTATTGCATTGCCAACCGTTCAATCTGTGAATAATTCTGTTCGTGCAGCGGATTGTAGACCTTGCACACCTCCAGGAACTGCACCGCACAGGGACAAGGATGCAACAGAAAGGCCCCGGAAAGCTGCACCAGACGGGGCCTGAGGCCTGCATGCCTTGGTGTGCCCCTACCACTGCTCCGCCATGAGCCCACACCGAACCATCCTTTGCAGCCACGAAGAAACTGAAGGGGGCCAAGCCTTGCCTCGCCCTGCTCCCCAGCCCCGTTCCGTCACCTGCGTTCCATACCACTCACCATAGCGCTGGGAGCACGGGACTGAGACCCCCCCCGTTGCACACTGCACCACTCTACTCCACACTGCACCACTCTACTCCACACTGCACCACTCTACTCCACACTGCGTCCAACGCCCTACCCACATTGCCATCCATGGGCTGGCCCTCTTGTCTATGCACGTGGAGGCACCAGGTGTGCTCGGTTCCTCACCTGCACCTCGTGTTGGTGTAGCCCCACGGTGCACGGCTCTCACTGGGGCGCCCCGTGGCGAGCTGTGCCCCAGGGGGTACGCCCTTCGGTGTTATTGAGATGTGTGTGTTGACCTGTGGTCATGCCTGCTCCCACTTTCTCCTGAGAACGGAAGAAAGGTGTCCGCAAGTAGTTGTTTGTGGGGCTGAGAGCTGCGAAAGGTGCCCGTGTGTCAGCAACTTGGGTCCGCAACCGCAGGTTGAGCGCTGCAAATACTATGTGTGTCGGCAACCTGTCTAGCAGCACTAGCCCCCCCCCCCCCCCCAAAAGATCGGGCCGAGAAACAAAGTGGTTTCAAGGGGATTTAGATCTGGGCTGGCAGCACACATGCTCAGGGGGTTGCGTTTCAGAGGTCCTGTGGTATGATCATGATGTATCGCCGTGAGCATTTCTGTGTCCTTGGCCGTGGCCGTGATCATGCACAGTGAACTCGCATGTCCAAAAACAACTATCTCTATACCACACACGCCACCCTCCCCTGTCATACACGGCCTTGCCCTGACACAAGGACCCGTTCCCCTAGTTTTTTCTGATGACGCTTCTGTAGCGGTTAATTGCATGCACTGGAGGCAGTGAAGGCCATGTAGCAGGCTGGACTGGTGCACTTAAGCTCCATTTCCCTTCATCTTGCATTGCTGTCCAGCGCTTTCACGATAGTGTGCTGAGTGGATGCAATCTAGCAGTTCTTAAGAGGAAGCGTGTTGAAGAAAGATACAGCAGTCTGACAGCTGGTGCAAATGTGGCGGGGTACAGTAGCATCCGGCGGGAAGACATCACGGCACCATTTTGGCGGTACATCGAAATGCTTCTATCCATTGTCAGTCCCCCCCTCACCAAGATGCATGCTCAAATAACCCTACATGCCCTGAGCCCCCAAAACATGCCTCAGTCGTATTCAGCCAACCATCCCCATTGACATCATATTTGGAAAACTCGAACCGCAGGTCGGCCTCTGAGGTCATCGCGAGAGAAACATCCTTCTGCATGTCCCGAACCTCGTTTTGCAGCTGCCGGACCAGTGCGTCCTGCTGGGGGTCCAGTGCAAGGCCCCTTTTCCCATTTTCTTGCAGCCAAGCCAAATGGAATTGGTCGTATGGGACTAGACGGTAGGCTCTTTCCTTATCTGCATGCAAATTGATGGCGATGAGACGCATCGGACACCAAAGAAATCCGTGAACAGCAATGCGCAACCAAACCACACTTATGAAGCGATCCCAAATGCCCGCGTACCATCACAAGCCCTCCGAAAAATTCAACGTCTTGAAAATGGGCCGTTTTGGGACCAAAAATGGGTTAAAAATGGGTCAACCACGCACTTTCCCAAAAAGGATCTTCCACCATCTGGGATGCTCCTGCAGGTGAAATGAGCCTATTTTACTCTCGTTTTGACCCCTCTTGGCCCATCAAAAGCCAAAGAAGCCTTGAAAATGGGCCAAATATCTCGCGCAACCAAACGTGACCATACACAGTCACCCAGAACGATGTGCACCAGAATAAGAAAACGCAACCAAACACAAGCAATCACACGCAGTCACAGACGCACCATCACAAATGAATCTAAACCACCAACACACCAAACACGTCCACGTACAACCGGAGGGCAGTTGCATGCGTGAAAAATAGAAGCAACATCGTGGCAATGCTGTACATACTTACATACTTAGCAGCGACAAAATATTTGCGTTCAGATCACCATCATCCACCCTGACTGACTGCCAAAGGCTACTGTTGCAGCCAGAACCCAAGTTTTGATCTTCCACGAGGTGCACCTTTGTGTGTGCACTCGGCTGTGGCAGCACCTGGCCGCCCTACCCACCAGATGCCCCACACCGCCTTCATCGCCACCCAACTTTTGGAGCCCTACGTATGCACACACCAGCAGCTATGACAGGCCCTGCCTTGCCTGTTGCGGAGACCGGGGGATTGCCTTCATTGGGATTCTCCAACCATATCACAGGGCCCTGTCAGATCACACATGAAAAGACATAGAATGGACAATGCACAATGGAAACAGGCAAACCAGTGAAGGCCCAATTCCCCTTCCACAACGCACGATATTTGCCTCTCCTCTGAAAACTTCAATGACCCAGCAAGCTCTGTGGATCCTCCATCTGAGACAGTATCTGATGAATCTGAGACGGAGGCAGCGAATCTGGGGGGGGGGGGGGGGGGATGCAAGTCGTGACGTCTGAAGATGCAATACAGAAAACAAAATCAGCATATTATTGTCATTGCAACTTGATGCGGGGGCGTAAAAAAGCAACGCATGTTGTGTACGCGGGGCAGTGCAAGACGTGTTCGTCCGAAACAAAGCTTGATGCATGGTCCCATGATGCCTGCACCCAGGATACATTGCAAACCTGGCCCTCATATGGGCATCCTCTGGTTGTTCTGTTTCTATTCTTCACTCTGGCTTCACTGTCCAGCTCTGGGATGGAATCACCAGCGTCGCCTTCGACTCACAATAGGCGATGCAAATTTGGCAAATTTGCCCATGGATTCCACAACAAGCACAAAAATGCAGGAAGCAGCTCCTGGAAGCACCAATGTGTGAGGCTCTGCACGCCTTGTCCGGTCTGCACATTGCACACTGTACACCGTAACCCTTCCCTCAATACCAAAACCTGGAATTTTTTCATGTGGAAATACCAAACGCCTGTTTTTGTTTTGCTGTGTTGTGTCTTCTTATGATCATGTCGGTTTGGAGGTTGATCAAATCACTGTCAGGGAGTAAAAACCTGGCAAAGAGGGCATCTTTCGGGGCTAATAGCAGCAACGACAGACACTGTGCAGAGCGCACAGTGTGCACTTTCCTACTGCGACGTGCAATCTGCAGTGTACAGAGTGCGCCGCAGTGAGACGAAACCAGACACCGACGCACGCTGTGTAATGATCTTGGAATCCGCACAAAAACCGCGCGTCTCTGCCAACTTCTGACTGACCTGCGTGCCCGCTTTGGGACCTACGGTGGGTGGAAAACTGGCGAAAAATGGCTTTCGCCAGAAATGTTTAGGGTCGACCCTAGAATGGGGTGTGGGGGCCCAATTGCTTCCTCCTTAACCTTTAGGGAGGCTCAGAAGCTGCGAAGTACTTACTTACTGGTGGTTGGAAGAGCGGTTGGGAATCAAAGTCTGGCGCAACAGAGCGTTGTTGGCCGCTGGGGGTGAACTAACACGGTTGGGGCGGCCCTGAAAGAACCCCTCTAAGTGCATCCCTATGGTATGGACGGCAAATGAGGTGCCTGTGCCTGTGCAGTGTGGCCGGACGCGCACATCCACCTCCAAGCGAACGAAATCCTTGTCGTCAAACTTGATGGTGGCAGTGCCCTCCGCCGGGAAGATGTGGTACGCCGTGCCCCGGTACCACTGGCCATCGCCCCCCTCCGCTATCGCCCACTGGGTCTTCACCCGGGAGCCCGCATACACTCTCCCATTAAACCCTTCGATGTAGTTGTAGTGTCCTTCGGCCTCCGGCCCCGGCGACTGAGACCTTGGCGACCAATCCGGGAGTACGGGGCTTTGCGGGGCGGCCGTGTTGAGCTCCGGGACTCGCTTGGTGACCACTGGTGTGAGCCTCGCCGGGGGCGTTACTGATTTTGGAGGCTCACAAGCACACGCCGGGGGCTTGCCGAAGTCAAGGGCTTGCAAAGTCACTTCTAGTTCCGCGATCCCTGGAAAAGCAGTTGTTGGTATGCACCGGTGCCTCACAAGCCACAGCACGTCAAATGCACAAAATTGCCACAAGCTGTTGCAAACTCCGGCAACTTGTCTCCTGAAGAGAACGGACTTCGTTCCCCGGCTGTTCGCGTTTTCAGCATCTTTATTCTTTGGTGTCCAACACGTCTAGACGTTTTTCAAGAGCTGCCTCGTTTGTCTATCAAAGACTTTTTCTCGAAGACCTTTTGACACCATTGTGATTCTATCGTTAGCTTGATTTAGCATAAGGGAGGGTCGGGCCGCGCGAGCTCTCCATTGTTCTCGAATTTGGGTCTTGTGGAGCCCAAGGCGGGTCACCCATACATCGGCATCGCCAAGGGGAGTTGGCCTAGTACTTGAAATCGGCCACCCACACCATGCCGCCCCAACGGCTGGTAGCAAGGAACGCGTGACAACCAACTTAAGAAACAATCACGGGCACATTAAATCACGAGACAATTCGGCATTGGTTGCACAACTTGGATACATCGGCATTGGTTGCACAACTTGGATACATTGAGTACCTATGCACGTTGCAAAAAGGGTGACAAAACCTAGAGTTTGTACACCACCGGGATGGTGGCGCCGATGCATGGGCGCGGAATGTTGAGTTTAGTATAGGATTTACACGGTTTATGTGGAGTCTTCTCGGCATTGGTTGCACAACTTGGATACATCGGCATTGGTTGCACAACTTGGATACATTGAGTACCTATGCACGTTGCAAAAAGGGTGACAAAACCTAGAGTTTGTACACCACCGGGATGGTGGCGCCGATGCATGGGCGCGGAATGTTGAGTTTAGTATAGGATTTACGGAGTCTTCCCGAGTCTTCGCTCGACATTATTGAGCCTTTGCTCGTTGCCTTTGGCATTGCCTTTGGGGCGCACAACGTACGACGAGCCACAAGGTACACACGGAGTTACGCTCACCATCTCCTTCCTCAATTTTCTTGATCGCCACCCCCCTCCATTGCCCTTTTGCGTTTGGGAAAGGGCTCCTAAACGAGAGTAGTTCATTGATCGCATTTAGCGGCGAGCGGAGCTACGGTGCATTGCAACGTCGTTTCCCTTGAGAAGGAATGGTGGTGGAGTATCATGGGGACGCGGTGTGTAAGATGGACACATACCTTCTCCGCGTTCACAATCTTCAAGCGTGATTGATTTCCTCTCAGATACTCCATTATACAAATCTTGAGCGTACACCGAAACCCACCCCATCATCTCTTCTTCATCTTGTTCACCCATAATGCTTAGCCTAAGTATAAAATGCGCCAACAAATTGCACGGTTGTAAAAGGCAAGGTGGCTACGGTTCAACCGATCCCATCCCTCTCGGTTGCTCGTCGTGGCGCAAACTTGGACGAGACCAAAAACACCTATGTTAGGTGGGTGCATGGCATAGCCACCCGAGGAAAATAGGTGGTAGCTTGGTGAGCCAAGCGTGCAGACGCTCCCCATCCCCGCGCGCTTTGGGAGCATCACCGGTGGGTGGGTATGGGAGGGAGCGAAGATATCGCACGCCGAAGTTGTATCGGAACCGTTTCATTCCCTGTGATGATTGTCATTGAAGGGAAGGACCCAAGGGGAGACGGGCAAAGCAAAAGGATTCGATTGTCTAACTATGAGAGAGGAAGGCAAACGAATGGCCGCGTTATCGAAATCCCCAAAAAATACCCCTCATGGAACCTGATCATGGTGTTGTCGACGTTGGCGATGTAAATGGCAAACTCTTCTTCCCATTTCGGGTTGCGATTGGAGTCGGTCGTTCGTGTTCGGTATTGGCGGCTCTCCAATTCAATGACCACGTATGCATGTCGCGTTCCAAACCATTCTTGGTTGTACAAATTGCGTGCGCCATGGATTTTAATGTTGAGCTTGCCCATCTCACAATCCCCGAATTACCAACCCAAACATGTTGAGTTCTAAAATAAGACACACAAAGGCGCATCAAACGGAGGATGTAGGGTCAAATTGTGCAAAGAGTGGATAAAATACACAAGAGCACCGCATCAATTAGCATCCGATGAAGCATCGTGCATTGTGCCGCAACGTTCCCAATTGAAAATTCATTGAGCTCCAAGACGAGAAATTTGACTTCCTTTGCTGATTGATCGGTCACCACGGTGCTTGATCGCATCGAAGGACTTTATTGCATTATCTTATCTTGGATTTCGCATCAACTTTACGAACCATCTCGTCAAGTTCTCGTTACCGCCTCACCTCCTCATCTTGTCTTGTCGCGTGCATCCTCCGTAGTTAGGGTAGGAATGATGCGGGTGTCATCCGGATTTGATTCCCTCCGCTTTGTGAATCAACGTGAAATCTTCCTTGCGCATGGGCAACCCTAAAGTACCCTCGTAATGATTCATGGGCTTGCGGGATCTTTGATTGGTGCAACGAAACACCGGCAGACACCTCCTTCGCAAAGTGAGCGGCATCGCAAGGTCCCTTCAAGAGCAACGATCAAAAAATCCGACAATGTGGCACGGGCCCGCAAAAATCACAAAAGGCCTATGTTGCAGTGTCTTCCCACTCCCAACTAATGACGATGGGTTGTTCGTACGTTGACGGGCCTCCACGATATCCCCCCCCTTCCCTCCCCGCGGGGGATCGTGTGCTTCGTGGTACCCGGGAATCGTAGTGGGATTCGGTTGGGAAGGGAATCCCGAAGGGATGGGAAGTAGATAATTTCAACATCCCGACATAATCGCGCGTACAACTCCCCTATTTTATCGTAGGGGTTGCGATCGGAGTGACCGTTGGAGGGGTTGAAGTACGGTGACGATGCTGGAGTACTTGGAGTAACGTGTTAGGCATCGCAAAAGCATCAAAACAAATCGGGTATCTACTTCCAATGCATTCCCCGTCTCATATGTAGACACATCTACAAAAAGGCATCTTCTCCAAACCTAATAAACATCAAACTCGGAGGGGACGAGGTTTTGGGACAAATTGGGGCCAAATTGGTTGGCCCATGCTTGGTTATCGCTTGGTATTACCCGTGGTATTATACTTTTCAGAGCACACGAGTGGCGTGGAATTTTTTCTATCGACAGGTAAGCAAAGCGAAGGCTTAGTGGTGGTACAACATGGGTTTGGCATGTCCCGACCGTGTTTTGCCTTACCTTCGCTTCTTCCCGTGGCATGTTCATTTGGGGGAGTCATCAAAGAGGTGGCGAAAAATAGGGAGGCGGCGCGTAGTGCCGTAGGGTGTTGCCACCCCAGGGATTCGTGGTGGAATCGAACCACCGATCTTTTGATCTTGAGTCAAAGGCCGTACCACCGGGCAAACGAAAAGAAGTAGCACTAGTGCTTAACTCCCCGGCACCCACCGTAAATAATTTGCAAATCGGTATCAAGTCAACTTGACACAGCAACTTTCCTTTGCAATGTTCGGTTACAAAACCAACAAATGGTTGGCACTCCACGCAAAGCCATGCTTTGGGTTGCATGCAGTACGCAGGAATGGTTGAGGTGTGTGTAAACAAGAATTGACAAGGAGATGGATGGCGGGTTGACGCGCAAGCGCATCTTCCCGCCACTACCAAAAATTCAGCTGTGTGCTGACCCCCATTGGGGACCAGCACTACTCAGCCGCCGCAAGAAGTGCAAGTCGCAGCAGCGAAGTAGCAGGATTATCTGCATGATCACAACCACTGGCAACCAGGTATGTTACCACAGTGGTGAGACTTGGCTTGCCACCTTCAGAAGTGTTGCAAATACAGAAGGATGGGAGAATAAATAGGAACGGCACAATCAAGAAACTGGATCGCTGCTGGCACCTCGGGCGGATGAGCGACAATCTGATACGGGCGGCTGCTTACGCGCGGGGCTTTTTGGCCGGCTCGTTCAAATTTTGGGAATATCTTCAGCAGGAAACCACCAAATGTGGATTTTTTTGACAGACCTGTAGCTTGAGAGCTGTTTTATAGCTGGGAGCATCAGAATTTCTGTCACAATGCACTGTACCAGAATTTCTGCCCTGGGGGGTTATGGCATTTTGGCCCATATCTGGCAAAATCCCAAAATTGCCGTTCAAATTTTGGACATTTCTTCATGCCAATGCCATGTTTTTTGATTCCGAGCTTTTCTGCTACATTGGCATTACAATCCGCTTTAAATGGATCCTCGCCTAGGTCAATTGGAGCCAAAGTGCCTCTTTAAAGTCCAATATTTGAACAACCGTTTTCTTGCCTTTTCTGTCAAATTTCTCAGCATTATGAGGAGATCTTCTCGCAAATGCGCTGTGGTCACAGACCATGAGAAGTTGATCGCAACTCTCTCTCAAAAAGATCGTGCTTTGCGAGGTGCATGGGACATCCTCAATGGAGTTCTCAAAGGTCCCACACAAGCCGGAGATAAGTGGGTTATCCCAAAGAACCATATTGCCTACTACTTGAAGAAGCTGAAGGAAGAAGGAGTTAGCATTGAACTGGAGGTGAATGCCCCCCAACCTGAAGAGTCAACTCCTCGACGTCGAGAAGATGTTAAGGTTGATCCTTGGGACCTGTATGCCCAAGCCTACCAAATAGCCCCCCCAAAGCCCCCCCAAATAGCTCAAAGTGAGCAAGAGACGGCCTAGCACGGCCAGGATATCTTTTTAGTACATGTTTCAAGCTACATTCTCCAAAAAAAGCGCCACAAAACTCACCGGTGGCGCCAAGTTACCCCCCCGGAACTTTCGGTGCACACCCAAAAATACTGTGTGCCACTGTGGCGGTCAAACCTTGAGAGCCCCACCCCCCAACCAAAATAGCTCAAAGTGAGCAAGAGACGGCCTAGCACGGCCAAGGATATCCTTCTAGGACATGTTTCAAAGGACATTCTCCAAAAAAAAAGCGCCACAACACCCACCGGTGGCGCCAAGTTACCACCCCGGGACATTTGTTGCACCCACCGTGCAACATGGCGAAAATTGCCCAAAACAGGCGAACCCCCCTACCATCCCCCCCCATTAGCTCAAAGTGAGCAACAGAAGGCCTAGCACGGCCAAGAATATCCTTTTAGTACATGTTTCAAGCTACATTCTCAAAATAAAAGCGCCACAAAACTCACCGGTGGCGCCAAGTTACCACCCCGGGACTTTCGGTGCACCCCCAAAAATACTGTGTGCCACTGTGGCGGTCAAACCTTGGGAGCCCCACCCCCCAACCAAAAAAGCCCAAAGGGAGCAAGAGACGGCTCAGCACGGCCAACAATATCCTTTTAGGACATGTTTCAAAGGACATTCTCCAAGAAAAAGCGCCACAAAACTCACCCTTGGCGCCAAGTTACGTCCCGGGAGAAAAAAATTTCCCCCTAAAAAACAGAGAAATTTTGGTAAAATTTTATCAAGTCAAAATGAATTATTGCAAAATGTTTCGAAACTCATGCATATGAGTAATATTAGAATACATCGTTCTATTCTACACAAAAAGGGCTTTCAAACAAAAAAAAACGGTTTGTAAAACGGCCACGGTGGCACCAAGTTATGAATTTTGCGGGCCGGACGCATGTGACTGTGTATGCAAGTGTGCACTTGGTGAGTTTGGGGTAAGTTGGTGGTATTATGCCGCCTATGTGGGCTTTCCGGCCCCATTGTTGACGTCTACATGTGCCCATTGATGCCCCAGGGCACACTGAGCGGTAATTGGTAAGAATATCGAGCCGGGGCGCCCGCCCCGGCCTTGTTTTTTTGAAAAATTTCGACCGTACTAGGACAAATCTATAAGCAAAAGCGCCAGCAGGATTGCCAGCTAAAGAAGGTCCCTACCAGGACCAGCCCCCGCTGTGCCCCTTCCGCCTGTAATCCCTGCTGATTTGCTCCGGATCAATGCTTGCATTTCTCAAAGTCCAGGGTCCAAAATCCAAAAATATAGAAAATAAAATCCTCCTTCAACCCTGAATAGCAACCAGATCCCACAAGTACAGCAATAGCCCAATTCACAATCCAATACGGGCTGCGGGCTTCCGTTCAGCACACCGGTTGTCTCACGGTGGCGGGCATGTACAAGAATTGCACCAAGGAAGAAAGCCCTGAAATTGGCATATGAACACATACGAAGCAAAGTTGGGGAATGATGGAAACACACACACTCACAGCCATAGACCCCTCATTTCCTGGACTCAAGACCTTCCCTTGACTCACCAACCTGATGCCCTGAACCGAGTCCAATAAGATGGCTAAATGCCATGTGTCAAAAGTTACTACACAAACCCCAATAATGTGTTCTCTCCCAAGCCTCTAAATCCTAGCCCAATAGGGGAGGTGGAGTGTCATGGCCTAGAGTGGCACTCAGGACCATGCCCTACCCTGACATAACCTTGGTTGGACTTGGAGTCGAATGGGCTTGGAGATATGCCCCATGAGTTTGAACTCATAACATGCCAAAAAACTGCCAAATCACACCATATTGGCCATATATCACATATATGCTCAAAATTGAAGTTACCAATTATCCGAAGGCTAAAAGCATGCATGGAATCGAAGTCTAGTATTCATGGAGGATAGAGACCAAAGGCCAATGCCCATGTACATCCCCATTTTACCCTCGAAACCCCTTCGGATATGGGCACCACGCACTGCCCAAGTCAGCCCATGATCTTGAGACCAATTCTTGTGATCCTTCGTGCGCCAAGCCAAATGGAGTACGCGATCCGGCATATGGTGGTGTTCAACTCCAAAGCATATGCCAACATATGAACAACATACCATGGTTCGACTCTCCATAGGCTTCTTGCTGTTTGCCGACCAGGTAAGTACACAAAATGCAAAAATGAGCAAAAATTGAGGTCAAAAACATGAAAATATGACCAAATACAAAGTTGTCATGATAATATATCTCTATGCTCACCCATGATATCCGCTCATGGTTCAATACACAAATGATTGGAACCATTTGCAAACAATTCCCCCACTTGGATCCCCAATCGGGCGCATGGAGATACCTTCGCCACTCATATCTACATGCCCCATGAAAATGGGAGTGCACTCATGGATCTCTTTCCCAAACATACCATGAGCAATACATATGCGGTAGACTTAGTCTAGCGCTTTGAATTCCACAATTGGGACATGGGCAAAGCCCTTGTCACGTATGGCTCCCCATTTCTTCGGCCACACGAAGATATATAACATGGGCGTGAGCATATCAAACGTATACCATGCATATAACACATACCCTCAAAATGTGGCTCCCACCATGATATGCCATGTCCCTCCATGGACATAACTTCACGTTAAAAATACGTAGGAACCCATGGAAAGTATCTATGCAACCCCAACACTCATGCGGTACACTCGAAAGTCGCATTAAAATATTCGGTTGCACGGTCCAAGAGTTATATATCACTTTATACCCTCTTGACCTTTATCCCTTGACATACCGGGCATGTGTACACACCAAAGGCGTTTGATGCTTCCTAAATTAAGTTGAGACTAAGGCGCTTGCAACCCAACCTTCCTTATTCTCTTTCCTCACACTCGCGCGTAGATATGGCCCTTCAAAGTGGTCCCACGATTCACTTTTGTTTCCCTTATATCTCCAAGTCAAATGGGTGGCAAGTATAAGGGAAACCTGATTCGGGCATAGGGAAAAGAGTATGACCACTCGAAGAAGACCAAATCAAGTGCGGCGATGTCGAAGTCGAAAATCCGATTTCGACATCACGAAAAATTCAGATTAAAATTTCGAGTGCTTATTTAGAAAATAGCGGAAGCAACGAACCCTTTACTGATGAAATCTGACCCTTCATCGGGGTTTCCGCCAAAATATCTGGAAATAACAGTTAACCAATCGGTTAACGCAAAATCGCGAGCCAACTGACAGTCGCCGATACATTGACCATCAGAACGAAAGGCTGAAAAATTACGGAAACATTATGATAATAAAACCCTGTTGATTCCTGATATTCCGATATATAAATCTCCGCTGGCGGTGCCTCGGTACTGAATATTGCCGCTCATAGCCGCAATGACCAAACCTATCACACTATCACATCGGGTTAGGTCAGGTGGATGGGAGAGTATGATATCAGCCAATGGCGGCTTGCCGGCACATAGATACACACCCCAAGTGACCCCAAGATGGCCACGGGGGTCCGAACCGGCTTCACCCCCCTTCTCAAAGCGTTGTTACCGCTCGGAAGTCATTGAAGAGAGGACGGGAAGACCCCAATGGGCTCCAACCCCCCCCCCCCATGTCCCAAGGACACATGGAGGCCCCACACACGTCGTAGGCGTCCCCCATGCCCCAAGGGAGGGGTGAGGACACTGATAATCGGTGCCCTACGCCATATCCGGTCTCCTCTTGATCTACAACATGGACCAAGGGGATCAAAGATAGAAAAACGTCGTCGGTCGACCTAAATAAGTATACCACAATGAAATATATATGTGGAGATCGAGTGAAGGGGGTAGATGGCCAATCAAAGCCCAAAAATCCCCGGATGAACGCCCTCACCCGTCTCCTTAATCACAGAAACGAACAAAATGCCAAGGGGGGATCCATTACGGTGCTACAGCAGCAACCAAATGGACCAACACGTCCTTGACATCCAAAGAAATATTCTTTTTCTTCAGGAAGTCCATCCAGACCGTGGTGTACCTCGGCACAAAACTGCTCGGAGGCTCCCACGAATCCCTGGATGCGGCGAATCCCTTCCAACGGACTTTATAAAGCCTACCCCCAGGCGTCCCCGGGTCCGGCTTGTCCGCCAGGATCTTCTCAGCGGTGAAGTCGTCGTCCTCACCCTCGTCGTCCGAGTCCACATCGCCGGCCGTGAACTCGAAGGTGACGGGACATCCGCTGGGGTCTGGTGCTCGAGGACGAAGCTGGGTATGGTCGCGGTCCAGGATCTTGTTATCCCCCACACGAACCGCATACACATCCTGCCCGACCTTCCGAACGATTACCCCCGGCACATACCAAGATGCCTGCCGATGCCTGTGAAGCAGGTCACAACCCTACCCTGGCATTTTACCCCTAAGGGAGCATTATTTGGCCCTATATATGGGATATATGTGGGATAGGGTATATCATATTCCATTTCCTTGTTAGGAATATAGGATGTGGGATAGATAAGGCAATCATGGATGTTTAGTAGTTATATCAATTAGTGGATGATAGGGTGGATTTCTCATATGTGCATATCAGGTATTTCATTGGCTATGTGTACCATATCTGTTTGCAGGATACTATTCAGTCAACACTATCGTGATGTCTTCGGTGCCAAGCAATGTTGCTGCCCATGCCACTGCGACCTCTGCTCCTGACCACCCGGTCTGGTTTCATGGTAGCAGAGGCGAAAATTTTTCGTCTCTGTTGGGCGTTTGGCATCGCGGAAAGCGATCGGTCCAAGACATCATGGACCAAATTCAAGTTAAAATCTCTTCCCCGGGAGGGATAGCTGAGGGTGTCCAGGTCCCCACTCTCAGGACCTCCTCGGCCCTGACCCCATCGACCGGGCAGGGGCCGCAAAAACGGGCCAAGCCCCAAGTGGACACGAACCCTAAGTTTCCGAAATCCCCGAATGTTCCCATCGGGGCCCCCCATCCTCGAAATCCAGCTGGTGTACCTGGGATGGTTGGGGGGGAAATAGACGGCCACCCTCAGGGAGCGATAAGAGGACCACAATCGCCTATTATGGGCTCGGGAACCGTTACTAGCGCCGAGAATCGGGCAGTAATCGACCAATTTACTGGGGTGATCGAGCGTACGAACGCTGCGCCCTCACGCGCTGCCGACTGGGGTACGATGGCTTCGCCAATGGGGCCAATCGTGGTCGACTCTGGCGCTCCTCCGTCGCTAGGGGGGTTGCCAGAGCCTCAGGTCAGAAAAAACCTGTTTGCGGCAGGGCCCATCAGCCCAATTGTTGACCAACTCGACGCTGAAAACCGTCGAGTACTCGCGCTCACGCCTGATCCCCATGGCCATCTGGGTCCGGCTCGAGAGGCCGTGGCCCTGATCCAGCAAGCCCTGTCGGGGACTAGGCAGAACCCCACTGTGGTGGAATCGTCGCCCACTCCAATGAGTGGATCGCGGCGGTTTCCCTCCCTGGTGGAGGAATCTCCTGCCTTGGGAGCGTATCCCAATCCCCCGAGCGGATCCAGGCTAAATCCTACGATCATCGAGGAATCCCCCACGCAAATCGAGGAGGATGAGTGTGACCAGTGGTTCCCCCTGGCGGTGGAGCAGTGGAACGACGATGAGGAGGAGGAGATTGGAGTGTTGGAACGTCATGAACTCCATCATTCCCCTATTTCCGTTGCCTCGTCGCCTGCACCTCCTGAGCCTATGTCAGGGACCAGGGATCGCCCCATGCTTGTGGAAGAATCCCCGGCCCCCCACTACATCACGGTGGAGGACTCTCCGGCCCCTCAGTTCATTGTTGTGGAAGAGTCCCCGGTGCCTATGAGCGGCGTCAAAAACCGCCCGTGTCTTATCGTGGAATCTCCGGAGCCTACGGAGGACCGGGCCGGTACTACATCTTCAGTGCCTATGAGTGGCACGAAAGATCGTCCATCCCTAGTGGATGATTCTCCGGCAGTGCCGAAGGTCAACAATCTGTGCTGGGGGGGAGGGAATCAGGTGGAGGGAGGTTCAGCAACCCTCCCAATAAATTTGGTCTCTCCCCCCACAAATACATCTCCTACGGAGGACCCCCAACTGCCCAATTGGGGGGGGGATCCAGCGGTTGCAACGGGATCGGAGCCTGTTTTTGCTTCCCATCCGAGAACTCGACCACCTATAGTGGTTCATGAGTCACCACAGTATATTGTGGTGGACGATTCCCCGCCCCCACCGCCGCGACCGAATACTGTTGGTCATGTTCCCCCTCCGCCGTCACCCCGCCACCGCCAGGTGGCTTACATCGAGCACGTGCAAGGAATCCCGCACCTGGTTCGGCCATCTAGTGGTGGGGGTTCGGGGGGGGGACATCCCTCTAGTGGGGGGGCGCCAGCGCCTGTTGCTGCGCGCCCCACACCCCCTTCTCGCCCTGCGGGGGGGCCCTCTGGTCCCTCCGTGGCAGGGGGGGCTGCTGGGGGGGGCGGTGGTGGGTCATCTCCTCCTCGTGGAGGGGGGGGTCCATCTTTTCGGCATTCTGGGGGCCCCACTCCTACACGGGGGGAGGACGACCTACAGCACACCTGTGACTGTCCCCGGTGTGTGGTGCACTACGAAACGTGCATCCAATCTCTGATGGCACAGGTGAGGGACCTGCGAAATCAGAATCTGGAGTTGCAGCGATCCCATCAGGAACTTTCTCAGGCAGTAGCCTCTACTGTGGGCATCAGTCAGTCCTACGGGGACCGGATGACCCAAATCTTGTCTACATTGGCTAAGTTTGACGCGGTGGTTCAGGCATACCAACGGGATTCTAAGGTGGTGGAGGCTAGCGTGGCAGATCATCTTAAGATGTCCAACGGCAACACGGCTAAGTGCTTTAGCGCAGTGGAGTCGCTCGCTACACGTTACGCCGCCGTTGCATCTAGGATCGATGCGTGGGACCACTGGTACTCCACGCCTGCGGAACCCGTTACGGTGGTCCCACCCCCGCCATCGGCGCCTCCGCCCGTTCCTAATCCTACACCGGCGGCGCCTACGGCGCCCATGGGCGCGCCATCCGGTTCATCCGGTGGTGGGTGTGTCCTTCCTTTCTCCGTCCACCCATCCCACGATTGCATCTACCATCCGAACGCTTGTCCGGATTCGGAGTGGCCGAGGGGGGGGGAAGAACACCACGAACACCCCCACCCCCAAGAACCTACATCGTGGAGGGGAATCGCCGAAAAGCCGAAGGAACGTGCTGTTCCCGAGTGGAGGGCGACGCCTAAGGGCGAAGAACACCCCACGGAGCCTACGGCCCCGTGGGCCAATGAAGAGGAGAACACCTCTTCGTTGGGGAACATTAATCCCCTCACGAAAAATGTTTTCACTTCCCCTGGGAAACCTTCGTACACGCCCTCTCATCCTACGGATACGTGTACAGTCTCTCCAGTGAAAGTTGCACCAAGTGCAAGTGGAGGTGCACCCCCAACCATGGCTCCCCCTGCTTACCACCCGTACCAAATGCCTATGGTGCAAAATAGTTACACCAAAGCGGTGGAGGATAGTGATATGCCTAAACCGCAATTTAATGGGCAGCTAGAGTGCTACGACGAGTGGGTGGAGAAGCTTCAACAATGGTTGGGGGGGTGTGATACCATGTACCGAAAGGCCAACGAGGCAAAAATGATTTTGAGTACCTTGCCCCCATGGCTAAAGGCGATCATCAACGCCCGGGTTGCCGAGGCCACCCACCACACACGCACGGCCCCCACCCTCAAAGAGTTGTGGGACTTTTTGGAACAACGTTTCCACGAGTATGACCCCTCAAGGGCTGATGAAAGATGGCGAGCCCTCACCCCCAGGGTGGTTAGAGGGCAAGTGACCCTCATCGACCTTGAAGATTTCTATGCTCGTTGGCAACGTTTGTTGCCTCTGAGCAATGAGACTCGTCCCCACGTGATCCGGGAGCAGCTCCTAAGCAAGCTCCCGTGGATCAAGGAGAAGGTCGTCAAGCAAGAGGCTAAGAATAGCCCAGACAGCTATGTGGTGGATTTTAGTGGCCTTGACCCTTCGCCGGGTCGCGCCCCGTTCGAAAAAGAACTCAGGAAATATAGCGCTCAAGCTTGCACTACGGTTCCTGAGATTGTTTCCTATTCGGGGCCGGGGGTGATAGTTGACTGCAAAGACCCGGCTCTCCAGGAGTGGATCTTGAAACTCAACAACACACCTCACACACGCGGCTACACTATGCAAGTGGAGCAACGTAGGCCTCGTTTGAAGCCTGCGGAAATCTACGCCCTTGCCCATAAAAGCGTGTCAGAGAGGGAAGCCCTCGAACGCCTCAATAAAGGAGACAAGACGACGGTGACGTACACTCATCGCCCTTCTCACAATAAAACCGCGGTGCATGCGGTTAATGCGGAGGCTACGGCGGACCCTGACACCTCCGAACCCGCTGATACCTCCGTCAACGCCGTGGGTCACTCTAAACCTCCGGCGAAGAAACCCGTCGACCCCGGGGCTAAACCGTGTAAGTGCGGCTAGCCCCATCTGCTCAGATTTTCGGACATTCTGCCCAGATTGGCTACATTTTGGTCATTTTCTTTGCTTCGGCGGAATTGCCGCCTCGCAGCTCAGTCACAGGATATTTTCTATATAATTCTGATATGCCGGATTTGATTCCGCGGTCCATTTCCCGTAAATCCGCCGCATTCCGCTATTTTAGCTGGAATCGCCATTTGCCGCTGACGCGCGCTCGCGGGCCAGATCGGCCAGACAATTTTACATAAATAGATTATTTAAATTCTTTCAGACAGTTTTGGACACTCAGATGTATTTAGAATAATTCCCCTCAATTTTCTTCATAGACTGGGATTTTCTGCCGGACCACAATCAGCATGGACCTTGCTTCTGTTGTCGCTGCTCTCGCCTCCGTTGGTGTCCGAGTGTCCGGTTCTACCCCCAATAACAACATCCAGGGAGACTCCTCGCGTGCCTGCCCCACTGGTCTTGCCGGCCCCGAGCCCTCCGGCACCCACAACGACCCAGGGCAGCACTTTCAAACCGCCACCTACCTTTTGGGTTCCGTGTTCCAAACATTGGAAAACACATAAACAAACGGATATGGACATGTCTTGGATTGATTGGGGTGCCACCAATACCACCCTTTGGACGTGTAAGCCTAATTCTCCGTGCAATGACACTCATTGGAACATTGCGGGTAAGTCTAAAGGTGGTAAGCCTAAGGGTGGCGATAAGGGTGGCGGTGGTGATAAGGGTGGTGGTGGTTATAAGGGTGGCGGCGGCAAGGGCGATAAAGGAGGCAAGGGAGCGCCGAACGGGCGCGGACGTTGGTAGGAGTGCCCAGAGGTGCCCCCTTCGAAAGAAGAAAACCTCGGGCACCCCTGTGACACTACCGTGGCTCTCGTTCCATCGAGAGTCATGAAGGGGCATATAGTGACTAGTGAGATTCAAACCGAACTTTCCGTTCAGGTTGTTTTGCCCAATGGAGAACGCAAGGCCCTCCGTGTTTTGGTGGATTTTGGGTGCCAAGCGGTCGCTTTGGCCAACCCCAATGTTTTTGGAGACCAACTCTCCGAAAAATATGAATCCCCCCAACGGAGGCGCCTACTCCAAGCCGATAATGAGACGCCTTTGCCGGGGGGGGACGAGCAAATAGACGTCAAAATTCAATTTACGGGGGTTGTGGATGGTAGTGTTTCACTTCCTCGTGTTGCCCAGTATGGCGTGTCCCCATACCTTGTCCCGAATTTACCTTGGGATATGGTTTTGGGGCACCCATGGGGTTACGAACATTGTGTGAGCCATTTTGCCCGTTTCAATTGTTTGTACTCTCACCATCCAGTGCACTCCCGTTTTTGGATTGAGGACTTCCGTGAGGCTCCACGAACCGGCAAACCATTTTTGGTGAAACCCATTCATGGTAAGGTGTCACGTCAGTCCGTGTGGGGCCTAACCGTTCCAGTCATTGGGGCGGTCGCTCCTACGCACCCTGCCCCGGCCATTGTGGTTACGCCCCCTGGTGGCGAACCGCCTAACCGTGTTGAGGCCGAGAAACACATATCCTATGCCTTGACCGCTTCCTCCGTGGCCCCCGTACAGGACCGGGCTTGTGCTTTGGAGCTCGTTGAATTTGCTCCCGAAGCCCTTGCCCGTGATGTTCTACCTACGCGGCGTGATGGGTCCATGTGGACCCAGTCTGACTATGGCCTCACGCCATATTGGGCCGCACGTGTCAAAAAACAATTTGGCAAAAACCCTGACTTGGACGCCTTCAATAGGGTCCCGGGTATGGCCCAGGCTACCCGTTGGGTTTCGCCGCTTGAAGATTTCTTTTCCACTCCCGCGGACCCCTCCAAATTGTATTGGATGTGCCCTCCCTATCATCGGTTTTCCGATTGTGTTCGGAAAATTCGGCAAGAAAAACTACGAGCCATCGTCGTAGGGCCGAAGTGGACACATAGGGAGTGGTGGAAACCCCTTATGGAAATTACTTTGCAAGGGTACCACCTTCCTGGGCCAGAGACTAAAGCCTGTCTCTATCAGAATGACCACCTCACGCCCCTTCCTCAACGGGGTTGGTCCACGGTGGCGCTATACGTGGACGGTGGTATTGCGGAGGACAATTTGGCGGCCACTAAATGTCATGTGGCCTCCGTTTTGGCACCGGCCGTCTCTAACCCCAACACGGATGGCGAGCCGGGCATGACCTCGGAGGAAGAGTCGGAGGATGAAAGGGTGCCTAACCATTTGGCTTCGGTGCGCACCCTCACGTATCAGGCGACCCATAAAAAACTCCTCGCACCCGTTACTCTTGATCCTACCCCCGAAGATTTGGAGGCACAAGAATGCGTGCGTTCACGCATTGCGAAAATTGAACGAGAGTTATTGGGTGGGGGGGCCACTACCGTTAAGCGTTACCGAAAACGTAAAGGCGCCACACGATTGTTGGCGGCTTCTCGTGTGGGTGGCGTTGTCACCACCCAAGAGCCTATTGTGTCTCCGGAGGTGGAGCTCATGAGGAAACGCATTCTCGCGGACTACGAGCGGGATGTTTTTAGTGGGGAGGTTCGTCTCCGTCCGGACCAGGAACACCCTAAGGTCCGTGGTACGGAGCGGTTGGGGTTTGCTAAACTTGACCTATACCCGAACGCCAAACCCAAGTCCGTAAAACCTATACGGTTGGTGGGGGAGCGTGCCGCGGCGGAGCAAGAAATAGTGGAGGACTTTTTGGCTCGTGGCTGGATTGAGCCGTGCCCTGCCTCCGAATGGGCGTCCAACGGTTTCGTTGTGCCCAAGAAAGAGAAAGGAAAATGGCGCCTCGTGGTGGACTACCGCCAACTAAATGAGGCTACCTTGCCCGACGCACACCCCCTCCCCCTCATAGAAAACATGTTGGAAAATCAATCCAAACACAAGATTTTCACTATTGTGGACTTGAGTAAAGGGTTTCATCAAATTCCCCTTCACCCTGAATCCCGGGCTAAGACCGCCATGAATTTGGCGGGTAAGCGATACCAATGGCGTGTTATGCCTATGGGTATCAAGAATGGGCCCGCTATTTTTCAACGGGTCATGGACCATGTTTTGCAGGGTTTGGATTGTGCGGACGTATATATTGATGATATTATTATTGGTTCCTCCGGTGCGACGGAGGAGGAGCTATTGGCTAACCACGACCGCGACGTGCGTGCCGTGTTGGATAGGCTACGAAAAGAGGAGTTGGTTGCTTCGGTTAGCAAAACCGATTTCTTTGTTCGTTCGGTTGAGTTTTGTGGCCATGTGTTGGAAAATGGCACACGTCGGCCGGCGCCAGGGAAAATGTTGGCGCTTGAGCGTTGGGACAAACCGGATAATGTTCGGGAGCTCCGGGGGTTCTTGGGGCTCGCCAACTATTATTCGGGCTATGTCCAACACTACGCCTCCATAGCTACCCCTTTGATTAATATGTTGAAGGATTTGCCTAAGCATAAGAATGGCAAAAAGATAGGCCTAACGTGGAATGCTTCGGCTAACGAGGCCTTTTTGAAGCTCAAGCGTGCTATTACGGATATTGTTCCCCTCCAACTAGCCGATTGGGATAAGGACTTTGTCCTCACCCCGGACGCTAGTAATTGGGCGGTGGGGGCGGCCCTACAGCAGGAAGGTCCCGATGGTGCCCTACGCCCCCTTGCCTTTTTCTCCCGCAAATTGTCAGGCAGCCAATTGAATTGGAGCCCTCGGGAGAAAGAATGCTACGCCATAGTGGCGGCGCTTTTAAAATGGCATGGTTGGGTGGGGAACAAGCGCGTGGAGGTCCGTACGGACCACCGTAGCCTTGAAAATTGGGCTACGGAGGACCTCAAAACCGTGGGGGGTCCCTCTCCACGCCAAGCGCGTTGGCATGAATTGTTCTCTAAATTCGACCTCCATGTGGTTTACACTCCGGGGCCAGTGAACCCCGTGGGTGATTTCTTGTCCCGTTGGGCTTACCCTGCTAACCCGGCGTTGGGTGATGTGTCCATACATGGGACGGCCCAAGCGGCCGGGGATGTGCGGGACATGATGGCGGCCGAGAAGGAGGAACTTCTCGCCCGCCCCCTTGTATTTAGGGCGGTTGTGGCGCCCGTTGTTACTAGGTCTAAAGCGGCGCCTCGGGCTCAAGGGGCACCCGCGTGTGATCCACCCCCTCTGGCTTCGCCTCCAGTGGGGGGGGGGACGAAGCAAAAGAGAAAGCTTCGGAGACTGGAGCGAATTGTCAAGATAAAAAAATCTTGGAAGTCCCACAAGAAAGCAACTCCTATACATGGGGAGGATGCTCCCAATGTTTTTGAGATAAATTGGGCTAAACACTACCCAAATTGTCAACGCTACAAGCAAATGTGGCAAGATGCCTTGAATGGGAGCTTCCAAGATGGAGTGAGGTTGGTGGATAACAAGCTCGTCCGTAATGGACGGTGGTGTGTTCCTACGCCGCTAGTGCATCGTTTGGTAGCCGAATACCATGATGCATTTCACTTAACTACCTCCAGTGTGGAAAAACACTGGAAGGAAATTAACCATGGCGTGGAAGGTGAGGGGTTGTACAAAGCAGTGGAACTGCAATGTCAAACGTGTCCCTCATGTGCCATTCACACGCATGACACCAAGCGCAAGCAAGGGTACATGACCCCTATGCCTATACCTATGGAGCCCATGGACTCCATAGCGCTTGATGTGTTTCACTACCCTTCCACCTCCCACGATGGAGAGGTGTATGACCGAATGCTCCTATGTGTATGCCGGCTTTCCGGCTACCTCATCGCGATCCCTATTCCTAAACCCCGTCATGGAGACAAGGATGAAGGGCTAACGGGGAGAAGAGCGGCCCATTTGGTAATGGAGCGCTGGGTGGATAGGTTCGGAGCCCCTCGTGAAATATGCTCCGACCGTGGGCCACAATTTGTGAGCCAATATTTCCAAACCCTTTGTTCTAAGATTGGTGCCCGCTCGACTATGTGTCTCGCGGGTAGGCACCAAGGTAATGGCAAGGCCGAAAATACTGGCAAGCAGCTAAGGCGTGCCGTTGCTAAAGCCATTACCTTGAAGAAAAAGAAAACCAATTGGGTAGAGGTTTTGCCCGCCGTTGTACGAGCGTGGCATGAGACTACAGGTCCTTCAGGTTATACCCCTAACGAGATTGTGTTTGGTAAACACAACCGTACTAAGGGGCCTCCTCTTGCTGAGCCTAAGGGGGTGGCCCAAGACGCCGCTCACTACTTCCAACGGCGTGAGGAGCTTATTGCTCTTGCACGGAGGGCTATGATTCAAGTGCAAGAGACAATGGCTCGTAAGTATAATAAGAGTAGGAGGATGTCCCCCAATTTCTCAAAAGGGGACCGCGTATGGGTCCGTCGCCAACGCAAAAATCTTGGCGATAAGACTTGTCCCTATTGGGATGGGCCCTATGAGGTTGTGGCCAAGAAGGCGCACGACCTCTATGTTATTCAAGTGGACCAACGGAGGTTAGTTGACGTCCACGTTGATTGTTTAATGAAAACGGTCAACTCCCCTCGCTCCCCCGTGCCTCTAAATTACACGGAGGAGGTTGCTAGGGTGCCCTCCCAGTTTGAGGAGGACACCTATAATGTCAAGAAAATATTAAGTCACCGTACTTACCGCAAGAGACTTCTCTTCAAGGTGCGGTGGGAGGGTTATACCAAAGATTGGGATACCGAGGAACCCGTTGAAACCTTCTTACCGTCCTACAACAAAGTTTGGAGAGATTACCTGCAGAAACAGAATCTCACCCAAACCGTTGACATCCTTGCCCACCTTGGTGGACCGCTCTCATGAGCGTGCCACGAAAAGGAAACCCTAACCAATATGGATATATTATTGTTTGGGGAAGGGAGGAGAGAGCGAGAAGCGGTGGGAGACAGGAAAGAAGATGTGCATGCACGGCGCGCTCCTCGGTTACAAAAATCCCCACCGGAGCAGGGCGGTGGGTACCGCAGGTTTACCCCACCGTCTACCTCTCTCACCGCTAAAGGCTTGAGAGTCCTTGGGGTGGGGTGGCGTGGCATATAGCCTGGGGCGGAAGTGGGACGTGTTCTTTCGGGGGTCTTAATGCCATTCAAACCCCTATCCTTGGGTCTTACTGGAGCACTCCTACCACCACCAGGACTACTGCCGTCAGTCCTGCCCACGATGACGCCCCCTGTCAACGGTGCTAACAACGTGGCAAGCACTTCCCGAAGACTCTACCGGGTTGTGCGCATGGTGGTGTTTGCAAGGTTTCGGAGTGCCGCCCCGTACCGAAACCACGACCCCACGACCGTCCCTGACCCGTGACCCAAGCCAACGAGCTAAATCATTTGCTCAAAATGGCGAAGGCTTGAAAACTTCGTTGGGTTGGCGGGTACAACCCATTTTCCCTTTTTGTGTTGGGCGTGATGGTTTTCCACCGATTTGCCCTTGTCCACACGAGGGTAGGTATACAAGGTACAAAGTACTCGTGTGGCTCACATTACGTGGAAAAAATTTCGTGGCGTGCAAAATTGCCACTACATACGGCGAGGACTTAAGCCTAGAGGGAGGGGTCGTCCTCTACAATACAAGTACTCTAATATGAATTGCAATGGGTGCCTTTGCCCCGTCACTCTATGAGTGGGTGGGGTCTTCAAAGGCAGAGAGTGGCGTTGCGGATTTGGGCCGTCTCCGCCGCCTGGGTATTCGTCCCCGGTCGCTATGCGTGCCCGGGTTGGGAGTGGGTACCCTCCATTGCCATTGCATGGGGCCGCATGCTGGCTGGGTGTGCTCTTCATGTCCTGGATGAATTTCGCGGGGGAATTCCTGCCTGCAACGAGAGGGAACAAACAATATGATGAAAAGGGCGAGTGTGCACATGCATATGTTTATGAGAGAATATGTATATTAATGTTTTCTCTAGAGTTCCCCACGGGTGGACTTGGATTTCCACAACACCCGAGGGGTCCTCTATCCCAACACCCAACCAAACGGGTTGGGATATGGGCGTGGCATTTTTCTTTATAGAGACCCGTGCGTGGACTTGGATTTCCACAACACACACGAGTCTCTCTGTCCGAGACACACCAAAACCGGGTGTGCCCGTGGCCAATGGTAGCGTGTGTGTGCGCATGCCATTAATTTAGTTACGGGATTATATGGTTGCCTATTACGTTGGTTATCACCCGCCCCCCGAACAAGCAAGACCTAGGTTGACGCCTACCTTTGGGGTTTTGTAGCCGTGTACACCGGCCCAAGTTTACACACGGAGGTGTAAACATGAATCCGTCATACACGGTGTAGAGGGGTTGGGGGAGTAAAACTCCTTCGGGGCGTGTCATCGTGCCCCCGGGGAGCAGGGTGGGCTGATACACCAGCGGGACCGTACGGGCGACCTCCCCAATTTGCAACCTGGAGGTGACCCCCTGCGCTACGGCCCGCCGGTGGCACACCCACCGACAAAGGTAACACGCAAGCTAACCTAAGTGTTTATACGCACGCCCCCAAGACACACACGAACACCAAGCAACAAGGTGGCGTATCTATACACGTGTTCTATTGTGGATATGCTTACTGTTTGTTGTGTGTACGTGAGTAGTTTGTGGAAGCTCTTGCACGTGCCGTATGTGTGGAGTGCCCCCATCACGTGCCCCAAGGCCGCCACCGCGAGACCCACACTCTGTGATGCCCTCCGGGCGAGTGTGTGCCCCCGGGCCCTGCCAATGGGTGTGCGCGCACAAGTGTGTCTTGTGTTTGTCGGTGTGCATCGCTCTATTATGTGTATATGTGATATATATACGTAGTATGGCTCCTAGGTGAGGGGTTAGCAGTGAGGTCAGGTTATTATTACATGGTTATGAGGTTTGTCTATTTAAGTGTGTCTACTCACACCCTCATCCCATCTCCGTACCTCCTCCTTTACCCTCTACGTGGTGCATCACGTGTGACACACATGCTAAATTAAGCATCCACACGGACACGGCCCTTGGCTGAGCCGTGCCCGTAGCATTTAGCCACAGCCGTGGCTGGCTTCCGACACCCCACAGATCCATCTTTTTTGTGTGTCGGTTCAGTTTGCAAGTGGGCCTTTGGCTAGGCCTTGTCTGGGAATTTACAAGCAAGTGAGCAAGCAAGCTTACATCTTACAAGCAAGAACTCACTCGTTAATGCAAGTGTTAAATCAAGCACATCAAGAACATCAAGCACATCAAGCCCTCATAAATTGTCTAAAGCACGAAGGTGGAAGGTGTGGGCATCGTACCCGTGTTTATCTTTGTGCCTAGTGTTTTAAGCGGTTCTTTTACCCTGAGGCCATCGTGACCTCTTCCCTCTAATTAGTGAGCTACCGCGCGCACGGTGGGCCATGGTGGCCGTGTTTGTTAAGTGGCCTAAACATGCACAAGACAGTGGCGAGCACAAGTCAGTCATGCATCCCTGACCACTACCTTTGTTTCCCCACGTGCTCCCTGCTGCAGGCACAGTCCTAAGTTGCTGTCAGTGTCTCCTGTCCCTGTTGCTGGCTTTTCTTTGTCAAAAGTAAAATTTTGGCACTGTCGCGTCGCACCGCTTCGCATGTACCGTTACCTTCAGTTTTGTTTAAAAGTGTGATTTCACTTTGCCTTTAGTTTTAATTCTTTGAAAAACTACCTGCCCTTACCTGCTGGACCCCACATGCCTCATGCGACACGCAGGGACCAGACTCTACGCGCCGCAGCTCGCGATTTTCGCCTACTACTTATTGCGGGACCTGCGGGATCCCGTCCGTCAATTTCTGTATTCTGGCGGTGGTTCGATTCCCACCGATCGGAGCTACTTCAGCGGTCGTGCGGCCGGCTTCGAGATTGCCTGCGTAGGTTCGATTCCCTATGGGAGGGAATCTGCTAACCTGTGATTTGCTGCTGTTTGTGACTGCTACGTTCCTCTTGGGCATGTACTTCCTGCCCGTGGCAGTCGTTTTAAGTGGGGGGGTGAAGCAGGTCACAACCCTACCCTGGCATTTTACCCCTAAGGGAGCATTATTTGGCCCTATATATGGGATATATGTGGGATAGGGTATATCATATTCCATTTCCTTGTTAGGAATATAGGATGTGGGATAGATAAGGCAATCATGGATGTTTAGTAGTTATATCAATTAGTGGATGATAGGGTGGATTTCTCATATGTGCATATCAGGTATTTCATTGGCTATGTGTACCATATCTGTTTGCAGGATACTATTCAGTCAACACTATCGTGATGTCTTCGGTGCCAAGCAATGTTGCTGCCCATGCCACTGCGACCTCTGCTCCTGACCACCCGGTCTGGTTTCACCTGGACAGGACATCCTTGTGGTGCCGCTCCACCCACACGCTGTCTTGGAGAGCATACTTCTGGACCTTCCCTTGCTTGAAGTACTTGGCCCTCTTGTCATGCTCGTCCTGAAGTGCCTTGCACACTTTGGCCGCCGTGTCGTCCGCCTCAGCCATCATGGCATTCGCATCCCGGGCCACTTTGCCATGGTTCATCCACGGGAGAGTGCGTGACACTCGATCCCGTAGGAACAGGATGCGATGGGGCGACAGTCCAGTGGGTCCCGGAAGGTCGTGATACGCCTGGAGCACTCTCCAAAGCGAGTTATACCAGTTCCGGCCCGGTTCGTCAATGTGCAGCTGGCGGAACTTCTCGAACATCTGCCGCCCGGCCACCTCAGCACGGCCATTCGACCGGCTGTGGTATGCCACGGTCTTGGTGTGCCAAATCCCCATGTGCTTGCACATCGTCTTGAACCACGTTCCCACGAATTGACTGCCCCGATCGCTGCAGATGACAGCTGGGACATCAAAAATCGTCAGCCAATGCCTGATCATGGCATTAGCGACGGTCTTGGCCTGCAGCCCCACTCCATGCTTGTCCTTCTTGTCCTTCTTCTTGGACTTCTTGCCAGGGACTGCCACGATATACCCACTGTGCCTGTCCACCGCCAGGATGACACAGTCGTAGGTCTCTCCTTCCACGGTGACCTCAGGCATGGCGAATACATCCATGGCTACGGACCGCATAGGGGCCTCCGGTATAGCCGTATACACCGGGTTGCCCGCTGTGGAGTGGTTAGGGCTCTTCGTGGCCCGACACACGGCACAGTCGCTGCAGTACCTATCCAGGATGGCGTAGTACCCCGGAGGGAACTTGAAACGCCACTCCAGGTCCTGCTGCATCTTGTCTCGGCCAGGGTGCATGAGCTGGGCGTTGTGCCAATGGTCAATGAGCTCCTCCACTCGGTTCTCGGGCACCAGCAGCTTGTCCTTGAGGAACAACTTGTCCCCATCCTCGGTCAAGCCCTCGGGCCATTCGTCGTCCGACGGGGCGCTCACGGCATTCCAGTACTTGCTCCAGTGCTCGGATGCCGCGTACTCATCCGACCAGTCCTCTGTGCGCACCGACCTGACTAGCTCTACAGGGGCCACCATCCATTGCTCGAGGGTTTCCTCTCGAATAGCTTGGACGCGGGCACCCCGGAACTTGGCCAGGTCCGTACGATTTGCCATCACCACAAAGCACTTGACCCCCTCTTGCTCCATGGCCTTCTCCATCTCGATGATGCGCTTGGCCTCCTCGGTCTCCTCGGCGTCGCCATGGCTGGATATGTCCATCCACGCCTTGCCCGCGGGGTAGGCCCAGCAACTGAGGCAATCTGCCACAGTGTTGTCCTTCCCCGGGACGTACACGACGCTGAGGTGGAACTTAGCGAACGTCTCGTGCCATCGGGCCCTCCTAGCCGCTGGTCCTGAGGGGGTGTCGACATGCTCCTTGTGCCAGCTCTGTAGGGACTGGTGGTCCGTGCAAACCACTACCGGCTGCAGTCCGATGTGGCCAGACCACTTCCTGAGCGCACATACAATGGCGTATGTCTCCTTCTCCCTCGCGGTCCATGTTCGGCGTTGGCCCTCGGCCAGGATCCTGCTCCAAAACGCCACGGGAACATGAGTCCCGTCGTCCCGGATTTGCTCGAGGACTGCCCCCACTGCATAATCCGAGGCGTCTGTCCGTAGCACGAATCCCTTGTCCGGGTCCACCAGGAACAGCCCCAACTGCCCCAGGAGTCGCTCCTTCAGGCGGTTGAACGCATCCTCAGCCTCAGGGGTCCAGGCAAGCTTCTTCTTGCTCCCCTTCCGGCCATCGAACTTGCCCACTTGCAGCATCTTGTGCAGCGGCCCCGACAGTTTTGCATACATCCGGACATAGCCCGAATAGTAGTTGCAGAACCCCATGAAGGACCGGAGTTCGCTGATGGTCTGGGGCTTCTCCCAGTGGTGCAGGGACGCCAGCTTCCCAGGCATGGGACGGCGTTGCCCGTGACCAACCACGTGACCCGCGAACTCCACTTCCTTCACGAAGAGTGAGGCTTTGGTGGGCTTGCACACCATGTTGTGCTTGTCCAACTCGCTGAGCACTCGGCGCAGATCCTTCTCATGCGCATCGATGAGCTCGTCCTTAGTCATGTTCTCTGTGCCGGACCCGATGATGATGTCATCCACGAAGGGATCGGCGCAGTCCCGGACTGGACCGAGTAGGTCCTCCATCATGCGCTGGAAAGCGGCGTTGCCGTTCTTGGCGCCCATAGGCACCACTTTCCACTGCATGGGCCCCAGCGGCGTCGACACTGCCGTGCAGGGCCTGGAGTCCGGGTGTAGCGGCATCTGGTGATATCCATGTTTCAGGTCTAACACCGTGAAGATCCGCTTTTTCTGCTGCTTCTGGAGGATGGTGTCGATCAGCGGCAACGAGAACGAGTCGTGCTCGGTCTGCTCGTTCAATCCCCTGTAGTCCACCACCAACCTCCACTCGCCCTTCTCCTTCTTGGGCACAATGAAGGCTGGGCTGGCCCACTCACTATCGGAGGGTTCGATCCAGCCCCGCTCAATGAACTCGGCCAATATCTTCTTCATGGCCTCTGCCCGATCGCCCTGAAGTTGGTACTCCCGGTGACGATAGATCTTCAGGTTCGGCTTCAGCTTGATCCTTGCTGTACCAAACCTTCCACGATCTGGAGGGTTCTTGTTGGCGACGCCACTGAATAGCCGCGGATAGGCCTTGATCAGCCTCTCCTTCAGCTCGGCGACCTTCGGGTTCCCCTGGGCCTCTTCAGCCGCTTGCTTCGGTATCGCCACAACCGACCGCACTGCGGTATAGGCCTCTTCTGGGTCCGAGTCCGACTTCTCCTCGTCCGATATGCCGTCTTCATCGTCGTGGGTCGCGATTCCCACCGATAATCTTCGAAAATTTGCGGCCTCGGGCTGGTGCTCGTCGCTACCGGTTCCCACTCTTGGAAAACCCCACGTTGGTGGGTCCGACCCAACCGGACCATCGTATTGGTCCGCGATGTGATCCATGACCCTCGCCACGAACTCATCCTTCTCGTACTTGCCGGTGACCAACATCTTGTCATCCCACCAATGCGGAGATGTGACCATGGCTCGCCTCTTCTTGGCTGCCACACGGTCGTGCATCCCCATCCGCATGTAGTTGACGACGTCGTCGATCTCGGCGTGGGACAGGACGTCAATGCCATCAATTGGCTGATCCGTCCCCTCCTTGGGCTCAAACATGACCTTCATGGGCACCGCCTCCACCCTACGGATGAACGCTTCGTCACCCGTGGGCTGGGCTTGCGCCCCATCCACCAGGAAAGCCTTGGTACCCCACGCTTGACCCGGGGAGGGCATTGATACACCCTTGGGGTCGATGAACAACTCCTCCTCTGGCTCGAATGACATCTCGTTCAGGGTGATGGAGTCCAGCGTCGACTTGAGACCCTCCAGCGGACATGGGTTGGATCCTATGCCGGTTATGACCAGGATCCCCTTCGCCCTATCCGCGATGATCTTCTCCACCGTACGTCTGGTATTGTCCAGGGAGCCATGCCAATACATGGGTCCCCACTCCTTCAAACCCCAATGCCTGTGCCAGGCTGAGTCTCCTCGATGCCAATGCCTCCTACACTTCCGCAAAAGTGGGGCATCCCGGGACGCGAAGACGTCCGTCTCGGGCACTTCAGCTCCCAGTGTCTGAATCATCCTGACGTACACTTGCGGCGCCATTCCATACTCCGTGAGCTGAACTCCACGGTCTCCTCTGGACTTGGCACCCACAGCTTGCACCGCTTGGACGATCCGATCCTCCTCCTCAGCATTCCATTGGGATGATCCGCATGCATAGTCCGTGGACAGCCATGTTAGGCATTCATCATCCTCCCGGACCAGCGTTGCACGATGGGGAAGGGCTCCAATGGCATTTGCCACCATGAAGTCATACCCCATGATCATATCCCAATCAGTAATGTCGGCCACATAGAAGTTCCCGGATAGAGTGCTTCTCTTCGGCTGATCAGGGCGGTTCAAGCGCTCATGCTCCCAGAATTCCATACTGATGGTGGCCTCATGGGTGCCGCCACCCATAATCTCTTCGTTGGCGACCTTCAGGCGGACCGGTCTCCGGCTGGGCTGCAGGAGTTCCTCCTTGAACAACCCTCTCCGAACCAGGCTCACCTGGGCACCCGTATCCACTAACACATCCACCACCTTCTCCTCTCGTCCGCACCATACTCGCACTTTCAAGTGCAACTGCCGCTCGTCGCCATGCGGTGTATGGACGACTCTCACGGCATGCAACTCTAGCACGTCCGGGTGCATCAGGACTTCAAGGGTATGGTCACGGATGGTGTAGATCTTGGGTTGGTCCTGCCCGTCCACGGGGCTCTCCGTGGTCGCTCCTTCCTTCTTGCCATGTCCCGTACCCACATGTACTTCCCTTGGCAGGGCGCTCCAGGGGTTGAGAGTGGCGAAACTGAGTGGTTTTGGCTCTTCCGGAGCCTTCTTCGGCACCCGATGTGCCTTCGCTTTCTCTGGGATTCCACTGATTTTCGGAGGAGAGACCTCCGAGGTCCCACTCCCGTGGGGGCTCCTCTAGACTTGGCTTCCCGCAGCCCCTTCCGGCTGCGATCCGCCAGGACTTTGTCCACCACGTTGCTGGGCTTTGAGTTCCTCCAACGTCCTCAACATGTCCTCAGCAACTTCCTCGATCGACCTCACTCGTCGGTCTTGACCAGGTCCACCACCATAGCCTCTTCCTCCGCCTTTTCCTTGGCCTTTGCCTTGGCCTTTCCCCCCGTCTCCGCCCTTCGCCTTCCAATCGGAGATCCGCTGCTCCTTGGGCTTCTTCTCGGGGTGGGCGGCGAAGTAGGCCTTCTTGTCCGCCTCATACACCTTGCACTGACGGTGGTCATGTGCATGGTTGTTTCCCTTGCCATAACAGACCCAGCACCCGTCGTGCTGAGACCTATACTCCCGGAACGAGAGCGGTGGGTTCCCGATCCTCCTTGGCGCTCTGCTCTTATTGGGTCCCACCTGGCTCCATCTGGACCGATCCTGCCCATGGTTCCTCACGTTGTGCGCTACAAACGCGAAGAAGTGGGCCTCCTCATGATCCTCCCGGGACCCGGTCCAGTCGTCTTGGCCACTTCCACTGCCATCCTCCGCGGAGTTGGCCGTGTCCTCCTGGATCTCCCGATGATGGCGGTCTTCTCGGTGGCCCCGTTGTCCATGACCATGTCGATCCTGCACGTGGGCCTCGTTCTTCGCATTGAGCTTCAACTCCACCGTGATGTACTTCACGATCTCGTCAAGGCTCATGCGGGCGAAGATGACTTGCATCCTCAGCGGCTTCCCGCGCCTCCACTCCACGTTGTTGAGGCGCAGCAACCTTTGCCCCATGGAGTCTCCAAACACCTCCACGTACACGGCGTTCTTCAGTCCCAACATCCGGTTGGGTTCGCCCAGGTTCCTCCTGAAGAACTCCATGATACCCGCATGGGTATCCTCCGCCGCCATGATCCTTACCGCCACCCGCTTCTTGGCGCGCTTCTTCTCCTCGTCCTCCACGCGCCTCTTCCAGTTGCCGGGGAGGACGTCCTTCAGCAGGTGGCGGATCTCACTGGCCTCGTTCCAGTCTTCCACCAGCTTGAGGCATCTGCGGTACTTCCGCAGATACCGGTTCCACTCCCGGACCCGCAACTCACCGCGGTCCAGCGGCAGCGGGATGGACCACAGGTCCTCCAGCTTCTGATTCGGAGCGTCCACCCGCTCCTCATCCTCCAACCACTGGAGGCAGGCCTGCTCCGTACGGATCAGTCCTTCCCGGATCTGATCCCGCAGCTCCTCCTTCAGGTCCTGCGCCAGCCGGTGTGGGAATGTCCGGCATACCCACTTGTCCCGCGGCGCTCCCCGCATCTCGCCGACGACCTCCTCGGCGAAGTCCTCCCAATCCAGGATGAAGTCATCCAGGTTGGAGGGGTTGCCATCGTAGTAGGGGATTTTGATTCCCCTGAGGTCGTCAATCCTGATGGCGTCTCCGACGTCTCCAGCCACCACTCCACCGAGACGGATACCACCTGTGGCCGGGGGGTGTGAGTACACTCCCCGTACATCCCTCTCCTTCATGGAGTGCGGTCCAGTTGGGCCTGAACCCATGGGGTTTGGAATGCGGGAAGGACTTGCTCCATCGGCCGTCCATATCCCCGTATTGGGGTCCTTCGCCCACAGGTTTCCGCCTGGATGACCTCGACCATGTCCGTCGGCGCTTCCCATGGTTCGCCCCTGCATGGTCTGGTTCTCGATCTTCTCTTCAGCATAAACTACCATATTCGTCGTGATCGGTACATCCTGGGCGGCATGGGACATCTGTACCGTCAGGCTCCTCGGGTCCGTGGTTACGTGCCCTTCCCGCATGGACCCAGCCGGTGCCGTGTGTTCCCCGAGCATTGTGGATTCGCTGAACATGGGAACAAACGGCAGCGCACCCGGGTCAACACGCGGACGCGCGTATGGTGCCTCTGCAGGGCCGCCCATGGGTTTATCCATGGCGCTCCTGAGGGTCTTAACCCGCTCCACCAGCTCTGCCGCGGCCGGCTTTGCCGGGAGCTCCGGACCCGAGGCGAGGGGTTGTAGCTCCTCTAGCCTTTTCAGGCGTCCCGACATGTCCTCCACCAGGTGGAGGAGGCTGTCCACCACTCGCTGCTGCTTCTCCAGGGCCAGCTCCAGATTCTCCCGGTACCGGTCCCGTTCCGCTCGCAGCTCCTCCATGTCTTTCTCCGCGGCCGACTGGTCTTCCAGGATCCCCGCGACGTCCTCCTCTAGACCGTCCTTGGCGTTGTCCAGGCGGTCAAGGCGATGTACGATGGCGTCCATCCCCATCTTCGGGCACTTGCCGATGAGGAAGGACACGTGCTCGCAGTGGCACGCAGCGTGCTTTCCGCCGGATTCAGCGCATCCCGCGGTTCCCGGCACCTCAGACTCATCGCCCATGGGCGTATCGCCTATGGCGTCCGTCTCTGGTCCCGTGTGCCGGGGCACAGGTGCCGTCCGGGCCCTAGCTGGCCTGAAGCCGGTTCGGACCCCCGTGGCCATCTTGGGGTCACTTGGGGTGTGTATCTATGTGCCGGCAAGCCGCCATTGGCTGATATCATACTCTCCCATCCACCTGAACTAACCCGATGTGATAGTGTGATAGGTTTGGCCATTCCGGCTATGAGCGGCCATATTCAGTACCGAGGCACCGCCAGCGGAAATTTATATATCGGAATATCAGGAATCAACAGGGTTTTATTATCATAATGTTTCCGTAATTTTTCAGCCTTTCGTTCTGATGGTCAATGTATCGGCGACTGTCAGTTGGCTCGCGATTTTGCGTTAACCGATTGGTTAACTGTTATTTCCAGATATTTTGGCGGATACTCCGTTGAAGGGTCAGATTTCATCAGCAAAGGGTTCGTTGCTTCCGCAATTTTCTAAATAAGCACTCGAAATTTTAATCTGAATTTTTCGCGATGTCGAAATCGGATTTTCGACTTCGACATCGCCGCACTTGATTTGGACTTCTTCGAGTGGTCATACTCCTTTCCCTATGCCCGAATCAGGTTTCCCTTATACTTGCCACCCATTTGACTTGGAGATATAAGGGAAACAAAAGTGAATCGTGGGACCACTTTGAAGGAACATATCTACGCGCGAGTGTGAGGAAAGAGAATAAGGAAGGTTGGGTTGCAAGCGCCTTAGTCTCAAGTTAATTTAGGAAGCATCAAACGCCTTTGGTGCGCACATATGCCCGGTGTAGCAAGGGAAAAGGGTCAAGAGGGTATAAAGTGATATATAACTCTTGGACCGTGCAACCGAATATTTTAATGCGACTTTCGAGTGTGCCGCATGAGTGTTGGGGTTGCATAGCAACTTTCCATGGTCTCCTACGTATTTTTAACGTGAAGTTATGTCAATGGAGGGACATGGCATATCATGGTGGGAGCCATATTTTGAGGGTATGTGTTGTATGCATGGTATATGTTTGATATGCTCACGCCCATGTTATATATCTTCGTGTGGCCGAAGAGATGGGGAGCCATACGTGACAAGGGCTTTGCCCATGTCCCAATTGTGGAATTCAAAGCGCTAGACCAAGTCTACCGCGTATGTATTGCTCATGGTATGTTTGACAAAGAGATCCATGAGTGCACTCCCATTTTCATGGGGCATGTAGATATGGGTGGCGAAGGTATCTCCATGCGCCCGATTGGGGATCCAAGTGGGGGAATTGTTCGTAAATGGTTCCAATCATTTGTGTATTGAACCATGAGCGGATATCATGGGTGAGCATAGAGATATACTATCATGACAACTTTGTATTTGGACATATTTTCATGTTTTTGACCTCAATTTTGCTCATTTTTGCGTTTTGTGTACTTACCTGGTCGGCAAACAGCAAGAAGGCTATGGAGAGTCGAACCATGGTATGTTGTTCATATGTTGGCATATGCTTTGGAGTTGAACACCACTATATGCCGGATCGCGTACTCCATTTGACTTGGCGCACGAAGGATCACAAGAATCGGTCTCAAGATCATGGGCTGACTTGGGCAGTGCGTGGCGACCATATCCGAAGGGGTTTCGAGGGTAAAGTGTGGATGTACATAGGCATTGGTCTTTGGTCTCTATCCTCCATGAATACTAGACTTCGATTCCATGCATGCTTTGAGCCTTCGGATAATTGGTAACCTCAATTTTGAGCATATATTTGATATATGGCCAATATGGTGTGAATTGGCAGTTTTTTGGCATGTTATGAGTTCAAACTCATAGGTCATTTCTCTAAGCCCATTTGACTCCAAGTCCAACCAAGGTTATGTCAGGGTAGGGCATGGTCCTGAGTGCCACTCTAGGCCATGACACGCCACCTCCCCTTTTGGGCTAGGATTTAGAGGCTTGGGAGTGAACACATTTTTGGGGTTTGTGTAGTGACTTGTGACACATGGCAATCAGCCAACTCATTTGACCTGGTTCAGGGCAATATGTTGGTGAGTCAAGGGAAGGTCTGGAGTCCAGGGAATGAGGAGTTTATGGCTGTGAATGTGTATGTTTACCTCTTTCCCCAACCTTGCTTCATTTGTGTTCATATGCCAATTTCAGGGCTTTCTTCCTTGGTGCAATTCTTGTACATGCCCGCCATCGTGAGACCATCGATGTGCTGAACGAAAGCCCGCAGCCTGATTTGGATTGTGAATTGGGTTATTGCTGTATTTGTGGGATCTGGTTGCCATTCAGGGTTGAAGGAGGATTTTATTTTCTATATTTTTGGATTTGGAACCTTGGATTTTGAGCAATGCATTCGTTGATCAGGAGCAAATCGGCAGGGGTTACAGGTGGAAGGGGCACAGCGGGGGCCGGTCCTGGTAGGGACCTTCTTTATGGTAGCAGAGGCTTACCTGCTGCCCCTACCAACCGCCGACCTGGGGACTTGGGCCCTTATGAGCCCTGCCCAAGTACGCTCCAGGTGCGTATTGTGGACTCGGTGGAGACCACGCCGGAGATTGGAGCCATAGAAGAACCGAGACGTTCAAGAGCATGGCGAACTCCGGAAGTTGAAGCCCGAAGAGAAGTACGACATTCGGGAAGAGGAGGACTTGACATGGAGGACCTGGTCTCCATGTGTGAGCGTCGCTGCCGAAAGGCATGCAACCTCCGCTCCGCCGCGGAGGACTCAGATGAGGCTTGCCATTCAGGCAGCAGTGGAGGACGGGCCCGGCGCTACCGGAAGCGCGGGTCACCCAAGTCCGCGGCAAGGGACGCCGGGGCTATGGACACGGACCCCAGCCCGGTCAGGCTGTGGGAATCCGAGGGGCACTCCGAGGGCTATCGGACAGCCTACGAGCCACCTTCGGAGCCGGAGATGTCCGCGCCGATCGCCAGGGCGTATACGGCCCCCGAGCCCGCCCTGAAGCACGACGCCGAGGGCTTGGAGAGGCCGGCCAGGGCCCGGACGGCACCTGTGCCCCGGCACACGGAACCAGAGACGGACGCCATAGGCGATACGCCCATGGGTGATGAGTCCGAGGTGCCGGGAACCGCGGGATGCGCTGAATCCGGCGGAAAGCACGCTGCGTGCCACTGCGAGCACGTGTCCTTCCTCATGGGCAAGTACCCGAAGATGGGGATGGACGCCATCGTGCATCGCCTTGACCGCCTGGACAACGCCAAGGACGGTCTAGAGGAGGACGTCGCGGGGATCCTGGACGACTAGTCGGCCGCGGAGAACCACATGGAGGAGCTGCGAGCGGATCAGGCCCGGTACCGGGAGAATCTGGAGCTGGCCCTGCAGAAGCAGCAGCAAGTGGTGGACAGCCTCCTCCACTTAGTGGAGGACATGTCGGGACGCCTGAAAAGGCTAGAGGAGCGACAGCCCCTCGCCTCGGGTCCGGAGCTCCCGGCAAAGCCGGCCGCGGTAGAGCTGGTGGAGCGGGTTAAGACCCTCAGGAGCGCCATGAAGAAACCCATGGGCGGCCCTGCAGAGGCACCATACGCGCCTCCGCGTGTTGACCCGGGTGCGCTGCCGTTTGTTCCCATGTTCAGCGAATCCACAATGCTCGGGGAACACACGGCACCGGCTGGGTCCATGCGGGAAGGGCACGTAACCACGGACCCGAGGAGCCTGACGGTACAGATGTCCCATGCCGCCCAGGATGTACCGATCACGACGAATATGGTGGTTTATGCGGAAGAGAAGATCGAGAACCAGACCATGCAGGGGCGAACCATGGGAAGCGCCGACGGACATGGTCGAGGCCATCCAAGCGGAAACCTGTGGGCGAAGGACCCCAATACGGGGATATGGACGGCCGATGGAGCAAGTCCTTCCCGCATTCCAAACCCCATGGGTTCAGGCCCAACTGGACCGCACTCCATGGAGGAGAGGGATGTACGGGGAGTGTACTCACACCCCCCGGCCACAGGTGGTATCCGTCTCGGTGGAGTGGTGGCTGGAGACGTCGGAGACGCCATCAGGATTGACGACCTCAGGGGAATCAAAATCCCCTATTACGACGGGAACCCGTCCAACCTGGATGACTTCATCCTGGACTGGGAGGACTTCGCCGAGGAGGTCGTCGGCGAGATGCGGGGAGCGCCGCGGGATAAGTGGGTATGCCGGACATTCCCACACCGGCTGGCGCAGGACCTGAAGGAGGAGCTGCGGGATCAGATCCGGGAAGGACTGATCAGGACGGAGCAGGCCTGCCTCCAGTGGTTGGAGGATGAGGAGCGGGTGGACGCTCCTAACCAGAAGCTGGAGGACCTGTGGTCCATTCCACTGCCGCTGGACCGCGGTGAGTTGCGGGTCCGGGAGTGGAACCGGTATCTGCGGAAGTACCGCAGATGCCTCAAGCTGGTGGAAGACTGGAACGAGGCCAGTGAGATCCGCCACTTGCTGAAGGACGTCCTCCCCGGCAACTGGAAGAGGCGGGTGGAGGACGAGGAGAAGAAGAGGGCGAAGAAGCGAGTGGCGGTGAGGATCATGGTGGCGGAGGATACCCATGCGGGTATCATGGAGTTCTTCAGGAGGAACCTGGGCGAGCCCAACCGGATGTTGGGACTGAAGAACGCGGTATACGTGGAGGTATTCGGGGACTCCATGGGGCAAAGGTTGCTGCGCCTCAACAACGTGGAGTGGAGGCGCGGGGAGCCGCTGAGGATGCAAGTCATCTTCGCCCGCATGAGCCTGGACGAGATCGTGAAGTACATCACGGTGGAGTTGAAGCTCAATGCGAAGAACGAGGCCCACGTGCAGGATCGACATGGTCATGGACAACGAGGCCACCGAGAAGACCGCCATCATCGAGAGATCCAGGAGGACACGGCCAACTCCGCGGAGGATGGTAGTGGAAGTAGCCAAGACCACTGGTCCCGGGAGGATCACGAGGAGGCCCATTTCTTCGCGTTTGTGGCGCACAACGTGAAGAACAATGGGCAGGATCGGTCCAGATGGAGCCGGGCGGGACCAAGGGGCAAAGAGCCAAGGAGGATCGGGAACCCACCGCTCTCGTTCCGGGAGTACAGGTCTCAGCACGACGGGTGCTGGGTCTGTTATGGCAAGGGAAACAACCATGCACACGACCACCGTCAGTGCAAGGTGTATGAGGCGGACAAGAAGGCCTACTTCGCCGCCCACCCCGAGAAGAAGCCCAAGGAGCAGCGGATCTCCGATTGGAAGGCGAAGGGCGGAGACGGGGGAAAAGGCCAAGGCAAAGGCCAAGGAAAAGGCGGAGGAAGAGGCTATGGTGGTGGACCTGACCAAGACCGACGAGTGAGGTCGATCGAGGAGGTTGCTGAGGACATGTTGAGGACGTGGGAGGAACTCAAAGCCCAGCAACGTGGTGGACGAAGTCCTGGCGGATCGCAGCCGGAAGGGGCTGCGGGAAGCCAAGTCTAGAGGAGCCCCCACGGGAGTGGGACCTCGGAGGTCTCTCCTCCGAAAATCAGTGGAATCCAAGAGAAAGCAAAGGCACATCGGGTGCCGAAGAAGGCTCCGGAAGAGCCAAAACCACTGAGTTTCGCCACTCCCAACCCCTGGAGCGCCCTGCCAAGGGAAGTACATGTGGGTACGGGACATGGCAAGAAGGAAGGAGCGACCACGGAGAGCCCCGTGGACGGGCAGGACCAACCCAAGATCTACACCATCCGTGACCATACCCTTAAAGTCCTGATGCACCCGGACGTGCTAGAGTTGCATGCCGTGAGGGTCGTCCATACTCCACATGGCGACGAGCGGCAGTTGCACTTGAAAGTGCGAGTACGGTGCGGACGAGAGGAGAAGGTGGTGGATGTGTTGGTGGATACGGGTGCCCAGGTGAGCCTGGTCCGGAGAGGGTTGTTCAAGGAGGAATTCCTGCAGCCCAGCCGGAGACCGGTCCGCCTGAAGGTCGCCAACGGGGAGATTATGGGTGGTGGCACCCATGAGGCCACCATCAGTATGGAATTCTGGGAGCATGAGCGCCTGAACCGCCCTGATCAGGCGAAGAGAAGCACTCTATCCGGGAACTTCTATGTGGCCGACATTACTGATTGGGATATGATCATGGGGTATGACTTCATGGTGGCAAACGCCATTGGAGCCCTTCCCCATCGTGCAACGCTGGTCCGGGAGGATGATGAATGCCTCACATGGCTGTCCACGGACTATGCATGCGGATCATCCCAATGGAATGCTGAGGAGGAGGATCGGATCGTCCAAGCGGTGCAAGCTGTGGGTGCCAAGTCCAGAGGAGACCGTGGAGTTCAGCTCACGGAGTATGGAATGGCGCCGCAAGCGTACGCCAAAATGATTCAGACGCTGGGAGCCGAAGCGCCCGAGACGGACGTCTTCGCGTCCCGGGATGCCCCACTTCTGCGGAAATGTAGGAGGCATTGGCATCGAGGAGACTCAGCCTGGCATAGGCATTGGGGTTTGAAGGAGTGGCAACCCATGTATTGGCATGCCTCCCTGGACAATACCAGACGTACGGTGGAGAAGATCATCGCGGATAGGGCGAAGGGGATCCTGGTCATAACCGGCATAGGATCCATCCCATGTCCGCTGGAGGTTCTCAAGTCGACGCTGGACTCCATAACCCTGAACGAGATGTCATTCGGGCCAGAGGAGGAGCTGTTCATCGACGCCAAGGGTGTATCAATGCCCTCCCCGGGTCAAGCGTGGGGCACCAAGGCTTTCCTGGTGGATGGGGCGCAAGCCCAGCCCACGGGTGATGAAGCATTCATCCGTAGGGTGGAGGCGGTGCCCATGAAGGTCATGTTTGAGCCCAAGGAGGGGACGGATCAGCCAATTGATGGCATTGGCGTCCTGTCCCACGCCGAGATCGACGACGTCGTCAACTACATGCGGATGGGGATGCACGACCGTGTGGCAGCCAAGAAGAGGCGGGCCATGGTCACATCTCCGCATTGGTGGGATGACAAGATGTTGGTCACCGGCAAGTACGAGAAGGATGAGTTCGTGGCGAGGGTCATGGATCACATCGCGGACCAATACGATGGTCCGGTTGGGTCGGACCCACCAACGTGGAGTTTTCCAAGCGTGGGAACCGGTAGCGACGAGCACCAGCCCGAGGCCGCAAATTTTCGAAGATTATCGGTGGGAGTCGAGACCCACGACGATGAAGACGGCATATCGGACGAGGAGAAGTCGGACTCGGACCCAGAAGAGGCCTATACCGCAGTGCGGTCGGTAGTATCTATACCGAAGCAAGCGGCGGAAGAGGCCCAGGAGAACCCGAAGGTCGCCGAGCTGAAGGAGAGGCTGATCAAGGCCTATCCGCGGCTATTCAGTGGCGTCGCCAACAAGAACCCTCCAGATCGTGGGAGGTTTGGTACAGCGAAGATCAAGCTGAAGCCGAACCCGAAGATCTATCGTCATCGGGAGTACCAACTTCAGGGCGATCGTGCCGAGGCCATGAAGAAGCTGTTGGCCGAGTTCATTGAGCGGGGATGGGTCGAACCCTCCGACAGTGAGTGGGCCAGCCCAGCCTTCATCGTGCCCAAGAAGGAGAAGGGCGAGTGGAGGTTGGTGGTTGACTACAGAGGTTTGAACGAGCAGACCGAGCACCACTCGTACTCGCTTCCCCTGATCGACTCCATCCTCCAAAAACAACAGAAAAAGCGGATTTTCACGGTGTTGGACCTGAAACACGGTTATCACCAGATGCCGCTACACCCGGACTCCAGGCCCTGCACAGCGATGTCGACGCCGCTGGGGCCCATGCAGTGGAAAGTGGTGCCTATGGGTGCCAAGAATGGCAACGCCGCTTTCCAGCGCATGATGGAGGACCTACTCGGTCCTGTCCGGGACTGTGCCGATCCCTTCGTGGATGACATCATCATCGGGTCCGGCACAGAGAACATGACTGAGGACGAGCTCATCGACGCGCATGAGAAGGATCTGCGCCGAGTGCTCAGCGAGTTGGACAAGCACAATATGGTGTGCAAGCCCACCAAAGCCTCACTCTTCGTGAAGGAAGTGGAGTTCGCGGGTCACGTGGTTGGTCACGGGCAACGCCGTCCCATGCCTGGGAAGCTGGCCTCCCTGCATCACTGGGAGAAGCCCCAGACCATCAGCGAACTCCGGTCCTTCATGGGGTTCTGCAATTACTATTCGGGCTATGTCCGGATGTATGCAGAACTCTCGGGGCCGCTGCACAAGATGCTGCAGGCGGGCAAGTTCGATGGCCGCAAGGGGAGCAAGAAGAAGCTTGCCTGGACCCCTGAGGCTGAGGATGCGTTCAACAGCCTGAAGGAGCGACTCCTGGGGCAGTTGGGGCTGTTCCTGGTGGACCCGGACAAGGTATTCGTGCTACGGACAGACGCCTCGGATTATGCAGTGGGGGCAGTCCTCGAGCAAGTCCGGGACGACGGGACTCATGTTCCCGTGGCGTTTTGGAGCAGGATCCTAGCCGAGGGCCAACGCCGAACATGGACCGCGAGGGAGAAGGAGACATACGCCATTGTATGTGCGCTCAGGAAGTGGTCTGGCCACATCGGACTGCAGCCGGTGGTGGTTTGCACGGACCACCAGTCCCTACAGAGCTGGCACAAGGAGCATGTCGACACCCCCTCAGGACAAGCGGCTAGGAGGGCCCGATGGCACGAGACGTTCGCCAAGTTCGACCTCAGCGTCGTGTACGTCCCGGGGAAGGACAACACTGTGGCAGATTGCCTCAGTCGCTGGGCCTACCCCGCGGGCAAGGCGTGGATGGACATATCCAGCCATGGCGACGCTGAGGAGACCGAGGAGGCCAAGCGCATCATCGAGATGGAGAAGGTCATGGAGCAAGAGGGGGTCAAGTGCTTTGTGGTGATGGCAAACCGTACGGACCTGGCCAAGTTCCGGGGTGCCCGCGTCCAAGCTATTGGAGAGGAAACCCTCGAGCAATGGATGGTGGCCCCTGTAGAGCTAGTCAGGTCGGTGTTCACAGAGGACTGGTCGGATGACTATGCGGCATCCGAGCACTGGAGCAAGTACTGGAATGCCGTGAGCGCCCCGTCGGACGACGATTGGCCCGAGGGCTTGACCGAGGATGGCGACAAGTTGTTCCTCAAGGACAAGCTGCTGGTGCCCGAGAACCGAGTGGAGGAGCTCATTGACCATTGGCACAACGCCCAGCTCATGCACCCTGGCCGAGACAAGATGCAGCAGGACCTGAAGTGGCGTTTCAAGTTCCCTCCGGGGTACTACGCCATCCTGGATAGATACTGCAGCGATTGTGCCGTGTGTCGGGCCACGAAGAGCCCCAACCACTCCACAGCGGGCAATCCGGTGTACACGGCTATACCGGAGGCCCCTATGCGGTCCGTAGCCATGGACGTATTCGCCATGCCTCAAGTCACCGTGGAAGGAGAGACCTACGACTGTGTCATCCTGGCGGTGGAGAGGCACAGTGGGTATATCGTGGCGGTCCCTGGCAAGAAGTCCAAGAAGAAGGACAAGAAGGACAAGCATGGAGTGGGGCTGCAGGCCAAGACCGTCGCTAATGCCATGATCAGGCATTGGCTGACGATTTTTGATGTCCCAGCTGTCATCTGCAGCGATCGGGGCAGTCAATTCGTGGGAACGTGGTTCAAGACGATGTGCAAGCACATGGGGATTTGGCACGCCAAGACCGTGGCATACCACAGCCGGTCAAATGGCCGGGCTGAGGTGGCCGGGCGGCAGATGTTTGAGAAGTTCCGCCAGCTGCACATCGACGAACCGGGCCGGAACTGGTACAATTCGCTGTGGAGAGTGCTCCAAGCGTACCATGACCTTCCGGGACCCACTGGACTGTCGCCCCATCGCATCCTGTTCCTACGGGATCGAGTGTCACGCACTCTCCCGTGGTTGAACCATGGCAAAGTGGCCCGGGATGCGAATGCTATGATGGCTGAGGCGGACGACACGGCGGCCAAAGTGTGCAAGGCACTTCAGGACGAGCATGACAAGAGGGCCAAGTACTTCAAGCAAGGAAAAGTCCAGAAGTATGCTCTGCAAGACACCGTGTGGGTGGAGCGGCACCACAAGGATGTCCTGTCCAGGCATCGGCAGGCATCTCGGTATGTGCCGGGGGTAATCGTGCGAAAGGTCGGGCAGGATGTGTATGCGGTTCGTGTGGGGGATAACAAGATCCTGGACCGCGACCATACCCAGCTTCGTCCCCGAGCACCAGACCCTAGTGGACGTCCCGTCACCTTCGAGTTCACGGCCGGCGATGTGGACTTGGACGACGAGGGTGAGGACGACGACTTCACCGCTGAGAAGATCCTGGCGGACAAGCCGGACCCGGGGACGCCTGGGGGTAGGCTTTATAAAGTCCGTTGGAAGGGATTCGCCGCATCCAGGGACTCGTGGAAACCTCCGAGCAGTTTTGTGCCGAGGTACACCACGGTCTGGATAGACTACCTAAAGAAAAAGAATATTTCTTTGGATGTCAAGGACGTATTGGTCCATTTGGTTGCTGCAGTAGCACCGTAATGGATCCCCCTTGGCATTTTGTTTGTTTCTGTGCTTGGGGAGACGGGTGAGGGCGTTCATCCGGGGATTTTTCGGCCTTGATTGGCCATATACCCCCTTCACTGGATCTCCACATATATATTTCATTGTGGTATACTTATTTAGGTCGACCGACGACGTTTTTCTATCTTTGATCCCCTTTGTCCATGTTGTAGATCAAGTGGAGACCGGATATGGCGTAGGGCACCGATTTTCAGTGTCCTCACCCCTCCCTTGGGGCATGGGGGACGCCTACGACGTGTGTGGGGTCTCCATGTGTCCTTGGGACATGGAGGGGGGGGTTGGAGCCCATTGGGGTCCTCCCGTCCTCTCTTCAATGACTTCCGAGCGGTAACAACGCTCTGAGAAGGGGGGTGAAGCCGGTTCGGACCCCCGTGGCCATCTTGGGGTCACTTGGGGTGTGTATCTATGTGCCGGCAAGCCGCCATTGGCTGATATCATACTCTCCCATCCACCTGAACTAACCCGATGTGATAGTGTGATAGGTTTGGCCATTCCGGCTATGAGCGGCCATATTCAGTACCGAGGCACCGCCAGCGGAGATTTATATATCGGAATATCAGGAATCAACAGGGTTTTATTATCATAATGTTTCCGTAATTTTTCAGCCTTTCGTTCTGATGGTCAATGTATCGGCGACTGTCAGTTGGCTCGCGATTTTGCGTTAACCGATTGGTTAACTGTTATTTCCAGATATTTTGGCGGATACTCCGTTGAAGGGTCAGATTTCATCAGCAAAGGGTTCGTTGCTTCCGCAATTTTCTAAATAAGCACTCGAAATTTTAATCTGAATTTTTCGCGATGTCGAAATCGGATTTTCGACTTCGACATCGCCGCACTTGATTTGGACTTCTTCGAGTGGTCATACTCCTTTCCCTATGCCCGAATCAGGTTTCCCTTATACTTGCCACCCATTTGACTTGGAGATATAAGGGAAACAAAAGTGAATCGTGGGACCACTTTGAAGGAACATATCTACGCGCGAGTGTGAGGAAAGAGAATAAGGAAGGTTGGGTTGCAAGCGCCTTAGTCTCAAGTTAATTTAGGAAGCATCAAACGCCTTTGGTGCGCACCTATGCCCGGTGTAGCAAGGGAAAAGGGTCAAGAGGGTATAAAGTGATATATAACTCTTGGACCGTGCAACCGAATATTTTAATGCGACTTTCGAGTGTACCGCATGAGTGTTGGGGTTGCATAGATACTTTCCTTGGGTTCCTACGTATTTTTAACGTGAAGTTATGTCAATGGAGGGACATGGCATATCATGGTGGGAGCCATATTTTGAGGGTATGTGTTGTATGCATGGTATATGTTTGATATGCTCACGCCCATGTTATATATCTTCGTGTGGCCGAAGAGATGGGGAGCCATACGTGACAAGGGCTTTGCCCATGTCCCAATTGTGGAATTCAAAGCGCTAGACCAAGTCTACCGCGTATGTATTGCTCATGGTATGTTTGACAAAGAGATCCATGAGTGCACTCCCATTTTCATGGGGCATGTTGATATGGGTGGCAAAGGCATCTCCATGCGCCCGATTGGGGATCCAAGTGGGGGAATTGTTCGTAAATGGTTCCAATCATTTGTGTATTGAACCATGAGCGGATATCATGGGTGAGCATAGAGATATACTATCATGACAACTTTGTATTTGGACATATTTTCATGTTTTTGTCCTCAAATTTTGCTCATTTTTGCGTTTTGTGTACTTACCTGGTCGGCAAACAGCAAGAAGCCTATGGAGAGTCGAACCATGGTATGTTGTTCATATGTTGGCATATGCTTTGGAGTTGAACACCACTATATGCCGGATCGCGTACTCCATTTGACTTGGCGCACGAAGGATCACAAGAATTGGTCTCAAGATCACGGGCTGACTTGGGCAGTGCGTGGCGACCATATCCGAAGGGGTTTCGAGGGTAAAGTGGGGATGTACATTTTTTGCAATCATTGTCCACTTTTAGGCCCATACCGGGCAAGTGGGGATGTACATAGGCATTGGCCTTTGGTCTCTATCCTCCATGAATACTAGACTTCGATTCCATGCATGCTTTGAGCCTTCGGATAATTGGTAACCTCAATTTTGAGCATATATTTGATATATGGCCAATATGGTGTGAATTGGCAGTTTTTTGGCATGTTATGAGTTCAAAATCATAGGTCATTTCTCTAAGTCCATTCGACTCCAAGTCCAACCAAGTTTATGTCAGGGTAGGGCATGGTCCTGAGTGCCACTCTAGGCCATGACACACCACCTCCCCTTTTGGGCTAGGATTTAGAGGCTTGGGAGTGAACACATTTTTGGGGTTTGTGTAGTGACTTGTGACACATGGCAATCAGCCAACTCATTTGACCTGGTTCAGGGCAATATGTTGGTGAGTCAAGGGAAGGTCTGGAGTCGGGGGAATGAGGGGTTTATGGCTGTGAATGTGTATGTTTACCTCTTTCCCCAACCTTGCTTCATTTGTGTTCATATGCCAATTTCAGGGCTTTCTTCCTTGGTGCAATTCTTGTACATGCCCGCCATCGTGAGACCATCGATGTGCTGAACGAAAGCCCGCAGCCTGATTTGGATTGTGAATTGGGTTATTGCTGTATTTGTGGGATCTGGTTGCCATTCAGGGTTGAAGGAGGATTTTATTTTCTATATTTTTGGATTTGGAACCTTGGATTTTGAGCAATGCAATCGTTGATCAGGAGCAAATCGGCAGGGGTTACAGGCGGAAGGGGCACAGCGGGGGCCGGTCCTGGTAGGGACCTTCTTTAGGCCTCTCCAAGCCCTCGGCGTCGTGCTTCAGGGCGGGCTCGAGGGCCGTGTGCGCCCTGGCGATCGGCGCGGACATCTCCGACTCCGAAGGTGGCTCGTTTGCTGTCCGATAGCCCTCGGAGTGCCCCTCGGATTCCCACAGCCTGACCGGGCTGGGGTCCGTGTCCATAGCCCCGGCGTCCCTTGCCGCGGACTTGGGTGACCCGCGCTTCCGGTAGCGCCGGGCCCGTCCTCCACTGCTGCCTGAATGGCAGGCCTCATCCGAGTCCTCCGCGGCGGAGCGGAGGTTGCATGCCTTTCGGCAGCGACGCTCACACATGGAGACCAGGTCCTCCATGTCACGTCCTCCTCTTCCCGAATGTCGTATTTCTCTTCGGGCTTCAACTTCCGGAGTTCGCCATGCTCTTGAACGTCTCGGTTCTTCTATGGCTGCAACCTCCGGCGTGGTCTCCACCGAGTCCACAATACGCACCCGGGGCGTACTTGGGCAGGGCTCATAAGGGCCCAAGTCCCCGGGTCGGCGGTTGGTAGGGGCAGCAGGTAAGCCTCTGCTACCATAAAGAAGGTCCCTACCAGGACCGGCCCCCGCTGTGCCCCTTCCGCCTGTAATCCCTGCTGATTTGCTCCGGATCAATGCTTGCATTTCTCAAAGTCCAGGGTCCAAAATCCAAAAATATAGAAAATAAAATCCTCCTTCAACCCTGAATAGCAACCAGATCCCACAAGTACAGCAATAGCTCAATTCACAATCCAATACGGGCTGCGGGCTTCCGTTCAGCACACCGGCTGTCTCACGGTGGCGGGCATGTACAAGAATTGCACCAAGGAAGAAAGCCCTGAAATTGGCATATGAACACATACGAAGCAAAGTTGGGGAAGGATGGAAACTGTATTGGTAATCCTAGAGATACACCAACCCAATGCCAGCACCATGCAGACGATGAGCACAATCCAAATCGTTGAAGATGTGATTTACAAAAGCGATCCCTTGTGTACCATTGTCTAAAGTACAAAGGAATGATAATGTAATTGTTAGATAATAATCAATCACCAAGACAAACAATACACAATCTGCGAGTGCTACTGTTGTGTGCGCGCGCTGTGCGTGGTCTGCTTGTGGGCTCCTGTCTCATGCATGTGTGTGCCCATTACACCCCCGTCGCAAAACCCGACATACCCATGGAGGGATTGACAAAAAAACCAATGGGCACAAAACGTGCGGAGAGTTGCTCACCTCCATTCACTGAACTATTGTGGGGGGGCCTCGTCTGGTGTACCCTATACCCCTGTGGCACGCGCTGAGTCCACTCAACCAGGGGGGGGGGGCACCCACGGCTACCCTAAACCCAAATGCATGTGTGTGCATGCCTGTGTGTGGTTCTTCCGCCTGGCCTACCCTATACCCCAGGGCTCCCTGCTGTCCCATGGGGGGGGCACCCACACGTTCACCTGGCGTCAGGTCCCCTGGGGTGTTTCCCTCTGTCGGGGGGCACGTCGCCTCTACCCGCAACCCAAACACACGGCTCAACCTCACTCAAACCGGAAGTTAGAAAACAAATCTGGATCTGTTTGAAAAACTGACTGAACATTTTGAATATTCACAACATTGCATCCTCTCTCGCTTGCTCCCTGCAGTGGGATGCGAAGCTCACCTGATCGTAGCACCAATATATCTTGATATACCCCTGCCCCCAGGGTAAGACACACGAGCAACAGCGAAGAACTTAAAGGACATACACTCGCAAGACAGGTCGCCACACCGCACGCTTTGCAATGTGCACCCTGCAGCCTGTGCGCAGTGATGGGTGGCATGGTATGGTGCGGCAGTGCACTCACGAACGTGAAACCTCACAGACACACGGTGCATCCCAACTGTAACCTCACTGCAACCTCACACACATCCAAAACTGAAACCTTGTGTGCAGCGCAGTGCATACAAACAGAAACCTCACCAAGTGCCTTGTGCATCCACAGTGAACCATGAAACAGTGCCAGAAACCAACCCAACAAAGAGATTGCTTCGGCAGATAAGTCACCTGCTGTACCTCACTCAGATTTGCAGGGAGAATGTGACCTCTGATTGCGCGAACAGCCTTTGATTTATAAATGCCTCCAACTGACCTCTGGCTTATGACTCAAACCTCTAGTCAAGCCCAGCTCACCTCCACTACAGAGCTACGATCAAAGAGGCAGGCTGATGCTCATGCAAGATGAGACGAAGCACGCTGACGCAGGATGACATGATTCGGAACAAGGAGAGACAAGTGCTGACAGTGCAACAAGTCTGTACTGAACTGCAGGACAAAAGAACGCGCAGTGAATAAGGAGGGCTGACAGTGAGACCGGCAGACAGACGAAAGCTGTCCTGGGTGCAGAGGCACCTGGCGCCAGAAGCATGGCAAAATGGCAAAATAAAACAGCTCTCTAGCTGCTGGTCCACAGACCTAGCAGGATGCTCGAGCGCAGCTTTGTAATCACAAACAGCAACACGCTGAGGGTATCTCAGCGTGAACGGAAACAAAGACAGAAAGCTTATACAGCGCCCTTAGCGCGAAGGCGCTGCCGTGCCCGTCGCTGAGCCCTGGAAGGGCGCGATGCTGTCGTAAAAAAGGATGATGGCTTGGATAGCGCTGTGCCTGATGTTGAACTCGGCGACGCGGATGAAGGTGCTGATCGGGCTGCTGAGAGGACGAAGGCTTCCAGGTCGTCGTCAGTCACAGCCTCTGCCCTAGGCCGTGATGATGGCGAGGACAGCGGCGTCGCACAACTTTTCGACGGCTCTGACGATGGCATCGTGGATGATGGCGCAACCAGTGGCGTCCCGGATGATGGTGCTGACAGCAGCGCCACAGAACTTGATGATGGCGCTGACAGTGGCATCGCAGAACTTGATGACTCCTGCGGCGACTCCGCCATGACTGAAAGACGGGCTTCTCCCACACACACGCCGCGGCGCAGCTGTCCGTCATACCGCAACATACACAAAGGATGGCGGTCCAACTTCGACGGATTCTCAGCAAGCCCGGCCTCGGTAGCTGACAGCACACGAACTGACCGCTTCGGCGCCGTCCCTTGTACTGCCTCCACAGCATCAGCGCACTCAGCATAAGAGAGGAGGCTGAGCATTCGAGTCCCCCTGTTCCAAAGCTCCACATCGTACCTCGAGGGCCAGGGGGTTGAAAACTGTCTCCGCACTCGCAACACGCCCGCGACATACTGAGCTAGCTGATCCCAAGTCCCGTGCAGCGCGTACCAGGCATACTCTTGAAGGCTCTCACGGATCTCACTCTCCAGCTCGCTGATGTAGGACCGCCCGCTCTGCTGAGCTCGCTGAACAGCGTCCAAACCATCCCACGACCCCAGGGGCACGTGATCGAAACTGTCGCAGGAAACAACACACAGAGAGTACACAGGAGATGCGTGCTTTTGCGATGGAGGACCTGATGGAGGCTCCAGCTGAACCAGCTCATTGTAAACTGGCAACCCTTGATACGGCCGGCAACGCTGCATCACCCGAGGGGCCCTTGGGATGACAGACTCTTGCCCATGACCTGAGCTCTGGGAAGAAGTGATCTGCTCGGGCGTCGTAATCTCTGACGAGTAGAACATAACCAGAAATCTCACCACAGTACTAGGGGCTTGAAATGCACGTTGTAACTCAACGACAGGACTGTGAGGCAAGCTTTTGTAAATGTATTGGTAATTCTAGAGGTACACCAACCCAATGCCAGCACCATGCAGACGATGAGCACAATCCAAATCGTTGAAGACGTGATTTACAAAAGCGATCCCTTGTGTACCATTGTCTAAAGTACAAAGGAATGATAATGTAATTGTTAGATAATAATCAATCACCAAGACAAACAATACACAATCTGCGAGTGCTACTGTTGTGTGCGCGCGCTGTGCGTGGTCTGCTTGTGGGCTCCTGTCTCATGCATGTGTGTGCCCATTACAGAAACACACACACTCACAGCCATAGACCCCTCATTCCCTGGACTCAAGACCTTCCCTTGACTCACCAACCTGATGCCCTGAACCCAGTCCAATAAGATGGCTAAATGCCATGTGTCAAAAGTTACTACACAAACCCCAATAATGTGTTCTCTCCCAAGCCTCTAAATCCTAGCCCAATAAAGAAGGTCCCTACCAGGACCGGCCCCCGCTGTGCCCCTTCCACCTGTAACCCCTGCCGATTTGCTCCTGATCAACGATTGCATTGCTCAAAATCCAAGGTTCCAAGTCCAAAAATATAGAAAATAAAATCCTCCTTCAACCCTGAATGGCAACCAGATCCCACAAATACAGCAATAACCCAATTCACAATCCAAATCAGGCTGCGGGCTTTCGTTCAGCACATCGGTCGTTTCACGATGGCGGGCATGTACAAGAATTGCACCAAGGAAGAAAGCCCTGAAATTGGCATATGAACACAAATAAAGCAAAGTTGGGGAAAGAGGTAAACATATACATTCACAGCCATAAACCCCTCATTCCCTGGACTCAAGACCTTCCCTTGACTCACCAACATATTGCCCTGAACCAGGTCAAATGAGATGGCTGAATACCATGTGTCACAAGTCACTACATAAACCCCAAAAATGTGTTCACTCCCAAGCCTATAATTCCTAGCCCAATAGGGGAGGTGGCGTGTCATGGCCTAGAGTGGCACTCAGGACCATGCCCTACCCTGACATAACCTTGGTTGGACTTGGAGTCGAATGGGCTTGGAGAAGTGACCTATGAGTTTGAACTCATAACATGCCAAAAAACTGCCAATTCACACCATATTGGCCATATATCACATATATGCTCAAAATTGAAGTTACCACTTATCCGAAGGCTCAAAGCATGCATGGAATCGAAGTCTAATATTCATGGAGGATATAGACCAAAGGTCAATGCCCATGTACATCCCCACTTTACCCTCGAAACCCCTTCGGATATGGGCGCCACGCACTGCCCAAGTCAGCCCATGATCTTGAGACCAATTCTTGTAATCCTTCGTGCGCCAAGCCAAATGGAGTACGCGATCCGGCATATGGTGGTGTTCAACTCCAAAGCATATGCCAACATATGAACAACATACCATGGTTCGACTCTCCATAGGCTTCTTGCTGATTGCCGACCAGGTAAGTACACAAAATGCAAAAATGAGCAAAAATTGAGGTCAAAAACATGAAAATATGACCAAATACAAAGTTGTCATGATAGTATATCTCTATGCTCACCCATGATATCCGCTCATGGTTCAATACACAAATGATTGGAACCATTTGCGAACAATTCCCCCACTTGGATCCCCAATCGGGCGCATGGAGATACCTTCGCCACTCATATCTACATGCCCCATGAAAATGGGAGTGCACTCATGGATCTCTTTTCCAAACATATCATGAGCAATACATATGCGGTAGACTTAGTCTAGCGCTTTGAATTCCACAATTGGGACATGGGCAAAACCCTTGTCACGTATGGCTCCCCATCTCTTCGGCCACACGAAGATATATAACATGGGCGTGAGCATATCAAGACATATACCATGCATATAAAACATACCCTCAAAAGTGGCTCCCACCATGATATGCCATGTCCCTCCATGGACATAACTTCACGTTAAAAATGCGTAGGAACCCAAGGAAAGTATCTATGCAACCCCAACACTCATGCGGTACACTCGAAAGTCGCATTAAAATATTCGGTTGCACGGTCCAAGAGTTATACATCACTTTCTACCCTCTTGACCATTATCCCTTGCTACACCGGGCATGTGCACGCACCAAAGGCGTTTGATGCTTCCTGAATTAAGTTGAGACCAAGGCGCTTGCAACGCCACTTTCCTTATTCTCTTTCCTCACACTCGCTCGTAGATATGGCCCTTCAAAGTGGTCCCACGATTCACTTTTGTTTCCCTTATATCTCCAAGTCAAATGGGTGGCAAGTATAAGGGAAACCTGATTCGGGCATAGGGAAAAGAGTACGACCACTCGAAGAAGTCCAAATCAAGTGCGGCGATGTCGAAGTCGAAAATCCGATTTCGACATCGCGAAAAGTTCAGATTAAAATTTCGAGTGCTTATTTAGAAAATTGCGGAAGCAACGAACCCTTTGCTGATGAAATCTGCCCCTTCAACGGAGTATCCGCCAAAATATCTGGAAATAACAGTTAACCAATCGGTTAACGCAAAATCGCGAGCCAACTGACAGTCGCCGATACATTGACCATCAGAACGAAAGGCTGAAAAATTACGGAAACATTATGATAATAAAACCCTGTTGATTCCTGATATTCCGATATATAAATCTCCGCTGGCGGTGCCTCGGTACTGAATATGGCCGCTCATAGCCGGAATGGCCAAACCTATCACACTATCACATCGGGTTAGGTCAGGTGGATGGGAGAGTATGATATCAGCCAATGGCGGCTTGCCGGCACATAGATACCCACCCCAAGTGACCCCAAGATGGCCACGGGGGTCCGAACCGGCTTCACCCCCCTTCTCAGAGCGTTGTTACCGCTCGGAAGTCATTGAAGAGAGGACGGGAGGACCCCAATGGGCTCCAACCCCCCCCTCCATGTCCCAAGGACACATGGAGGCCCCACACACGGCGTAGGCGTCCCCCATGCCCCAAGGGAGGGGTGAGGACACTGAAAATCGGTGCCCTACGCCATATCCGGTCTCCTCTTGATCTACAACATGGACCAAGGGGATCAAAGATAGAAAAAACATCGTCGATTGATCTAAATACGTATACCACGATGAAATATATACGTGGAGATCGAGTGAAGGGGGTATATGGCCAATCAAGGCCGAAAAATCCCCGGATGAACGCCCTCACCCGTCTCCTTAATCACAGAAACGAACAAAATGCCAAGGGGGGATCCATTACGGTGCTACAGCAGCAACCAAATGGACCAACACGTCCTTGACATCCAAAGAAATATTCTTTTTTTTTAGGTAGTCCATCCAGACCGTGGTGTACCTCGGCACAAAACTGCTCGGAGGCTCCCACGAATCCCTGGATGCGGCGAAACCCTTCCAACGGACTTTGTAAAGCCTACCCCCAGGCGTCCCCGGGTCCGGCTTGTCCGCCAGGATCTTCTCGGCGGTGAAGTCGTCGTCCTCACCCTCGTCGTCCAAGTCCACATCGCCGGCCGTGAACTCGAAGGTGACGGGACGTCCGCTGGGGTCTGGTGCTCGGGGACGAAGCTGGGTATGGTCGCGGTCCAGGATCTTGTTATCCCCCACACGAACCGCATACACATCCTGCCCGACCTTCCGCACGATTACCCCCGGCACATACCAAGATGCCTGCCGATGCCTGGACAGGACATCCTTGTGGTGCCGCTCCACCCACACAGTGTCTTGGAGAGCATACTTCTGGACTTTTCCCTGCTTGAAGTACTTGGCCCTCTTGTCATGCTCGTCCTGAAGTGCCTTACACACTTTGGCCGCCGTGTCGTCCGCCTCAGCCATCATGGCATTCGCATCCCGGGCCACTTTGCCATGGTTCAACCACGGGAGAGTGGGTGACACTCGATCCCGTAGGAACAGGATGCGATGGGGCGACAGTCCAGTGGGTCCCGGAAGGTCGTGATACGCTTGGAGCACTCTCCACAGCGAGTTATACCAGTTCCGGCCCGGTTCGTCAATGTGCAGCTGGCGGAACTTCTCGAACATCTGCCGCCCGGCCACCTCAGCCCGGCCATTCGACCGGCTGAGGTATGCCACGGTCTTGGCGTGCCGAATCCCCATGTGCTTGCACATCGTCTTGAACCACGTCCCCCCGAATTGACTGCCCCGATCGCTGCAGATGACAGCTGGGACATCGAAAATTCGTCAGCCAATGCCTGATCATGGCATTAGCGACGGTCTTGGCCTGCAACCCCACTCCATGCTTGTCCTTCTTGTCCTTCTTCTTGGACTTCTTGCCAGGGACCGCCACGATATACCCGCTGTGCCTATCCACCGCCAGGATGACACAGTCGTAGGTCTCTCCTTCCACGGTGACCTCAGGCATGGCGAATACATCCATGGCCACGGACCGCATAGGGGCCTCCGGTATAGCCGTGTACACCGGGTTGCCCGCTGTGGAGTGGTTGGGGCTCTTCGTGGCCCAACACACGGCACAGTCGCTGCAGTACCTGTCGAGGATGGCGTAGTACCCCGGAGGGAACTTGAAACGCCACTCCAGGTCCTGCTGCATCTTGTCTCGGCCAGGGTGCATGAGCTGGGCGTTGTGCCAATGGTCAATGAGCTCCTCTACTCGGTTCTCGGGCACCAGCAGCTTGTCCTTGAGGAACAACTTGTCCCCATCCTCGGTCAAGCCCTCAGGCCACTCGTCATCCGACGGGGCGCTCACGGCATTCCAGTACTTGCTCCAGTGCTCGGATGCCGCGTAGTCATCCGACCAGTCCTCTGTGAGCACCGACCTGACTAGCTCTACAGGGGCCACCATCCATTGCTCGAGGGTTTCCTCTCGAATAGCTTGGACGCGGGCACCCCGGAACTTGGCCAGGTCCGTACGGTTTGCCATCACCACAAAGCACTTGACCCCCTCTTGCTCCATGACCTTCTCCATCTCGATGATGCGCTTGGCCTCCTCGGTCTCCTCGGCGTCACCATGGCTGGATATGTCCATCCACGCCTTGCCCGCGGGGTAGGCCCAGCGACTGAGGCAATCTGCCACAGTGTTGTCCTTCCCCGGGACGTACACGACGCTGAGGTCGAACTTGGCGAACGTCTCGTGCCATCGGGCCCTTCTAGCCGCTGGTCCTGAGGGAATGTGGACATGCTCCTTGTGCCAGCTCTGTAGGGACTGGTGGTCCGTGCAAACCACCACCGGCTGCAGTCCGATGTGGCCAGAGCACTTCCTGAGCGCACATACAATGGCGTATGTCTCCTTCTCCCTCGCGGTCCATGTTCGGCGTTGGCCCTCGGCCAGGATCCTGCTCCAAAACGCCACGGGAACATGAGTCCCGTCGTCCCGGACTTGCTCGAGGACTGCCCCCACGGCATAGTCCGAAGCGTCTGTCCGTAGCACGAATCCCTTGTCCGGGTCCACCAGGAACAGCCCCAACTGCCCCAGGAGTCGCTCCTTCAGGCTGTTGAACGCATCCTCAGCCTCAGGGGTCCAGGCAAGCTTCTTCTTGCTCCCCTTGCGGCCATCGAACTTCCCCACCTGCAGCATCTTGTGCAACGGCCCCGAGAGTTCTGCATACATCCGGACGTAGCCCGAATAGTAATTGCAGAACCCCATGAAGGACCGGAGTTCGCTGATCGTCTGGGGCTTCTCCCAGTGGTGCAGGGACGCCAGCTTCCCAGGCATGGGACGGCGTTGCCCGTGACCAACCACGTGACCCGCGAACTCCACCTCCTTCACGAAGAGTGAGGCTTTGGTGGGCTTGCACACCATGTTGTGCTTGTCCAACTCGCTGAGCACTCGGCGCAGATCCTTCTCATGCGCGTCGATGAGCTCGTCCTCAGTCATGTTCTCCGTACCGGACCCGATGATGATGTCATCCACGAAGGGATCGGCACAGTCCCGGACAGGACCGAGTAGGTCCTCCATCATGCGCTGGAAAGCGGCGTTGCCATTCTTGGCGCCCATAGGCACCACTTTCCACTGCATGGGCCCCAGCGGCGTCGACATCGCTGTGCAGGGCCTGGAGTCCGGGTGTAGCGGCATCTGGTGATAACCGTGTTTCAGGTCCAGCACCGTGAAAATCCGCTTTTTCTGTTGTTTTTGGAGGATGGAGTCGATCAGGGGGAGCGAGTACGAGTCGTGCTCGGTCTGCTCGTTCAAACCTCTGTAATCAACCACCAACCTCCACTCGCCCTTCCCCTTCTTGGGCACGATGAAGGCTGGGCTGGCCCACTCACTGTCGGAGGGTTCGATCCATCCCCGCTCAATGAACTCGGCCAACAGCTTCTTCATGGCCTCGGCCCGATCGCCCTGAAGTTGGTACTCCCGATGACGATAGATCTTCGGGTTCGGCTTCAGCTTGATCTTCGCTGTACCAAACCTCCCACGATCTGGAGGGTTCTTGTTGGCGACGCCACTGAATAGCCGCGGATAGGCCTTGATCAGCCTCTCCTTCAGCTCGGTGACCTTCGGGTTCTCCTGAGCCTCTTCAGCCGCTTGCTTCGGTATAGATACAACCGATCGCACTGCAGTATAGGCCTCTTCTGGGTCTGATTCCGACTTCTCCTCGTCCGATATGCCGTCTTCATCGTCGTGGGGAGCTCTTCCCACCGATAATCTTCGGAAATTTGCGGCCTCGGGCTGGTGACTGTCGCTATCGGCACCCATTCTTGGAAAATCCCATGTTGGTGGGTCCGACCCAACCGGACCATCGTATTGGGCCGCGATGTGATCCATGACCCTCGCCACGAACTCGTCCTTCTTGTACTTGCCGGTGACCATCATCTTGTCATCCCACCAATGCGGAGATGTGACCATGGCCCGCCTCTTCTTGGCTGCCACACGGTCGTGCATCCCCATCCGCATGTAGTTGACGACGTCGTCGATCTCGGCGTGGGACAGGACGTCAATGCCATCAATAGGCTGATCCGTCCCCTCCTTGCGCTCAAACATGACCTTCATGGGCACCGCCTCCACCCTACGGATGAATGCTTCATCACCGGTGGGCTGGGCTTGCGCCCCATCCACCAGGAAAGCCTTGGTACCCCACGCTTGACCCGGGGAGGGCATTGATACACCCTTGGCGTCGATGAACAACTCCTCCTCTGGCCCGAATGACATCTCGTTCAGGGTGATGGAGTCCAGCGTCGACTTGAGACCCTCCAGCGGACATGGGGTGGATCCTATGCCGGTTATGATCAGGATCCCCTTCGCCCTATCCGCGATGATCTTCTCCACCGTACGTCTGGTGTTGTCCAGGGAGCCATGCCAATACATGGGTCCCCACTCCTTCAAACCCCAATGCCTGTGCCAGGCTGAGTCTCCTCGATGCCAATGCCTCCTACACTTCCGCAGAAGTGGGGCATCCCGGGAAGCGAAGACGTCCGTCTCGGGCGTTTCGGCTCCCAGCGTCTGGATCATCCTGTCGTACACCTGCGGCGCCATTCCATACTCCGTGAGCTGAACTCCGCAGTCTCCTCTGGACCTGGCACCCACAGCTTGCACCGCTTGGACGATCCGATCCTCTTCCTCAGCGTTCCATTGGGATGATCCGCATGCATAGTCCGTGGACAGCCATGTGAGGCATTCATCGTCCTCCCGGACCAGCGTTGCACGATGGGGAAGGGCTCCAATAGCGTTTGCCACCATGAAGTCATACCCCATGATCATATCCCAATCTGTAATGTCGGCCACATAGAAGTTCCCGGATAGAGTGCTTCTCTTCGCCTGATCAGGGCGGTTCAAGCGCTCATGTTCCCAGAATTCCATACTGATAGTGGCCTCATGGGTGCCACCACCCATGATCTCTCCATTGGCGACCCTCAGGCGGACCGGTCTCCGGCTGGGCTGCAGGAATTCCTCCTTGAACAACCCTCTCCGGACCAGGCTCACCTGGGCACCCGTATCCACCAACACATCCACCACCTTCTCCTCTCGTCCGCACCGTACTCGCACTTTCAAGTGCAACTGCCGCTCGTCGCCATGAGGTGTATGGACGACTCTCACGGCATGCAACTCTAGCACGTCCGGGTGCATCAGGACTTCAAGGGTATGGTCACGGATGGTGTAGATCTTGGGTTGGTCCTGCCCGTCCACGGGGCTCTCCGTGGTCGCTCCTTCCTTCTTGCCATGTCCCGTACCCACATGTACTTCCCTTGGCAGGGCGCTCCAGGGGTTGGGAGTGGCGAAACTCAGTGGTTTTGGCTCTTCCGGAGCCTTCTTCGGCACCCGATGTGCCTTCGCTTTCTCTGGGATTCCACTGATTTTCGGAGGAGAGACCTCCGAGGTCCCACTCCCGTGGGGGCTCCTCTAGACTTGGCTTCCCACAGCCCCTTCCGGCTGCGATCCGCCAGGACTTTGTCCACCACGTTGCTGGGCTTTGAGTTCCTCCAACGTCCTCAACATGTCCTCAGCAACCTCCTCGATCGACCTCACTCGTCGGTCTTGGCCAGGTCCACCACCATAGCCTCTTCCTCCGCCTTTTCCTTGGCCTTTGCCTTGGCCTTTTCCCCCGTATCCGCCCTTCGCCTTCCAGTCGGAAATCCGCTGCTCCTTGGGCTTCTTCTCGGGGTGGGCGGCGAAGTAGGCCTTCTTGTCCGCCTCATACACCTTGCACTGACGATGGTCGTGTGCATGGTTGTTTCCCTTGCCATAACAGACCCAGCACCCGTCGTGCTGAGACCGGTACTCTCGGAACGAGAGCGGTGGGTTCCCGATCCTCCTTGGCTCTTTGCCCCTTGGTCCCACCCGGCTCCATCTGGACCGATCCTGCCCACTGTTCTTCACGTTGTGCGCCACAAACGCGAAGAAATGGGCCTCCTCGTGATCCTCCCGGGACCAGTGGTCTTGGCCACTTCCACTACCATCCTCCGCGGAGTTGGCCATGTCCTCCTGGATCTCTCGATGATGGCGGTCTTCTCGGTGGCCTCGTTGTCCATGACCATGTCGATCCTGCACGTGGGCCTCGTTCTTCGCATTGAGCTTCAACTCCACCGTGATGTACTTCACGATCTCGTCAAGGCTCATGCGGGCGAAGATGACTTGCATCCTCAGCGGCTCCCCGCGCCTCCACTCCACGTTGTTGAGGCGCAGCAACCTTTGCCCCATGGAGTCCCCGAATACCTCCACGTACACGGCGTTCTTCAGTCCCAACATCCGGTTGGGTTCGCCCAGGTTCCTCCTGAAGAACTCCATGATACCCGCATGGGTATCCTCCGCCGCCATAATCCTCACCGCCACGCGCTTCTTCGCCCTCTTCCTCTCCTCGTCCTCCACTCTCCTCTTCCAGTTGCCGGGGAGGACGTCCTTCAGCAAGTGGCGGATCTCACTGGCCTCGTTCCAGTCTTCCACCAGCTTGAGGCATCTGCGGTAGTTCCGCAGATACCGGTTCCACTCCCGGACCCGCAACTCACCGCGGTCCAGCGGCAGCGGAATGGACCACAGGTCCTCCAGCTTCTGGTTCGGAGCGTCCACCCGCTCCTCATCCTCCAGCCACTGGAGGCAGGCCTGCTCCGTACGGATCAGTCCTTCCCGGATCTGATCCCGCAGCTCCTCCTTCAGGTCCTGCGCCAAGCGGTGTGGGAATGTCCGGCATCGTAGTAGGGGATTTTGATTCCCCTAAGGTCGTCAATCCTGATGGCGTCTCCGACGTCCCCAGCCACCACTCCACCGAGACGGATACCGCCTGTGGCCGGGGGGTGTGAGTACACTCCCCGTACATCCCTCTCCTCCATGGAGTGCGGTCCAATTGGGCCTGAACCCATGGGGTTTGGAATGCGGGAAGGACTTGCTCCATCGGCCGTCCATATCCCCGTGTTGGGATCCTTCGCCCACAGGTTTCCGCTCGGATAACCTCGACCATGTCCGTCGGCGCTTCCCATGGTTCGCCCCTGCATGGTCTTGCTCTGGATCACATCTTCCGCATAAACCACCATATTCGTCGTGGTCGGTACATCCTGGGCGGCATGGGACATCTGTACCGTCAGGCTCCTCGGGTCCGTGGTTACGTGCCCTTCCCGCATGGACCCAGCCGGTGCCGTGTGTTCCCCGAGCATTGTGGATTCGCTGAACATGGGAACAAACGGCAGCGCACCCGGGTCAACACGCGGAGGCGCGTAGGGTGCCTCTACAGGGCCGCCCATGGGTTTCTCCATGGCGCTCCTGAGGGTCTTAACCCGCTCCACCAGCTCTACCGCGGCCGGCTTTGCCGGGAGCTCCGGACCCGAGGCGAGGGGCTGTCGCTCCTCTAGCCTTTTCAGGCGTCCCGACATGTCCTCCACTAAGTGGAGGAGGCTGTCCACCACTTGCTGCTGCTTCTGCAGGGCCAGCTCCAGATTCTCCCGGTACCGGGACTGATCCGCTCGCAGCTCCTCCATGTGGTTCTCCGCGGCCGATTGATCATCCAGGATCCCCGCGACGTCTTCCTCTAGACCGTCCTTCGCATTGTCCAGGCGGTCTAGGCGATGCACGATGGCGTCCATCCCCATCTTTGGGTACTTACCCATGAGGAAGGACACGTGCTCGCAGTGGCACTCAGCCTGATTTCCGCCCGATCCGGCGCATCCCGCGGTTCCCGGCACCTCAGACTCGTCGCCCATGGGCGTATCGCCTATGGCGTCCGTCTCCAGTCCCGTGTGCCGGGGCACAGGTGCCGTCCGGGCCCTGGCTGGCCTCTCCGATTTGCTCCCGATCAACGATTGCATTGCTCAAAATCCAAGGTTCCAAGTCCAAAAATATAGAAAATAAAATCCTCCTTCAACCCTGAATAGCAACCAGATCCCACAAATACAGCAATAACCCAATTCACAATCCAAATCAGGCTGCGGGCTTTCGTTCAGCACATCGGTCGTTTCACGATGGCGGGCATGTACAAGAATTGCACCAAGGAAGAAAGCCCTGAAATTGGCATATGAACACAAATAAAGCAAAGTTGGGGAAAGAGGTAAACATATACATTCACAGCCATAAACCCCTCATTCCCTGGACTCAAGACCTTCCCCTGACTCACCAACGTATTGCCCTGAACCAGGTCAAATGAGATGGCTGAATACCATGTGTCACAGGTCACTACATAAACCCCAAAAATGTGTTCACTCCCAAGCCTATAATTCCTAGCCCAATAGGGGAGGTGGCGTGTCATGGCCTAGAGTGGCACTCAGGACCATGCCCTACCCTGACATAACCTTGGTTGGACTTGGAGTCGAATGGGCTTGGAGAAATGACCTATGAGTTTGAACTCATAACATGCCAAAAAACTGCCAATTCACACCATATTGGCCATATATCACATATATGCTCTAAATTGAAGTTACCACTTATCCGAAGGCTCAAAGCATGCATGGAATCGAAGTCTAATATTCATGGAGGATATAGACCAAAGGTCAATGCCCATGTACATCCCCACTTTACCCTCGAAACCCCTTCGGATATGGGCGCCACGCACTGCCCAAGTCAGCCCATGATCTTGAGACCAATTCTTGTAATCCTTCGTGCGCCAAGCCAAATGGAGTACTGAAGCGGTACCCAGAACCCCATGGCCAGGTTACGGCATACAACCGGTCTCCGGTCCACTAACCCCATGTACGGCGTGTTCCGTGCCGTGAAGCCCCGCATCGGCAACCGATGCACCGCCAGCGGAGATTTGTGTATCAGAATATCAGGAATCAACAGGGTTTTATTTTCATATTGTTTCCGTCAATTTTTACGCTTCCGTTCTGATATTCACTGTTTTGACTGCTGGCGGTTGGATCGCGACTTTACCGTAACCGCCAGTTTAACTGTAATTAATGGAAATTTTAACGCTATCCGTCACGAAGGCTCCAAAGTCGCCAGGAACTGCATGGATGCTTCCGCAATTTTCATAATTAATACTCGCAACCTTAATCCGAATTTTTCAGGATGTTGAAATCGGATTTTCGACTTCGACATCCCCGCACTTGATTTGACCTCTTTCGAGTGGACCTACGTGCTTCCCTATGCACGAATCAACTTTCCTTTTCTCTTGCCCTCCATTTGTCTTAAAGATATGGGCAAAACAAAGTTGATTCGTGAGGCCACTTGTGAAGGTCATATCTCGTGCTGTTTGCGAGGAATGACAATAAGGAAACGTGGGATGTATTCACAATACTCCCGACGTAATTTAGGAAGCATCATATGCCTTGCGTTTCCACACGTGCGCGCTAGTGTAATGGATCATGGTCAAGAGGGTAGAGTTTGCGTCATAACTCTTTGGCCATGACATTGCGTGCGTTAAGATAACTTTCGAGTGTAGCGCGCAAGTGTTGGTGTTGCATAGGAACTCTCCTTGAGTTCCTATGAGCGATTGACACAAAGTTATGCCCTTGGAGGGGCATGACATATCGTGGTGGGAGCTGCCTTTTGGGGCAATATGTGGTATGTGCCATGTGTTGTGTTGCGTGCCCATTTGGCGGGTCCATTGCTCCAAGACAAGCCCGCCAATGGACCTCATATTGTGCAAGCCCCTTCTCCATACTCCCTACGATCAATTGCAAGCCTAACCTTCGTGAAGGGAAGCTTGTGTGGTGAACCCGAAGCGATGCGTTGGGAGCAAAGTGTGTGTTTTGCAATTTTCCATATTTTCATGTGCCCACTTGGGAAGTAGCGCTCGTAACCTTTCAAGGCGCCCCAAGTGGAGCACATATGTGGGATCGAAGGTCATTGGTGTCAAGTCATTGTGTTTAGAAGGATTAGTTAATTGCACGATCCAAGCCGAAGATATTATAATATAATTGTGCACCTTTCAATGCACTTTTGCGTGTCTTTTTGCCAATTGTGCCGTTTTTGGCTCGTCATGATGTCAAGTGGCGACCATATATCTCAACGTTGCGCTCAATTGACATCATGACCCAAGTATGTTATGAGGGTACATATTTCGGTCCCCAACATATCTTGGACCCGGCGAATAACTCCTCTTGAGCTTGGCATACCGTGGCCGCCATGTTGGCGATTTGGGACTATCCCGAATCATGGGCTCACTTGGCGACCCTGCCATTCCCAATACCGGAGGAGTTGGGCGACGCCCAAAAGATATGTTGGACATATATGACTTGATACCAATCCTATGGCACACTCCGGTCCGAGTCGGGCATGTGCCTCATTTGCCCCAACCATGAGTGTGCGCATTTTTGGCCATTTTGAGCAATCTTCCACTTTTGCTGCCCGCCGTGCACTATGTTCTAACCCTCGTGCACGCCGGACGCATGGACCAATGGACCATATATGACATGGGTGTTATGGGTAATGGTCCCCATGGTCCACACACCACGTGGGCGAAGCGGAGCCACCTTCGTTAAGGCGCTAGCCCAAAGTGAGTGTGGGCAATTTTGCCATTTTGGCATTTGTGGACCCAATTGGGATCGTCACCACGCCAAGTAGCATGGAGATCTATGAGAGCCAAGTGCATGGGAGTCTCTGTTGGACTCCCGGTGGATCGCGTATGGAATGGCGGATCAGATCTCCAAGCCGGCGTGGAGATATACTATTGGGAGGACACCGAATTTTGGCTCATTTCAAGCAGCCAAAATGACCCAATTTTGGGACCCCAATTTCCCCCTTCCGCTCGGTGAATTGGCGGCCCCATTTCTCTAAGCCCATAGGGAGCCCGGACCTAAATCCAAGTTGTACACTCAGATATAAGTCCTAGGTCCTGCCTCCTACCCTGTGAGTTATTGGCCTTACCTTGGCCGGGCGAGCCACGCGTGGGAATGACGCCAATTTCCGTGATTTTGGCATCATGACCCCACATGACTCATCCGTGTTGCCCTGATGCCGGGACCTCAGAGGGAACCAGGTTGGGTGAGGGCTCCAGGGAGTTCGTACTCGAAGGGCATAGGGTCAGTTGCCTCGTCCCTACCTCTGGCGGGTCCGGACGAGGGGTCAATTTTGGGGATTTTTGAGTTAATTTCAGTTTGGGCTGAAACAGCCCATTTTCAGCTACCAACTCCTGGGTGATAATGGCGGGGCCATATCTCTGGCTCAGAGAGGAGTTGGGACCTGCCGTTAAGGGAGCATAGGGAGCCACTGTCGGTTGGCCTTGGAGCCCCTTGGTTCCCAGGAACTCGCCTGTGGCTGGGCGGGACACCTCTCCCATTGGCAGGGTTTCAGGGTCCGGACTGAGCGGGGCATGGGTTGTGTTTGAGCCCCCGCCCCCACCAGCCACTGAGAGGGTCGGACCTGGGATTGGGATACGAGTTGGGACTGAGTGTCTATGGTCCTGTGATGCCCTTACCCCAGTCCAGTCTTAACCCCATGTGTACATATCCTGATGTGTTGTTGTACATACTTTTGTTCCCTCTTTGCAGAGTGGCAAGGATTCTGAAACGCTTTGTCACATGACATGAGCGCATTGATGCCCCTGTGAGCGTAGTGCTTTGCCTGCCTGCTCACTTGCGCGTGTCCCGCAGCGTCCCGTGGCCGGCCCCCCACGGGAACGCGTCAAAAGCGTTTCACCGCCGCGGGGTTACCCAACCCTCGCGTGCCACTCGGGGCCACCAACCCCGAGCAGCGCGGCGCAGCTCGCAGCTCGCAGCGCAGCGCAGCGTCTCGCAGCGCAGCGCAGCGGCTCGCAGCGCCACTCAGCGACAGCGCCGAGTTCGTCACGGAGCCCGCAGCGCCGACCAGAGCATCGCCCTGACCGCGCAGCGACCGTGAAAGAGGTGCACAGACCAGGACTCCTGCATCAGCCCCATTGGCCGACCCGGAGTCCCATCGTCCGACCAGCAAGGCCGCGTCAACCACCTCCACAACCACCGGCTGACCGGCACCAGCCGCACACCCAGCCCAGTGCTGCAGCACCCTCCTCAACAACCACAACCAGTTCGTTGAGTTGAACGAGTGCACATCAAGGACCTCAAGACCAACTACGCCCCCGCTGCCATGGTGAATTGGCAGGAAGCGGGCAGGACGTGGCCGCGGCCCCACCCCCATGCAGCACGCCTGCTGCGTGGGTTGGTTTGGGACCAGCACTACCGCCACAGAAACCCCAAGTGCGAAGGCGGCATGCCCAGGAGCTTCGAGCTCCGCACGGACATCGCCCCCGACCGCCTGCAGGCCGTGGAGGACTGGCTGCGGGCGGAAGGGTACGAGTACCGCCACCAGCAGAGGTGCTGGAGGACGTGGACCCGGCCGGACAGGCCCGGCGAAGGCCTGCGCCCCGACGGGATTGAGGAGGACGAGGACCCCAACGGCTACCCGTCGGGCGCCTCGATCAACGTCTCCCTGTGGGACGTGATCGAGAAGAACTTCCCGGAACCGGGGAGCGAGCGCAGGCTGCAGGGCAGCAGCAGCGCGTCTCCGGGGAAGGAGAAGCGGTCCGCCGGGGACAAGAAGAGGGACCGGAAGTGGCGGGAGTACCAGGAGTCCCTGGCCGCCGAAGCCGCCCAAGGCGCCAAGGGCGGAACCCCAGCCCCCAGTCCCCAACGGGCCAATGGTGGTCACCACCCCGGCTCCACCACCCTTGGCGACTACATCCAAGTCGCCAAGCAGACCCAGGCCAAGCCCCGTCCGCTGCTCCTGAGGGCCCGGCAGGCCCCAGCAGGCCCCAGCAGCGACGTGGAGTCGGCCCACCGCGGGAGGATGCCGGCCGACCAGGCCAGCTCCAGCAGCAGCGTCACTCCCGAAAGGGACGTGGCGCGCGCCTGTGAGCGCGCCTGTGGGGTGCCCTGCAACCGTCGGGTTGCCCGGCAACGGGCCAGGCAGTACAGCGCTGCCGTGGAGGGCGCCGTCAGCATCGCCCAGGAGGAGGCTGCGGAGTGGGCGCATGGCATGGCCATCCACGCCCAGACCATGGCGGCCATTGCGGTCGGACTCACGGCCGTAGCCGCCCATGGGGCAGCGACTGCCCAGGTCAACGGTGAGTTGGCGGCAGCCGACGAGGAAGCCCGCCTGACGCAGGAGGCCATTGCCTGCAAGGAGGCCGAGGTGAAGGCGCTGGAAGAGGCGATTGCCCAAGAGAGGGCAAAGAAGGAGGCGGAGAAAAGGGCCCACGCCGAAGCGACGGCTAAGGCCCAGGAGGACGCCGCCAAGAAGGAAGCCATCGAGGCCGCGCGACGGAAGGTCGCTGAGGAGAAGCCCAAGACGGAGGCGGAGCTGGCAGCGTTGGAAGCGCAGAAGGCGCGGCTGCAGCAGGCCCGGGAAGCCGAGGCTGCTCGTGCTCGGGAGGAAGCCGAAGCGCGAGCTGCCGCAGCCACCGCCGCCGCAATGGAGGAGGCAGAGGCCAAACTCCGCTGCGAGACTCCCCCGGGAGCATCACGAGTGGAGACCCTTCGAAAGCTTTTCGAAGGGGACGCCTCCTCCAGGATGGCGCTGGATGAGGCCGACACGGGCAGCAGTGGGAGCGGTGGCACCACCGCCCGTCGACGGAGGAAGGGCAAGGGGAATACCCCCGAGAGGCCGCGGAGGCCAGCGGGTGGGCACCCCCACGACAGTGACCCCTTCTTCACCGCCAGTGACGGGGATGAACGAGGCCGTCGACATCGCCAAGTGGTGGCTTGGACGGGCGGAGGCGGCGGAGACGTCCCCATGGAACCGGAAGGTGAGGATGAGGATCTCCCTCCTCCCTACCGGAGCTCGGAGTCCTCCGAGACCGAGACGCCCAGGTGGGGCGACATGGGCGAGGATGACGACATGGACTTCGGCATCACGAGGAAGCGCCCATCCTCGGACCCACCGAGGCGACCCGGCGGAGACCCACCGGGACCCCCTGGCGGAGGACCATCAGGACCCCCTGGAGGACGCCCACCGAGTGGACCCCCTGGAGGCGGACCACCGGGCGGGGGAGGACCCCCTGGACCGGGCGGACCCGGCGGAGGCCCTCCTGGAGGACCCCCTGGGGACCCCGACGACCCACCAGGGAACGGCGACCCGGATACCACCTGGCGGTGGATTGTCTACCTCCGCAGGAGGGTCTTTTCCCTCGAGTGCGAGGTAGACACGGGCAAGGTCGAGATGGCTCGCATCTCCGGGGTCGCCGCGCGTGCGCAGAAGGAGCTGGACATCGCTAGGGCCCAGACCAAGTCGCTGACCAACGTCGTCAGCGGCCTGCAGGAGAGGCTGGATGCGCTGGAAGCCCGTGGGAGCGTCGGCAGCGACCACCCACCCCTGGAGTCTGGCTCGTCGGACGACGGCTGGGGAGCCGGACCAGGTCCAGGCAGACCCCACGCCCCCGGCGGAGCCCCCAGGAGTCGCCCCAGCGCCAGTGCCCCCTCTCTCACCGCCCCCTCTCACCACAGCGCGGGCCGCCGCAACGAGCGCGTGCCGCCCGGCAGTGGCAGTGAGGAATGGCGCGATGAGTGGCTCAGCGCGGACTACCACAACCGCCGTGCCCCACCGCGGACGCCTGTACGCCCCCGACGCCCGGCACCAGCCCCGGCGCCAATCCCCAGGGCTGGAGGACGTTATGGTGGACTCAGGGATGAGGTCCCCAGAGGAGACGTGGAGTGGGATGTCGGCGAAGGTGAGGACCTGGACCTGGACCTGGACAAGTTCGACATCAGCCCGCCGCGTGGTGTACGACGGGAGGCCGCTGAACGCAGCCGCCGGCGCCGTGATGAGGATGCGTACATGGATGCAGTACGGCGTGAACATTTCGGTTCAGCGTACGTGGAGGAACCGCGGCGTAGCCACAGGGACTCCATGGAGGAGATGGACGTGGCGGCCGTGGGAGTCCGTGGGAGAGGCCGATGGGAACCTCGGTCGACCTCGCGGCCGGCGTTCATGGTCTCTAAGGCTGCGGATGCCGCCGTGTGGGAAGACTTGAAGGACATCAAGCCCCCCATGTACGACGGCAACCCCCTCAACCTCGACCGCTTCTTGGAGAAGCTGGACGATTGGGGGCTGACCGTCACTGAAGACCTGCCTCCCGCTGATGCGGAGAAGTATGTCTTCAAACGGTTCAGGTACCGCCTGCCGGAAGTGCTCGGAGAGCTATACTTCATGGCGACCAAGGAGGGGAAAATCAAGACCCTCAAGGAAGCCAAGAAGTGGCTCAACGAGCAGGAGCGGGTGGACGCTCCGCAGGTGGCGGCCAAGCGCTGGAAGTCCATCAAGCTTGAGCATGATGGACGGGAGATCCACCTACGAGAGTGGCGAGACTTCCGAGGGAAATACACCCTCTTCCGCCGCAACGTGGAGGATTGGAACGAGGGTGACGAGCAGGCTCGCCTGCTCTCCATGCTGCCGGAAGCATGGATCAAGAGGGTCACCAAGGAGGAATCCAAGAGGGCCAAGTCCAACCACACGGTCAAGATGATGCTCCCCAAGGAGTATCATACGAATGTGGTGGCTTGGGCGAAGAAGAACGTGGCCCGGGATGTCAAACGGCACTCCCTGCGGAACGCTCTTCTCATCACCGTCTCGGGCGATCGCGAGAAGACCGCGATGTGGCGCCTTGACGACTGTGAGTTGAGCGGCCAGACCATCCGTCTGCAGCCCATCCCGGCGCGGATGAGCTGCGACGAGATCCTGGAGTGGGTTGGCGAGGAAGTACTCAAGGAGTACCGAAACCTCCACCACACCCGCGGGTTGAGGCCCGGCGACCGTGACGTCAACTACGTTGGCGAGGGACCTGGCGGGGAAGATGCCATGGACCCAGCGGGAGCCGGCGGCGATGAGACTCTCATCCACGATGACGACGACGATGAGCCCGCCGAAGTGGCCGTTTGCGCCTTCGTGGCCAAGAACCTGAACGCGGGGAGCAAACCGGGAAACTGGAAGCCCCTGCAGCAGGGTTGGAGGAAGCAGGAGAAGAGGGACCCTCGCCGTATTGGCGACCCTCCGCTGTCCTTTGGGGAGTTCATACGAGCTCACCCTCAGGGCTGTTTCGTGTGTTATGGGAGGAAGCGAGGCTTCAACCATGACCACCGAACATGCCCCATCCACAAGGCCGACACGGACGCTTACAAGAAGGCGCACGGGTCGAAGAAGCGTGCGCCCGCGGGTATCCGGGAAGCCAAGATGGAGGTGGACAAGGACGAGCTGGCCAAGCTGATGTCGTCGGTGGGGACCGAATTGGCCAAGGAGATCCAGGAGATCAAGCGGAACTGGGTCCCCAGATCGGACAACAAGAACAAGGAGAACAACCAGAATGACCAGAACAAGGACAAGGACAAGAACAAGGGTAAGAAAGGGGGAAGGAAGAAGGGCATCAACGACGTTGAGGCCGACGAGAACACCCCCTCTTCCACAACCGACGCCCCCTAGCGGAGCCCCTGCAGCCAAGGGCCCCAGCTAGGGCGGTCGCAGGATGGTGACGTGGGAAGCGCCGAACCATCCCAGTCGGGAATCGATAAGCACAAGGGGACTGCCGCGGGCGGAAGGCCCGGTCCGGCGCCCAGTCGCGGAGGCGGGGTGAGGGCAAGTGAAGGCACGAACCCTTGCACCCGTCCGTCCTTCGCGACCAAGAATGTGTTTGATGTACTACAGGATCTATCCGAGAGTATCGGAGGATCACCCGGACCGCAGCTGGATGCTGCAGATAGGCAGCCTGAGCCCATTGTCCACGACCTGCACCAGTCGCTTGTGGAGCTTCTGGAACGGCCGGAGATCCTGAGTTTGCACGCCGTGCGCCGTGTCGGTCGCGAGCGGCAGTTGCATCTTAAGGTCCGTGCCCAATGCGGGGAAGTGGAAAAGGTTTTCGACGTGTTGGTCGACACGGGAGCTCAAGTCAGTTTGGTCAAGGCTGGCCTACTTCCACCAGAGTGTCTGACCGACAGTCGGAAGCCTGTCAGGCTGAAGGTGGCGAACGGCCAGTACATGGTGGGAGGCACGAAGGAAGCGGCCATTGGGCTGCAGTTCGTGAACCATCGTGAGCTGAGCCGCCCAGACCTCGGCAAGGAAATCCTCCTGCACGGTAGCTTCTACGAGGCCGAGATGGACTGGGACATGATCGTCGGGTACGACTTCATGATGGAGACGGACTCCGGCGTCCTCCCGGCCCAGGCTTCCATGACCCTGTACCAGGACGACCAACTCTCGTGGCTTTCGTCACCTGAGCACCATGTGGAATGCCAATGGATCCACCCCGAACGCAATCAGCTCGAAGTGGCCGCGCTGGACACTGAGCCAACTGGTCCTGCAAACCAGGAGTACGGCGTAAGGCCGGAAGTGGCGAGCCGAGTTGTCGCGGACTTGGGAGCTTTGGATCTGGCCCTGGATGCGTTCTCTTCAGGAACCTCCGCCCATCTGCGGGTGTGTGAGAAGTACTGGAGCGCACAGGACTCCGCGTGGAAGAAGCACTGGGGTCCGCATCAGGGACTGATGTGGATCCATTGCCCCCGTTGGGACATTCCAAGAGCGATAGCGAAGATTCGCAAGGACCGCTCCAAGGCAGTGCTGGTTGTTCCTATGGGATGCACCGAGGAGGAAAGTACCCGACATTGGGTAGCCTCATTGACCAACATGACCTTGAACAAGGTCGTCCTACCGGCTGGAGGGAGTGTCTATCAGGACGCTAAGGGACAGCCCATGCCACCCCAGAGATGGCCAACAGAATTCCACTATGTGGATGGGGGCCTTGATCAGGCCGACACCACGGACTTCGTGTGTGTCAACCGTATCATAGCAGAGCCTTGGAGGCAATGCTTTGCGGTTCCCCCTGTTGACATCGAAGAATCGGACTCCGAAGACCCCCTCACTGAAGAGGAGTGCGATCTGGTTCAGGGGTATATGGATCAGCCCTTTCACGACTGGGGGAACCAGCGTGAGGGCAAAGGCCAGGACAAAGCCTGGTGGGAAGTGGACTCAATCGTCTCCGGTTCCTATGACGGGAATACCTTCGTACAGAGGGTGCTGGATCACATGTCCAGCCAAGACGAGCCGCCTGGCGGTAACCCACCCACCTACGGCGATCTGTTCCGAGGCAAGACCAGGGATGGCCCTTTGGGCCACCTGGGAAGACCACCTGAGCCGAAAGCGAGCGGGGTCGCTACCCCTCAAGTAAGCTCCGTGGTTCAAGTGCCCGGAAAAGCCAAGGCGGAGTCCGATGACTGCCCCAAGATCCAGGCATTGAGGGCCAGGCTGAAGCAGAAGTATGGTGATACCTTCTTCAGCGGTAAGCCTGTGTTTCCCCCACCGGTGCGTGGACCGTATGGCGAGGCCAAGATACGACTGAAGCAGGACCCCCGTGTGTATCGTCACCGGGAGTTTGCCCTGAGGGGCGAGAGGAAAGAGGCCATGGAGAAGATCCTCCGTGACTTCATCCAGAGAGGCTGGCTTGAGCCGTGCCACTCCGAGTGGGCCTCTCCGTGCTTCGTCGTCCCCAAGAAGGTTGCCGGTGAGTGGCGGCTCGTGGTCGACTACCGCGGCCTGAACGCCCAAACGCAGCACGACAGCTATACGCTGCCCCTCATTGAGGACATGCTGCAAAAGCAACACCGGCGGAGGATCTTCACGGTGATTGACCTGAAACATGGTTATCATCAGATGCCTCTCGCCGAAGAGTCCCGTGCCTGCACAGCCATGAGCACCCCACTTGGACCTCTCCAGTGGAAGGTGATGCCTATGGGCGTTACCAACGGCAATGCGGCTTTTCAGCGGATGCTGGAGAACCTGCTTGAGCCGGTGCGCGACTGTGCGGACCCCTTCGTGGACGACGTGATCATCGCGTCCGGGGACCCCAGCATGAGCTACGAGGAGCTCCTGGAGGCAAACGAGAGGGACGTCACTCGAGTGCTGGACCTTCTGGTTCGGCACAAGCTCACGGGCAGCAGTGACAAGGCCACCATTGCGGTAAGCGAGGTGGTCTTCGCTGGCCACGTAGTCGGGAACGGGCAGCGAAAGCCCATACCTGGCAAGGTGGCTGCGATTGAGCACTGGGAAAAGCCCAAAACGGTCTCTGAGCTACGGGCGTATCTGGGGTTCTGCAACTACTACTCGGGGTACATCAAAATGTATGCCGAGTATGCAGCCCCCATGACGACCATGCTCAAGGGCAACCGAGAGGAGACCAAGAAGGGGTCCAAGAAGGCTCTGGTCTGGACTGAAGAGTCTGACCGTGCCTTTGAGGGGATGAAGCAGGCGCTGCTATCCGCAGTGGGTCTGCACCTCGTGGATCCCGACCGAGGGTTCGTCCTGCGCACCGACGCTTCCGACTACGCCATTGGCGCTGTGTTGGAGCAAGTGCTTGACGACGGGAGGCACGTGCCCGTGGCCTTCTGGAGCCGAGTCCTGGCGGAAGGCCAGAGACGGGCGTGGACGCCCCGTGAAAAGGAGGCGTATGCCATCGTCATGGCTCTCAGGAAATGGGCTGGGTACATAGCCCTCCATCCCGTCACCGTCTGCACCGACCATCAGAGTCTGCAGTCGTGGCACAAGGAGCAGGTGGACACCCCCTCAGGTCCTGCCTCCCGACGGGCAAGATGGCATGAGACCTTGGCCAAGTTCGACCTTACGGTTGTTTATATTGCTGGAAAGGATAACACCGTGGCGGACTGTCTCAGTAGGTGGGCCTATCCCGCCAGCAAGGGCATGACGGACATCTCTGCCCATGGCGATGAGGCTGAGACCGCTGAAGCCAAGAGGATCATCGAAATGGAGCGCCTGATGGAGGAGGAGGGTGCCAAATGCTTCGTCGTCATGGCCGCGGATGCCCCCCTCGCAACGAGGGTGAGCAGAGCGGTCAGAGTACTCGCCCCTGAGGGAGCCGAGTCCGACAAGCACCTCTTCCCGGAGTCTTGCCTCCAGGACGACTGGACCGACGATTACGCCAAGTCTGAGGCCTTTGCGGCCGAGTATAGGGCTGTGACCGACCCTGACGACGGGCAGAAGTGGCCAAAGGGGCTGACCGAGGAAGATGGCAAGCTCTACCGGAATGGTAAGCTGCTAGTCCCGGAGTCCCGGGTGCTCGAGCTTTGTGAAGCTTGGCACCACCACATGCTGCACCCAGGGGTCAAGAAGCAAGCCCTTGACATGCAGCGCCGGTTCGAGATCGACCACATCGTTCTCTACCTGCCATCAAGAAGGTCAGGAAGGGTTGCTCGGTCTGTCAGGCCTGCAATCCCGACAACCGGAACGTCAAGGGGGAACCCCAATGGACCCCGGTTCCTGATCAGCCCATGGAGAGCGTGGCCATGGACGTCTTCTCCATGCCCGAGGTGCACATTGGCAAGGAGACCTTTGACTGTGTGGTTCTCTGTGTGGACCGCCACAGCGGCTACGTTGTAGCCGTTCCGGCACGCAAAAAGGGGTTGCTTGCCAGAGAAGTGGCAGTCATGATGATTCGTCATTGGCTGACCGTCTTTGACATCCCCCGCACCATTTGCAGTGACCGAGGGCCCCAGTTTACTGGTGGCTGGTTCAAGGCTGTGTGTTCCCTCATGGGAATACGTCATGCCAAGAGCGTCGCCTATCTCAGCCGGTCTAACGGCCGTGCTGAAGTGGCTGGACGGCAGCTGTTCGAGAAGCTGCGCAAGATCCACATCACCAATCCGCGTCGGAACTGGTTTGAGGAGATGTGGCCTGCTCTGAAGGCCCATCATGACACCCCCACTCCGGGCGGTTTGTCCCCTCACCAGATTCTCTTCGGCAGGGACCCCCTGGGTAGGGGACTTCCCTTGTCTGGTGATGGCATGGCTATGGATGCCAAGGAGTTCTTTGCGCGGCAAGAGCAAACGGCGCGGGACATCCGCCAGCAGCTTGAGAAGGAGCATGCTGAGCGTCAGAAGTCCGCCCCGAGCTCGACAGCGCAGAAGTTCAGGGTGGGAGACCCGGTGTGGGTGATCAGACCCCGCCCTATGGGCACCCACCGCACCAAGACCTGGTTCACACCCGGCGAGGTGGTCCGCAGGATTGGTGAGGACACCTACCGCATCAAGGTGGGTCACGGACAGTTCCGCGAGCGCCACGAGAGTCAACTCCGTGTGCGGGAACCCGACCTCCGTGGCCAACATGTGTCCCTGAGCTATGCCGCACATGAGGCTGACTCGGACGACGATTATGCGGAGCAGGACGACTATACAGTCGAGAAGATCCTGGCTCAGCGTCCAAAAGCCTCGGCACCCGGAGGTCTGGAGTTCAAGGTTCGTTGGCGAGGCTATGGGCCGTCCCACGACACCTGGGAACCCGTCTCCTCATTCGTGCCGCGGGTCAATACTCCCTTCATGGAGTACATCCGCAAGCACAAGACCAAGATCCACGTCTCGGACTTGGCAGCACTCACCCGGGCGATTGCAGCCAGGGGTGCCTGATCAGCGCCCTGAGCTCTCCCCTGATGGGTTATGAGCGCTTGTGAGGCCGACGAATCGTCCCTTACTTGTTTGCTCTCTTCCATCTTTCGGTGACAGAGTGGCCATATACCCCCCCCTGCTGTATCCAGAGGAGGATGGCCCCTCTCTTTCTCTATTCGTCACTCACCCCCCTGCTGAATCCTTGGGAAACCAGGTAGGGCGACTGACCTTCATTTTTCTGAGCTCTTGGGGCCTTGAAGCCCATACGACGTTGCGCAACGGATGCCGCTGTCATCGGCATTGCAATTTTTGAGTGTGTGGTCTGGTTCCATGGCATTTGCGGAATCCAGACCAGTCGACGTGTGTCTCGAGACTATATATGGCCTGAACTCAGGCGTTTTCATGTCCACCCTCCTGCATTGCCTTATCCTGACCGTGGCGTGGTTTGGCGCTCTGTCCAGAGCGTGTTTACACGCCTATTTACCCAGATTATTGCTTGTTTTTCTGCCCTCCAGGATATGTGCATCTGTATGTTAAGTGTCATCAGCCCATCGCTGAGGGATGGACTGCTTTTCACCACGAATCGGGATACAGAGGCGCCTTGAGTCGCCGTGTACATATTCTTACAGCCTGGTCCAGCCTGGACCAGTACTTGATTACATGTTCTTCTGTTTGAGTGCCCGTGATACCGTGTTGCCCTATTCGCTGTGATGTGTGGAGATCCTGATGGCGCCAGGCGGGAAGCCCAGTTGCCTGACTACACTCCCAGCGGTCCGCCACTCTCAGTCCCAGTGTGAGCCTACCGATTCGCAGACGCACTTGCATTCGGATGGCGGCCTCCGGTGCTCCTGACCTCGGTCAGTCTGCCTGGGAAACTGGTGGTTTGAGGAGTCGACGCCTCCGCCCACACTGCATGAGGACTCCCTCATGTATGGCCTTCGTGGCAGTAGGGCGAGGGAAAAGACGGCCTTGATGCCCGATCCCTTCAGGAGGAGTTCCCTTAAGATCTGGGGTTCTTAAGGAGTTCGACTATGGCACTCTGGACTCGCGTCGTATGGATATGGACATGGTGCGCCCGAGGAAGGACCCGTGGGGACTCTCCCCAGTCGGCGGGCCTTGGGAAGCTTGGGGTAGCCTGATGGATCTTTGTGGTCGCTCTCGACTTGTGGGACCACCTCGGTCGTCGTGTGTCGCCTATGTTGGCCGTGTATGCCACTACCACTGTGGTGGTGACCGTAGCAGCCGGCACCCGGTGCGCCTGGTATGGGTTAACGGGTCCTTTGGATGCCGAACAATCGCCGCCAGGACCCGGGACTTGATACTTGATACTATACATGTGCTACGAGCTTATACAGCATCATACCTATCTTACTGTGACTCACTGAAGTGAGGATGTGACACCCCCCCCCCTTCAGGAAGTGGTCCTGGGTACCCGCTGCCATGCGAGGGTGTTATCGAGCCCCCCCCAGGGTTTGCTCTAAGGAGGGGGGTGAAGCGGTACCCAGAACCCCATGGCCAGGTTACGGCATACAACCGGTCTCCGGTCCACTAACCCCATGTACGGCGTGTTCCGTGCCGTGAAGCCCCGCATCGGCAACCGATGCACCGCCAGCGGAGATTTGTGTATCAGAATATCAGGAATCAACAGGGTTTTATTTTCATATTGTTTCCGTCAATTTTTACGCTTCCGTTCTGATATTCACTGTTTTGACTGCTGGCGGTTGGATCGCGACTTTACCGTAACCGCCAGTTTAACTGTAATTAATGGAAATTTTAACGCTATCCGTCACGAAGGCTCCAAAGTCGCCAGGAACTGCATGGATGCTTCCGCAATTTTCATAATTAATACTCGCAACCTTAATCCGAATTTTTCCGGATGTCGAAATCGGATTTTCGACTTCGACATCCCCGCACTTGATTTGACCTCTTTCGAGTGGACCTACGTGCTTCCCTATGCACGAATCAACTTTCCTTTTCTCTTGCCCTCCATTTGTCTTAAAGATATGGGCAAAACAAAGTTGATTCGTGAGGCCACTTGTGAAGGTCATATCTCGTGCTGTTTGCGAGGAATGACAATAAGGAAACGTGGGATGTATTCACAATACTCCCGACGTAATTTAGGAAGCATCATATGCCTTGCGTTTCCACACGTGCGCGCTAGTGTAATGGATCATGGTCAAGAGGGTAGAGTTTGCGTCATAACTCTTTGGCCATGACATTGCGTGCGTTAAGATAACTTTCGAGTGTAGCGCGCAAGTGTTGGTGTTGCATAGGAACTCTCCTTGAGTTCCTATGAGCGATTGACACAAAGTTATGCCCTTGGAGGGGCATGACATATCGTGGTGGGAGCTGCCTTTTGGGGCAATATGTGGTATGTGCCATGTGTTGTGTTGCGTGCCCATTTGGCGGGTCCATTGCTCCAAGACAAGCCCGCCAATGGACCTCATATTGTGCAAGCCCCTTCTCCATACTCCCTACGATCAATTGCAAGCCTAACCTTCGTGAAGGGAAGCTTGTGTGGTGAACCCGAAGCGATGCGTTGGGAGCAAAGTGTGTGTTTTGCAATTTTCCATATTTTCATGTGCCCACTTGGGAAGTAGCGCTCGTAACCTTTCAAGGCGCCCCAAGTGGAGCACATATGTGGGATCGAAGGTCATTGGTGTCAAGTCATTGTGTTTAGAAGGATTAGTTAATTGCACGATCCAAGCCGAAGATATTATAATATAATTGTGCACCTTTCAATGCACTTTTGCGTGTCTTTTTGCCAATTGTGCCGTTTTTGGCTCGTCATGATGTCAAGTGGCGACCATATATCTCAACATTGCGCTCAATTGACATCATGACCCAAGTATGTTATGAGGGTACATACTTCGGTCCCCAACATATCTTGGACCCGGCGAATAACTCCTCTTGAGCTTGGCATACCGTGGCCGCCATGTTGGCGATTTGGGACTATCCCGAATCATGGGCTCACTTGGCGACCCTGCCATTCCCAATACCGGAGGAGTTGGGCGACGCCCAAAAGATATGTTGGACATATATGACTTGATACCAATCCTATGGCACACTCCGGTCCGAGTCGGGCATGTGCCTCATTTGCCCCAACCATGAGTGTGCGCATTTTTGGCCATTTTGAGCAATCTTCCACTTTTGCTGCCCGCCGTGCACTATGTTCTAACCCTCGTGCACGCCGGACGCATGGACCAATGGACCATATATGACATGGGTGTTATGGGTAATGGTCCCCATGGTCCACACACCACGTGGGCGAAGCGGAGCCACCTTCGTTAAGGCGCTAGCCCAAAGTGAGTGTGGGCAATTTTGCCATTTTGGCATTTGTGGACCCAATTGGGATCGTCACCACGCCAAGTAGCATGGAGATCTATGAGAGCCAAGGGCATGGGAGTCTCTGTTGGACTCCCGGTGGATCGCGTATGGAATGGCGGATCCGATCTCCGAGCCGGCGTGGAGATATACTATTGGGAGGACACCGAATTTTGGCTCATTTCAAGCAGCCAAAATGACCCAATTTTGGGACCCCAATTTCCCCCTTCCGTGTGGTCAATTGGCGGCCCCATTTCTCTAAGCCCATAGGGAGCCCGGACCTAAATCCAAGTTGTACACTCAGATATAAGTCCTAGGTCCTGCCTCCTACCCTGTGAGCCATTGGCCTTACCTTGGCCGGGCGAGCCACGCGTGGGAATGACGCCAATTTCCGTGATTTTGGCATCATGACCCCACATGACTCATCCGTGTTGCCCTGATGCCGGGACCTCAGAGGGAACCAGGTTGGGTGAGGGCTCCAGGGAGTTCGTACTCGAAGGGCATAGGGTCAGTTGCCTCGTCCCTACCTCTGGCGGGTCCGGACGAGGGGTCAATTTTGGGGATTTTTGAGTTAATCTCAGTTTGGGCTGAAACAGCCCATTTTCAGCTACCAACTCCTGGGTGATAATGGCGGGGCCATATCTCTGGCTCACAGAGGAGTTGGGACCTGCCGTTAAGGGAGCATAGGGAGCCACTGTCGGTTGGCCTTGGAGCCCCTTGGTTCCCAGGAAATCGCCTGTGGCTGGGCGGGACACCTCTCCCATTGGCAGGGTTTCAGGGTCCGGACTGAGCGGGGCATGGGTTGTGTTTGAGCCCCCGCCCCCACCAGCCACTGAGAGGGTCGGACCAGGGATTGGGATACGAGTTGGGACTGAGTGTCTATGGTCCTGTGATGCCCTTACCCCAATCCAGTCTTAACCCCATGTGTACATATCCTGATGTGTTGTTGTACATACTTTTGTTCCCTCTTTGCAGAGTGGCAAGGATTCTGAAACGCTTTGTCACATGACATGAGCGCATTGATGCCCCTGTGAGCGTAGTGCTTTGCCTGCCTGCTCACTTGCGCGTGTCCCGCAGCGTCCCGTGGCCGGCCCCCCACGGGAACGCGTCAGTACGCGATCCGGCATATGGTGGTGTTCAACTCCAAAGCATATGCCAACATATGAACAACATACCATGGTTCGACTCTCCATAGGCTTCTTGCTGATTGCCGACTAGGTAAGTACACAAAATGCAAAAATGAGCAAAAATTGAGGTCAAAAACATGAAAATGTGACCAAATACAAAGTTGTCATGATAGTATATCTCTATGCTCACCCATGATATCCGCTCATGGTTCAATACACAAATGATTGGAACCATTTGCGAACAATTCCCCCACTTGGATCCCCAATCGGGCGCATGGAGATACCTTCGCCACTCATATCTACATGCCCCATGAAAATGGGAGTGCACTCATGGATCTCTTTTCCAAACATACCATGAGCAATACATATGCGGTAGACTTAGTCTAGCGCTTTGAATTCCACAATTGGGACATGGGCAAAACCCTTGTCACGTATGGCTCCCCATCTCTTCGGCCACACGAAGATATATAACATGGGTGTGAGCATATCAAGACATATACCATGCATATAAAACATACCCTCAAAAGTGGCTCCCACCATGATATGCCATGTCCCTCCATGGACATAACTTCACGTTAAAAATGCGTAGGAACCCAAGGAAAGTATCTATGCAACCCCAACACTCATGCGGTACACTCGAAAGTCGCATTAAAATATTCGGTTGCACGGTCCAAGAGTTATACATCACTTTATACCCTCTTGACCATTATCCCTTGCTACACCGGGCATGTGCACGCACCAAAGGCGTTTGATGCTTCCTAAATTAACTTGAGACTAAGGCGCTTGCAACGCCACTTTCCTTATTCTCTTTCCTCACACTCGCTCGTAGATATGGCCCTTCAAAGTGGTCCCACGATTCACATTTGTTTCCCTTATATCTCCAAGTCAAATGGGTGGCAAGTATCAGGGAAACCTGATTCGGGCATAGGGAAAAGAGTACGACCACTCGAAGAAGTCCAAATCAAGTGCGGCGATGTCGAAGTCGAAAATCCGATTTCGACATCGCGAAAAATTCAGATTAAAATTTCGAGTGCTTATTTAGAAAATTGCGGAAGCAACGAACCCTTTGCTGATGAAATCTGCCCCTTCAACGGAGTATCCGTCAAAATATCTGGAAATAACAGTTAACCAATCGGTTAACGCAAAATCGCGAGCCAACTGACAGTCGCCGATACATTGACCATCAGAACGAAAGGCTGAAAAATTACGGAAACATGATGATAATAAAACCCTGTTGATTCCTGATATTCCGATATATAAATCTCCGCTGGCGGTGCCTCGGTACTGAATATGGCCGCTCATAGCCGGAATGGCCAAACCTATCACACTATCACATCGGGTTAGGTCAGGTGGATGGGAGAGTATGATATCAGCCAATGGCGGCTTGCCGGCACATAGATACCCACCCCAAGTGACCCCAAGATGGCCACGGGGGTCCGAACCGGCTTCACCAATAGGGGAGGTGGAGTGTCATGGCCTAGAGTGGCACTCAGGACCATGCCCTACCCTGACCTAACCTTGGTTGGACTTGGAGTCGAATGGGCTTGGAGATATGCCCCATGAGTTTGAACTCATAACATGCCAAAAAACTGCCAAATCACACCATATTGGCCATATATCAAATATATGCTCAAAATTGATGTTACCACTTATCCGAAGGCTAAAAGCATGCATGGAATCGAAGTCTAGTATTCATGGAGGATAGAGACCAAAGGCCAATGCCCATGTACATCCCCATTTTACCCTCGAAACCCCTTCGGATATGGGCGCCACGCACTGCCCAAGTCAGCCCATGATCTTGAGACCAATTCTTGTAATCCTTCGTGCGCCAAGCCAAATGCAGTACGCGATCCGGCATATGGTGGTGTTCAACTCCAAAGCATATGCCAACATATGAACAACATACCATGGTTCGACTCTCCATAGGCTTCTTGCTGTTTGCCGACCAGGTAAGTACACAAAATGCAAAAATGAGCAAAAATTGAGGTCAAAAACATGAAAATATGACCAAATACAAAGTTGTCATGATAGTATATCTCTATGCTCACCCATGATATCCGCTCATGGTTCAATACACAAATGATTGGAACCATTTGCGAACAATTCCCCCACTTGGATCCCCAATCGGGCGCATGGAGATACCTTCGCCACTCATATCTACATGCCCCATGAAAATGGGAGTGCACTCATGGATCTCTTTCCCAAACATACCATGGGCAATACATATGCGTAGACTTAGTCTAGCGCTTTGAATTCCACAATTGGGACATGGGCAAAGCCCTTGTCACGTATGGCTCCCCATTTCTTCGGCCACACGAAGATATATAACATGGGCGTGAGCATATCAAACGTATACCATGCATATAACACATACCCTCAAAATGTGGCCCCCACCATGATATGCCATGTCCCTCCATGGACATAACTTCACGTTAAAAATACGTAGGAACCCATGGAAAGTATCTATGCAACCCCAACACTCATGCGGCACACTCGAAAGTCGCATTAAAATATTCGGTTGCACGGTCCAAGAGTTATATATCACTTTATACCCTCTTGACCCTTTTCCCTTGCTACACCGGGCATATGTGCGCACCAAAGGCGTTTGATGCTTCCTAAATTAAGTTGAGACTAAGGCGCTTGCAACCCAACCTTCCTTATTCTCTTTCCTCACACTCGCGCGTAGATATGGCCCTTCAAAGTGGTCCCACGATTCACTTTTGTTTCCCTTATATCTCCAAGTCAAATGGGTGGCAAGTATAAGGGAAACCTGATTCGGGCATAGGGAAAAGAGTATGACCACTCGAAGAAGACCAAATCAAGTGCGCCGATGTCGAAGTCGAAAATCCGATTTCGACATCACGAAAAATTCAGATTAAAATTTCGAGTGCTTATTTAGAAAATTGCGGAAGCAACGAACCCTTTACTGATGAAATCTGCCCCTTCATCGGGGTTTCCGCCAAAATATCTGGAAATAACAGTTAACCAATCGGTTAACGCAAAATCGCGAGCCAACTGACAGTCGCCGATACATTGACCATCAGAACGAAAGGCTGAAAAATTACGGAAACATTATGATAATAAAACCCTGTTGATTCCTGATATTCCGATATATAAATCTCCGCTGGCAGCGCCTCGGTACTGAATATTGCCGCTCATAGCTGCAATGACCAAACCTATCACACTATCACATCGGGTTAGGTCAGGTGGATGGGAGAGTATGATATCAGCCAATGGCGGCTTGCCGGCACATAGATACACACCCCAAGTGACCCCAAGATGGCCACGGGGGTCCGAACCGGCTTCACAGCGGCGGTGCTGCTCCAACGGTCTGAGCGCTGGACTCGCAGCCGGCAGACGTGGGCTCCATCCCTGCTGCGGGCGCACCTCTAATGGTGGTGCCGGTGCAGAGTTTTTCTCAATTTTTGAACAAAGTGTAAATTTTTTTACAATGAAAACTTGACGCAATCCCAAAATGCGTCTACTTCAGGCAGCTAAATCTAGGGTCCCCTGGCAAATCCCCCCCCCCCCCACCTGGGATCATCAGTGCAGGTGCCACGGCGTCCAAGTCCGACCCCAAAAATCGGCGGCAGCCAAGAGAAAACCCCAAGATTTGGACGCGGCTCCAAATCTATTAACAGCCGTTGGTAGATAGGCCCAGCACACAAAATGGAAACTCTCAAGAGGGGGCCCGCAGGGTTCCAAAATGCTGTTACATGCCATTCTAACGTATTTGGAACAGTTTTCAAGCGTGGCGCAGGCATTTGTGCCTGATGCGCTGATAGTTTTAAGGGGGCACCAAAAAGTGCCTGCCGAGATTGGAACCGGGGCCATAAAAATTTTGAGCGTCGCATGATACCATGACAGTACGACAGCGGCGGTGCGCGATTTGCAATTGTGTACCATATTGGCAATTTTTTTTGACGAATACCGCAAGCCGTCACTTCTCCCAAAAATATGATAATACAAATATGCTTTTTTGAACCTTAAAAATCGATTCCAAAAGTCAAAATTAAGGTACCTTATGCTCACTGTGACGGCAACACTATTTTGCATTCTGATTGTCTGAGAACTTTGGGGGGGGGGTCCAGGCATTCCCATTCTTAAGTCACTGCCGGAAACCCAAAAATGACCCTATGTGGCTGGAACCTTGTGGCTGGAACCTTGCTCTTTTCTGCTGCGTGTTTGCCTGCTTGTAAGACCATGAATCAATAGATCAGCATAATTGTGATTTAATTGGCCCGTCTAATTGTGATTTAATCGGCCTGTCGACACGTTCATTATTGTTGTATTGCCTTGCGTTTCCTACCTGTTTGGCTGGTTTCAGAAAAAGTTGTTTCAAACAAATTAGGAGCGATGAGAATCTTCGCGAGGTGTATGAGAGGTTTCTATTTTTTCTTGACCACTGTGATCTTCGCACAAATCTCTTGGCTTTCATCCGTTGCTCCAAAAAGAATTGCCCATGCACCAAAAAACCCGTGGCGCTCCAAGAGATTTCGTGCGGAGTTAGATCACTTGAAGGGTCTTCCCACACCCATTCCTCAGCTTGAACACCCAAACCAACAGTTCGACCCCTCATTCCCTCCTTCACACGTTTTTGCACACTTTGCCCCTAATTCGTCACATGCAATACCTGTACTGTCATGCCTATCTCCCCCCCTCCCTAGAACCTTCACATTACACTTCCCGTTGCCACAACTGCTCATAAGAGAGGCAACATGTTAAATCCACTACACCGGCAACCGTAAGCTTGGCCACCATGTACTCCCAGCTGCCATTTTTGCCCTTCGTAGACCTGTTGGCATGTCGCATCCCCCCACCCCCCCAACAGGGCAGTTCCCCTTTACTAAAATCGCCATGTTTGGGGGTTTCCCCAGAACATTTTGACCTTTTTTCCCTTACTAAACTTTTGGTGGCCGGGCGCGTGTTCCGGGGTCCCCGGTCCCTCTCCCCCCCGTCCCTGGCAGGGACCCTGTCATTCATTCTGTTCATGTTTGTGTTCTGTGCATGTCTAGAACCACTGAAGTGCACCTGAGAGTGCTTTGTGAAAACACAATCATTTGGGTATGAAAAGTGGCACCATGAGCCGACGAGCAACACACAAGGCACACACGCATAGCACCACCCAGCACACACATGAACGGACGCACCGGGAGAGAGAGACACATACGAAGAGAGAGAGAAACAGACAGAGAGAGAGAGAGAGAGAGAGAGAGAGAGAGAGAGAGAGAGAGAGAGAGAGAGAAACAAAGAGAGAGCGAGAGACAGAGTGAGAGTGAGTGTGAGACAGAGAGACATACAAACAAAGAGAGAAACATAGAGAGAGAGAGAGAGAGAGATAGACAAACAGAGAGAGAGAGGGGGGGGGGGGGAGACAAACAGACACACACACACACACACACACACAGAGCAACAAAGAGAGAGTTGTTGTGCGTGTGAGGATTATTTTTAGAGAGAGAGAGAGAAACAGCGAAAGAGAGAGAGAGGTAGACAAACATAGAGAGAAACAAAGAGAGAGAGAGAGAGAGAGAGAGAGAGAGAGAGAGAGAGAGAGAAGCAGAGAGAGAGAGAGAGAGAGAGAGGGATGGAGAGACGAACAAACAGACAAAGAGAGACAGACAGAGAGAGAGAGAGAGAGAGTGATAGAAGAGAGAGAGAGAGAGAGACAGAGAGAGAGAGAGAGAGAGAGAGAGAGAGAGAGAGAGAGAGAGAGAGAGAGAGAGAGAGAGAGAAAGACAAACACATGGTGGGTGCGATACAAAGGCCCACCCCAAGAGTAGGAAAGGGCAAGGGGGCCGTGCCTGTACACGGTTTTTTCTAAAAAAAATTCCCTCAAACTACCCTGTTTTCGAAAAAAGGCGTTCATGCACAGGTTTTCTTTGGAAAAACCTGTGCATGAGCACATTTTTTGTAATAGAAAGTGTCAGCTAGGGGCGAGATTTCTGGACAATAATCGTTAGCTCCGTCTCGCGGGAGAGCTAACGATTATCATCCCGAAATCAAGTGGGGTAAGGCCAAAGGTAACGATTATCGGCCGAACATAATGGCCAACAACGAAATCACCCTAGGTTGTTACCTATCGACGAAAACAGCGTTCCAAAGCGGTCCCAATGAGCCTATTCGCAAGAATTTTCAACTTTTAACCGAAAAAACCGCCACGGTAACCGAAAACAACCGCGGTTGTCAATGATGACATCGTCATGGGACAGGCCATTGACACTCAAAAGGTCCTTTGCCGAGGCCAGGGAAAGCTATCCTACAGCAGCTTGGGTAGCTCCCGCAGCACCAGCAGATTCCCCCGTGAATCACGACTTGTCGAATACTCTCAACCGTTTAAGAATATGCGGTGACCGCGGTTTCCTCCTCGGACTGTTCCTTGCGAGAATATTTGCTACAAGTATTCTCACGAAATTTTCGTCTTGCGGCCATTGCATGGCGGTAACCGCGTTCAGTGCAATGCTTGCCATGCCCCTTTTCATGAGAAATGCTTCTGTATCTCTACTGTGAAGCCGGAGGATGGGGTGGGCCCTTGTTGTCTTGAGGCCAAGGAGTAGGCGCATCTATCTATCTATCTATCTATCTATCGATCTATCTATTATATCCGCTATCGGTCTCACAATTTCTTTGCAAAGAAATGCTATCGCCGACCCTCCTGCAGGTAGCATTTCTTTGCAAAGAAACGCTAAGGGGTAGCATTTCTTCGCAAAGAAATGTTAGGGGATAGCATTTCTTCGCAAAGAAATGTTAGTGTGCATTTTATTCCCTCTGTGGTTACTAGAATAGCACAACAATGTCCAAGAAAGATTCGTGGTGTAGCTAATTGGGTTTCTAAAGTGATTGGTCGGAGGTTGACTTTCAAATCTATTGCACGACGGGTGGTGTTCACCAAACTTGCAAGTACAGATGAGATTACTTTGCATGATGCCGCAAAGCATGTCGGTGTGCAGCCTAGGACACTAAATGTATATCACCAAAAAGGCAAACAGGTGAAATCCAAAGCAGCAATGCTCTTGAGCAAACACAATGTGGCAAAAGAGGAGGAGCAAAGCAAAGCAGAACCGTGCCCCAAACCAGAGATAAAAGCCGAACCTTGCCCAAAACCACCACAGAATGCTTCACCAATGAAAGTGAAACTTGAGTATCCCCAAGAGATGGACAATCGTCAAGTAAGTATTTATACTATCTCTGATGATGATTTGCTGAGCTCACATTCTTGCAACGTGTTGAATGCTTCTATGGTTTCCTCGGAGCTTTCCTTTGGAGATGACGCAAATGAGTATGAAGAGTTTCCTCCGACTCAATTGTCCGAGAAGGGGGATGTGTTTGCCTCACTTGCAGAAGGTATCAATGAATATCGTGATGCAGCTTTTGCCGCCCCACCTAGTGAGGAGGGTGCAGCACACAATCAGGTGTTTGAAGACATGCCTAACCCCTTCACAGCAGCAAAGCAGCCTAAAAAGGCCCCATGTAGACCCAAGGTGGAACCAAGTGTATGCTATATGTGTGATGAGCCAATCCCTAGGAAACGTGACACTATTGGGGGAGCTAGGGGTCGCAGGCGGTCGCAGGCGGTCGCAGGCACTTGAGATGCCTTTTTTCTACCGAAAACCCCCTTTTGAGGGCTCTACATGAGCGGACTATGGGCTGTGACCTCTCTACGTACATATTTTCTTGTGCTCTTTGACATGAAAGTACTTTTGGCACCATTTTATTTTTAACCGAAAAAACCGTTTTCTTACCTAAAAGTAACCGTTTCATAGGCAGGTGACATCATGACTATGAAAAAGGTGATGATTAATTCCCTTTGTTTCCTTAGGGTGTCGTTCTGTCCCATGTTCTGTTCAAGTTCTGTCCCATGGCTCCCAAGGAAAGTATTGAACGCAAGAGACAAAAAGAGAAGGAGAAACGCAAAAGGGAGGAACAAGAGGCCCAAGACATCTTGAAATCTTCAACGCTAGCTCTAGTTCAAGCTCTAGCTCAAGTGCACCTCACAACAATGATGTGCAGGATTCAGAGATTGTTGTATAGAATGGTGAGGTAAGTGTTGATAGTGACGATACCTCAGATCCAGTGGAAGCTAACAAGGTGCGCGTTGAGCGTGCCAAGTGGCGAAGGGCCAAGGCTCCTTGCCTCCAACCACTTGTGCTGACAAGGAGGCAACAAGCCATTGCCAATGCTACTGTTTAGTGCAAGAGACATTTGTGATATGTCTTTCCATCAATGGGTTCATGTGTTGCAGCCTTGTGGGTAAGGAGGGAGCGAGGGAAGAGGGAGGGAAGGCGGGCCCGAGGGAGTGAGGGAGGGAGTGTATGGGTTATACTAGCGCTAGACGTGTACGAAAATTTTCTCAAGGGTCGCAAGCGGTCGCAGGCGGTCGCAGGCGGTCGCAGGCGGTGGGCTCCCCCATTGCTCTTCAACCGGTGTCGTGTGATGCATGCCGTGCAACCTACCACCTTCGGTGTGCCAAGTTGACTCAAGTGCCTCGTCATGGGTCATGGATTTGTGAAAGCTGCACCATGACGCCGTAGTTCTTCCCTATTTATGGCTAAGAGGTAGTAGCCATGTGGTAGCCATTCCGCCTCGTGCGGGGTGCCACAACAAACAGTGACGTTTCGCAACTCAACTTGACTTCTTTACCCCTCTTGATGTCAGTGTCTTGGGAATGCGGGTTTTGCCATGGAGGGTCGGCGATAGCATTTCTTTGCAAAGAAATTGTGAGACTTCGATAGCGGATACTTAGTACTTAGTACTAAGGTAGTGAAACGCTACCCGATAGCGTTTCCTGTATAAAATTCGACTTTCGGAATCGGTGAGTGCATGCCTCACTCCAACAGAGTCAGAGGACAAATCTTCAAACTAACACGTGTATTGTTGCATACTTTAAGTGCCCATGATGCACTTCGTGGCTACATCCCACTTGTTCCTTTGCTATAGTGCATCTTTGCAAGCTGGCGGGACCATGGAAGTAGAGCATTTGTTTGCCCCCATGTTGAGTGGGGATTTTGTCATGGAGGTCAGTCCCCATGCGCCCTCCTTTACCTCTTTTGATCGCGACCTACAAGCTCGGTGGCAGGCACACATGGATATGGGGCATTTCCGCTTCAATGCATGGGATGGACCAAAGGTTGCTCCATTCCTAGTTATGCATCGCAGGACATGTGCCTTACGTTACCCACCCGCTATGAAACTATCATTATGCAGCCCCTCATTTTCATTTGCGTTGACCCAATACCGGTATGTACACAGCCTCCGGTGCCATCCACCTCCCCTGACAATGAAACGCCTTCACACCATGCCATGTGAAAAGCAATTATCGTAGTGCCACCACTTTGGTACATCTTGGGGAGAAATATTGCGGACGGTTGAAAAAGCAATCCACATCTTTCTCAATGAGAGTGTAAAAGAATTTTGGGCGAGAAAAAAAAAACCCTGAGATGGTGCCACAAGTAATGTAGGGTGTTGTGCAACTACAAAAACGGTCTCCTTGGCTACGGGATATAGTTGGAAAAGAGATTTTGGAATCATCTTCACCAGCAGCACTAGCGGTAGGATTGCACTCCACAAGAATAGTTCTTTTGTAATGATGTACTGTACAATAGTATTATCTCTCAGCAGTAACGACCTGCAAGCACAAAGATGAGCCAAAGAGCATGCAATTTCGGGTGCAATGATCAAGGTTCCTAAGAAGAATCCCTCAAAACTGTTTGCAAGATTTCCAGTTTCTTGATTGTGCCGTACCTATCTCTTCTCCCATCCTTCTGTATTTGCAACACTTCTGAAGGTGGCAAGCCAAGTCTCACCACTGTGGTAACATACCTGGTTGGGCAGTGGTTGTGATCATGCAGACAATCCTGCTACTTGGCTGCTGCGACTTGCACTTCTTGCGGCGGCTGAGTAGTGCTGGTCCCCAATGGGGGTCAGCACACAGCTGAATTTTTGGTAGTGGCGGGAAGATGCGCTTGCGCGTCAACCCGCCATCCATCTCCTTGTCAATTCTTGTCTACACACACCTCAACCATTCCTGCATACTGCATGCAACCCAAAGCATGGCTTTGCGTGGAGTGCCAACCATTTGTTGGTTTTGTAACCGAACATTGCAAAGGAAAAAAAGTGTTATTTCTGAAAGTGATTGCGAGGGAGCTTACCCAGCCACGGTGGGGGGGGGGCTCCGGCCGTGCCGTGCCACGGTGCCGCCACATAGGGTGTGTTGTGTCACACGGGGCCGCCGCTGTGTCGTGTTGTGTGAGGGTGATCGGCACTTGTGTCACCTGTGCCGGCCGTGCCACCATGACACGGAGGGGGGGGGGGGGGACGGGGGGGGACCATCGGAAAGTGTGCCGCGGCACGTGCCGTGACATGGGTAAGCTCCGAGGCCTCGCAATAAGAACTACGGATAGTGTCGGAGAGGCCTTTTTTAGTGTTCCAAGGAAGGCCTTGCCCTGAACCGTCGAATCCTTGGGGAGGCAACACCCCACAGCACTGCGCGCCGCCTCCCCATTTTTGCACTTTCGCTTTGTTTGTGAGCATGACAATCCACGGAGAACCTTGTTCGTGTTGCAAGCCAACTCTTGAACATGCCCGTACTCTAACTTACCTGAGGCACTGGCATCGCCGACCATTTGACAGTTAGGATGGGCAGTACCAGTCTGTATACGGCCCTCCCATAAGCATGCATGGCGCAGTGTTACATACGCAAAACAATTGCAGCGGTGCCACTGCAGCAACATCAACGTGCTATGGAGACCCAACTTTTGCATGGATATCGCCAACCCGAGCCACACTACACTTCATAATGTACGGCCCTCGGCCATTGATTCGGAGCGCTTTCACGGTGCCATTGCTAAATGTTTTGTCTGCTCATGAGCATAGAGAGCGCCTTGTTGCTCCTCCTTCGCTCACTCGCTCTGTGTGTGTGTGTGTGTGTGTGTGTGTCCCTTTGTGCGTTTGTGCATGTGTGTGGGTGGGTGCGTGGGTGCGTGGGTGTCTGCGTGTATGTGCGTGTGTATGTGTGCTTCGCCATTTCAGAGTCGAGTCATTCCTGGGAGGCATGGCTTTGTGGCACAGTATAATCCTTTGCGGGCGGCAACCCGGAGATCACCGCAGGTCATGACATCGGTCGTGCAGTCTTTTGATGCTGCAAAGTTCAATTTCACTAGAGTTTGCCTTGAAACAGAGCTCATTTGTAAGAATGACCGCAATGACCACTTCCGGACGCTTTGCCAGAGTTGTGGGCCTGCCTCCTCAAATGCGGAGATGGAGCCAAACGTCCGACCTGACGATCTTCTGGACTCCGGCCCCAAACCGCACTCTGATCTCAGCCCAACTCATGCAATAGCTGACGGCGCCGACTGCGCGACCCATGGCATTACCCGACCTGAGGCATCCGACCTTATCCTCATAAATGTCAGCCCCATAGACTTCGGCCACTGCCTACTGGTCCCCAGCGTCGAGGAGTGCTTACCACAGGTCCTCACAGAACGGTCTGTGTGCCTTGCACTGAAGATGACTCTGCTCAGTGGTTGCTCTACGTTTAAGGTGGCCTTCAACAGCCTGTGTGCGTACGCCTCTGTGAACCATTTGCACTGGCATTTGTACTATCTCCGATCACATAGGTATGTTCCTGCAGCGATCTTATACACTCTTTTTGGAGCACAAACCACGCCCAGATCACCAAATCATAGTTGGCTTGATACTGTGGTTGGCGGCAGGGAGGAGACTCACTCACTCACTCAGTCACTCGGTGGCGATGAACCATGTGTGGCACCCATTCCGGCACGCCTTGGCATTGCGAACATCTTCAGGGCGTAATGGGAGAGAACTGCAGGGCCAAAGAATAAAGATCGAGGGTAATAGGAGAGGACTTGGTCTTAATGCGAGGGGAAAGAGGGAGTAGAGACAAAGTGATCATTCATTCATTCATGCATTGGATGGCAGGTTAGCCCCCACCTGGGCAACTGGATGTTGAAACCGCACCGGCAAGAGCTAAAGCGCGTGCTTTGAAGGGGGGCTGTGCGCCACGAAGACTGGCAGTACAGGACCTCCTGCAGGAGGATGCATTAGTAAAGGTGGAGAAGGTTTGCTGTTGCTTCCGGTTCGACGCACTTGGGTTTGTTTTGTGGAGTTGTGCCTCTGGGCTACGTGTGTGGTTCTGGGTGATTGTGTGAGTGTGTATGTTGGGTGTGTGTGATGGGGGGGAGGGGGCTGTTGTTTTGTGGGTGAGCACTGCTCACGATGCAGCCAATGCCCCGATCCCGTCCACTCCGCCGCCAGCGCTGACCGCTGCCAGGGCTGCAGGGTACCGGATGTCTTGGGCCGCCAGTGTTTCTGGCCCTGTGGCCTGCCACTCAAACAACAACGCATGATCATGTGCACCCGTCGAGAGGGCCACAGTCAACGTGTCGTGCTCCTCCGTCGGCTTTGTGCAGGTTGAAGCTCGAAACCGTCCGGCCCCGTGCCATGGGACGTTCCGGACAGTGCTTCGAGCTCCATGCAGACGACTACCCCGCTGTTGGCTTTGCCTTCCAGGTGCTGCAGCCCTCGGAGGTGCAGCTCGTGGCACGAAATGTGGCTCGTGTGGCGGCATTGTTGTGCGCACGCAACATCGCCCACAACGTGTTCATCACGCGGGGGTACCGCTTCGACAGCTGTCCTCCGGATTCTGAAGGACCAGTGTACGATGCCGTGCGGGTGTTTGTGTGGGCCCGGGAGACGGTGACCGGGGGTAAAGACCCTGCGGCGTTCAATGTGGCGGTCTGTGAGTTATCAGGGCAACTGCTGATCTATGATGATGCCACGCATAGGAATATCGCTGAGGAAGATGCGTGCCGCGTGCTTCACAAGGCGTGCCAGGATGCGTTTACACAGGTCCGGCCTCAGATTGCGGCTCTGTTCGGGTGAGGAGGAGGAGTCCCAGCATGACCGCGAACAACGTCTGAAAAAGTGTGCCGTTGCCTTAATTCAAAAGCAAGGATGATGCGATGGACCCGTCGGTTGGCTTCCGTCGTTTGATGGGCGATTGGCATCGGAGGTGCCCTGCTCAAAACAATATCGTGCTGGAGACTGCAACACATTTCTATTTTGTTTGACGTGGTTTCGGCCATGGCTCAGGCCCATCCTTTTCTGGTCGTACTGAAGTTCACGCTTGTCTAAACGCCGTCTGACCGTCTTTTGGAATGATTTTGGTGCTTGTGCACCAAAAAGAGGTGGGGACAGGGAAGGGGGGGGGAGTCACTCGCGGACCTGATAACTATTTTGGGCCAATAAAGTGGAGGAACAGGATCCACCTGATGTGGGAGTGGACATTGTGGCCGATTTCATTGCACTATCCCCCGTAGCACCGATGGCATTTGCTCCTCCTTGCTGACCAATTGCTGCCTGACGCCCCTGACCAGCAACAGGCCTGACCTACCTGCAGCTGGACCTACCTTGGTTGTCCAAATGCGCTGTCTCGCCGGCCTCTGGGCTGTACTGCCCCGCCTCCATCTTTCATCGAGCCGGTTCATCACTATGCCACCGGCCCATAGCGGTATAGGGCAGTCAGCAAGCGAGTGGTTGCAGTGGGGCTTTGCATCAGGTATGTTTTGCGCCTGAAAGCATCGAAAAGGCCACTGCATAGCTCTTGTTCAGAGGTGTAGAATGGGCACCATCATCACGCGACGAGTGCTAGGCAGGACCAATGTTGCATTTGTAAGCACGACTTCTTCGACAAACGCAAGACAAGGACATGGTCTGACGTGAAAGCCACCGCACTGTTGAAGAGTGAAGCAGAATTGAATATGGTTGTGTTGGGGAATAACGCGAGTGCCAGTAGCAAAGCAAAACTCCTATTGTTATTGGGCAGAACAGGGGAACAGAAACGCGCTACTTACATTTGTACTCAACCATGCGCCACTTGGCAACAACGTGGAAGGCACTGCTTTACGCTCTCTGGGTTCTCTACGTTTGATTCGCATGGTCACATTTTCGCGATCTCAATGGGAGCTGTCACTGTGGGATCATTGGAAAAGAGGATTATTTCGTCGAGAATGTCTGTCCAGAATTGCCCCACTGCTTGTACGATTGTGGACATGCAGGTCACTACCATTTCATTGCCCCAGAGGATATTTGTGCTCAGTGATACATGTCAATTGAGGGGTCACAACGGTACCCTCTGGGCACGTCCCATGATTAAGGTGGAGAGAACGTGGCTGACTGCTAGCCCCGCCCGATGTTGAGGGCAGCTATTGGGGTCTGGTGACCACGAGTCACAGCCCCTTCCCCTCCTCCTCCCTTTCAATAAACTCTGCAGCGCGAGGAGGGCTGTTAGGCGCTGGGTCTACATGGCGCTTGGGCAGGGTTAATGGAATTTGGACCGAAAATCTTCGTTGCGGTGGTCCAAACCGGTCGTTTTCAGCCCAAATTTTCATGATTTTGGCCCAGATTTCAGCATCTTCGTCCACACTGACGATGCTTCGGCGGTGGAACCGTGATGCTTCTGTCTGGCAATCCACTTGCTGACCGCTCTCTCTTTCTCTCTCTTTTTGTGGGGTGAGCTGTATTGCTTTGTTTGGTGCATGGTTTGATACGCGAAAGGCGAGGGCAGCGGAGGTGGTTACAAATGGTTCCTGAAGGTCAGAAAATGGGATAGATGCAGGGTGTTCTGCATGCTGCCTTGGGGCCGTGGTGCTGTAACCTGAAATCTGGTGTTGCAAATTTGTGTTCAGAGATTCCGGTGGGGGCGGGACCAGTGCATATTTGCATGTCCCCAGCTTCTTCGAATGGCAGAGAACAAGTATTGCATTCAGCACCAAATTGAGGAGCAGGACGTAGTGCGCCTGCGCAACCCCCGCAAAGCCCGGAAGGCTCTGGGGCTGCCCATCGATGAGTTGGGGATTGTTGACAAAGTTGGGGGCCAACACGATGACCACGATGAGGTATGTGTTTTGCCGCCGCAAGACCGAGGGCTTTGGTGCGCTTCGGAGTACCGTAGGGACCAGGGTACTGGTCCGGACGCAAGCCTCCAAATCATAAGGCTGTGTTCACGGAACACATGTGGCATATGTTCCGAGTGCTATGTGATTTTTAGCCACAAATTGTCACCGTACATGCTAGGTTTCGGTGTTCAGAGGCTTTGAGGTTGGGTTCTAATAAAGGAGGCCCACTGATTGTACACACACAGCCTGTCACTGTGTTACGGCCCCTGGCGCCAACGGCTCGGCGAGCGCACAGACTCAACGCGAGGGTATTGAGTGCACCCGCACAATTGTAGTCTGCACACTACACCGTGATGCTTTTTTAGATCTATCAAATTTTTTTGTATTCCAAAACGAATCAATTGAGAAGGAGTGAGTGGTCTGCAAATGCAAGGCGATGCAGTGCAAAACCTCTGAACAGCAGCTTAAATTAACTGAGGCACCAGATGATGTGGTTGTTGACCAGGTCGCAGAAGGAGTTTAACCAGCACTGCACCAGCAAGTTAGGCATCCCCGTGAATAGGGCGGCACCAACTTGAGTATGCGTATGTGTGGAGGGGAGTGGAGATCCTCTCTACCCCAATGCCTCCAAACGGAACGCCCAGCCCCACAAAACCAGAAGGGCCAGGAATTTGTATGGGATGGATGTTCATCCCCACAGTCCCCACAGAGTTCTGGGCCCCCCAGAGCCTGCTGCTGGCAGCACATTGTTAGGGATGTGGGTCTGGGGTCGCTGGTTGCCATTTTGCAGCGCAGTGCCACTCCAACGTAATTGTGTGGCACCGAAGAAGTGAGCCAACGAACATGTGAAGGGATGTGTACCTCCTCTGTGGCCCTGCAAAGTTTCTACTTGTATGTGACATCGTTTACCACCTGATTGCTGCTCTCTTGTCTTGCAGATGTGAGCAGAAAAGGTGTTCACTAAAATGATGTTTGCAAACCAATTGATGACCAGCTGAAAGCGCCCTCAAATTTGGGTTCTGGTTGAAAAAGGGAGACAAATCTTCATTGATTGGCAGAATTAATCCATTGTGCCGCCGTGCGTACAAAACCTTCACATACCTACCACCACATAGAAAAATGACAAAATTCGTTGATAGTTGCAAACTGAGCCCGGACCCAAAACAATAAACAAAAATTCAAAGTTGCGTGGCAGAGGCACAATATGCAGGAACAGTATAGAGACACACGAGGTACAGTACAAAGGAACAATACGCAGAGGGGCACAAGACAATAGAGACATACAATAGAAGCACAGAATTGTGAGACATTATTGTAGCACAGGATTTTGGCACGGTGTAGCACAGTGTAGAGGCACTGTGTAGCGCTGTGAAGAGGCACAGAATAGAGCTGCAGGATAGAGGCACACACCACAGGCACAGCTGTAATGATAGCAGTTGCTGATGAGCTGATGCTCTGTTGATATTCCAGCATATGGCAGGGGCAGGTTTCTTCTTGCCCAGATGAAGCTAGGTCTGTCCTAAACCTAGTGAAAAAAGGTTTTGATTTTTTTAATAGGTGTTTACTGGGTTCACTACTTTTTACTAGGTATCGGGAACCTAGTGAAAAAAAAGTATTTTTTTTACTAGGTTCTAAAACCTAGTTAAAATTTTTTTCTGGGTTTCAGATTCGAGTACAAATTTTTTTTTCACCAGGTTTCAGAACCTCAAAAAAGAAAAAAAGAACTAGGTTTCAGAATTTATGGCCCACTTCTGGGCCACTTCTGATTTTGTCCACCGCTCTGAAGCATCAGGGACCCCCCAAACAGCAGACGGCAGGAGTTATGTAGCCACTGGTCCCACTTGTGGGCCACTTCTGATTTTGTTCCCGCTCTGAAGCATCGGGGACCCCCTAGACGGTAGGGGTTATGTAGCAACCCGGCTTTGAAGCATCGGGGACCTCCCTGATGGCAGGGGTTATGTAGCAGGCTTCGTTTATAAGGAATTAAGTTAACTGGGGGGGGGGGGGTCTGGGTGGGTGCCCCAGCCTGGGTGGGTGGGTCAAAAGTCTGGGACCCCCCTCCCTGTTAGAATTGTACTCTGGGTGGGTGGGTCTGTAGTCTAGGACCCCCCCGTTTAATGTTAGTGTGCAGGCGAGTGGCGCTTTTTTTTCGATTTCGAATGTGTTCAACAACCTGAATGGGAGGTAATTACAGCAGAACTAGACTGTAGTTGAACGGTAGTGCAGCTATGTGAGAATTCTAAGGTCTGTGGCTCAATTCCCGGTGAGGGTATTTGTTTTGAGCTCCGCTTTTTTTTCGCTTTTTTTGCAAGGTTCGGAGCTACAGTGACGCCTTTTTTTCGCTTTTTTTGCAAGGTTCGGAGCTACAGTGACATTTTTTGTCTTGCCATTGGGGTCGCTTTGTGTGTTTCTGCAGACCCCCATTGTTTGCTTTGCTATGCAGCAGCCTGGGAAGTACCGCTGCGGTTGTGGAGTACTCATATCCAATGTGGGAGAGGCTGAGCGTGAGCACTTCAAAAGTGATCGACACCAAAAATGGGTGAAGAGCCAGCAGACTACAAAGACTCTTTCAGCGTTTTTTGTGAAGGAGCAGAAGCCTGTGGGCAGCAGCAGCAGCAGCAGTAGCATTACAAACACCAGCAACAACTACAACACCAACAGCAGCAGCAGCAATATCAACTGCAGCAGTGGTGGCAGCAACAACAATGCCAGCAGCAGCAGCAGCAGCTCAGGTGGGGCTGGGGAGCCGTTCAGCCCCGGGAGAGCGCCTCAACCCCCCCCTCAAATGTTTATAAGGGTCGGGGGGGTCTGGGTGGGTGGCTTGGTCTTGGGTGGGTGGGTGCCTCAAAATCCCAAAACCCCCCAGCCCCTTATAAACGAAGTCTGTTATGTAGCCGCTGGGCCCACTTGTTGGCCACTTCTGATTTTGTACCCCTCTTTGAAGCATCGGGGACCCCCCAGAGGGTAGGGGTTATATAGCCTTTGGGCCCACTTGTGGGCCACTTCTGATTGCTTTTCGCTCTGAAGCATCAGGGATCCTCCAGGGGTTATGTAGCCACCCGGCTTTGAAGCATCGGGCACCCCGGAGACGGCAAGGGTTATGTAGGCACCCGGCTTTGAAGTATCGGGGGCCCCCCTAGACGCCACGCGTTATGTAGCCACTGGGCCCACTGGTGGGCCACACTTGATTTTGTCCCCTGCTTTGAAGCATCGGGGACCCCTCAGACGGTAGGGGTTATGTAGCCATTGCTCCCAGTTGTGGGCCATTCCTAATTTTGTCCCCTGCTTTGAAGCATGAAGGACCCCCTAGACGGCAGGGGTTATGTAGCCACGGGTCCCACTTGTGGGCCGCGTCTGTTTTTGTCTTCCGCTTTGAAGCACCGGGGACCCCCTAGACGGAAAGGGTTACGTAGCCACCGGGCTGTGAGGCATTTGGGATCCCCCAGATGGCAGGGGTTATGTAGCCACTGGGCCCACTTATGGGCCTCTTCTGATTTTGTCCCCGTCTCTGAAGCATCGGGGACCCCCCGGAGGATAGTGGTTATGTAGCCACCCGGCTTTGAAGCATCGGGGACCCCCAGACGGCAAGGGTTATGTAGCCGCTAGGCTTTTTGCTCCGTCAATTTAAGTTAGACTTTCCTGGCGCTTGTATTGCATTTCTTATCCTGTTTGATTTGTTGTCTTTGGATCCTCTTTCTTTTTTGTCACACAGCTGAGGAGGGGCGACTAGCCCGAAACATGTTCATATAGAGACCAGAATTTGAATTGTTGGATTGCGCCGTGTGCCTTGCTTGTACGCCGGTAGAGATCTTGAAGGTTTCCCCAGTACAAAAATCAGGAGGTGAAACCATCCGCGGTCACAAACATTTTAAGAACTTTTTCATCCCAAATTTTTAACTCCGTCGATTGATCTCATTTTGAGAACTATGTACCCCCCCCTAATTTGTCTTTTGACATTCTACAAAAGGGAGTGACTTCACATATTTCTTTCTTGGATGTGTTTATGGTGACTCTCCACCCCTTGAGGCATAGTGTTTTTTGGAAACCCACCCACTCGGCCCTTTACATCCCTTGGCATTCCAACACCTTGAGAAATGTGAAGGAAGGGTGGGTGGTCGGGGAGTGCATTCAATTTCTTCGTCTTTCCTCTTACAAGCAAGGCTGTGGTTTCCTTTCCCACATTTCCGTGCTGGAAAGCAATTATGTCCCGCTCTAGGTGTGGTCCCTGACCATGCGCCACTTCACGACCTCGATTTTGGCAGGTGTGATAAACAAGCAACCGTGCAACGATGACGGGCTCCACAACAGAGAAAACTTCTGACAAGAATGTCACACGTGGCCAGAACCTCAACTATTGCTAAGGCCGGTTCAAAATCATCGAAAACGGTCCCGGGGCTCTTACATTTGGCACAAAGGGGCGGCTGGACGTGTCGTCCGCCAAGACAAAATCCTCGTCGGACACCAGCGAGGCGAGGCGCGTCTGGCACAGATCATTCCGTCATCTCTTCGGCGTCGCTAGACTAGTCTAGTGCACAAGGTGAGCAATGTCAGAAAAATCAGCCCCATGCACAGGGGTGGCTGGCGGAATGGAGTAGGGTGGTGGCTGTTGCGGGACATGTGTTGACTCGTCCTTTTGGTAGAGCAGGTTAGGAGGCGAGGGTGGTGAAGAGTGCGGTGAGAGCTGTGCTGCTGCTAACTCAGTCTCCATGTCTAGCAGCTGCTGCCGGACATGCCAGTGGAGGTTAGAGTCGTGGCACGAGTCGACAGGTGCTTGGCAATCATCGCCATTTTGCTTAGTCATATTGTGGCAAACAAAGCATGAGATTGGGGCAGCGTGGTTGGCGTGGATGGGAACGGGTGCCTCTTCGGTGTTGCCTTCCGACACCCACCACAGCAAATCCACAAACCGGAGAGTCCCCTTGTGCCATTTGGCTACAGTGGGCGCGGGCAGAGCAGGCCAAGTACCTAAGACTTTAGGATGTTGTCTACATCGTCTTTTGGAGGTTGGTGTGCATGGTGCCCGCGTGGCACACTCCACAAGCTAGAGGCAGCACATGAGTGAGAAACGCTCCACGCGCCGCCGGTGACATGAATATTGCTGCTCTAGCGGGAAAAGCCAAGCAGCAAGGGGTTGCAGGTGTTGGTGCATGGTGGAGCGCGGCATGTGCAGTTGTGCCGCATGTGCCTCCGCCGTAGCCTCGAGGACGCACCGTTGGTATGCGAACCACGGCTCCGCCAGGCACCGTGCCGCCTGCATAGCTAACGTTGCGGACGCCGGCTTCTGTTGACACTGGTCGACGTATCGAACAGCCCACGTTCGCCTATGGTACGTGTGGGGGAGGCCCCACGTGCGGTGCACCCTCTGGTGGACGGTCGTCAAGTCGGTGCGTGACACTTGCGTGTGTTGGAGTGTAGATACTTGGGTGTGCACCTTACTTGGTCGTGCAAAACAGAGTCCGTCGGATTTCGGTGCACCTGCCGTGGACTCAAGGATGGATATAACTTGAGGGGTGGGTTGGGCCCGGACCCCCCCCCCTTTGCTCACGAAAAAGGTCACGATATTTGGTCACAAAAATACTCCTTGGTCCTTGGTCTTCAGTAGCACCATGAGGTTGTCCTCAGGGCAGCCCGGGACGGAAGCCACCCGGCACCAGAGAGAGTGACGGCCCTCTGCCACAGGTGCGCAACACACCACACACAACGCGCGCTTCAATACACAGCCCATCCCGGCTTGCATTTTCCCACGTGCAAGACCATCCCGGCCATTGCATTTTGGTAACAGCGCCTTCGGCGCACCACACCACACCACACTGCACCACACCCCACCCCACCCCACCCCACCCCACTTCACCCCACCCCACCCCACCCCACCACACCACACCACACCACACCACACCCCACCACACCACACCACACCACACCACAGCACACCACACCACAGCACACCACACCACACCACACCACACCACACCACACCACACCACACCACACCACACCACACCACACCACACCACACCACACCACACCACACCACACCACACCACACCACACCACACCACACCACACCACACCACACCACACCACACCACACCACACCACACCACACCACACCACACCACACCACACCACACCACACCCTCAGTACTCCTCAGCTCTACCCATGGGCTGGGTGCCGGGTGCGAAGCCCCGGACGACAGGGCCCGGGCACTGCCAATAGGCGGTGTACTAACAGTGTCGGGTGCGCGCACGTCCCAGTGCCAAGCACCATCCCCAGGGACCCCGCGGCCCCTAGTACCGGCCGCCTCGGCCCTGGGAACGGTCAGCGACCCCCAGTAGAGGAAGGCTGACCTAGCCTCCCCCTCCTCTCCTCCCCTACGCGCCCGCCCACGCACCGGGCCCACACTGGAGCCCAAACATGCGCCTCCCCTCGCGCTCCTGCCCCAGCCCCCCCCCCCCGCAGCCGCCCCCGCGCACGCCCTGGTGGCCCCTCCCCCCTGCATTGCCTCCTCTCCTCACCCCCTGCTGCCACGCCCGCCCCAGAACCCTCCCTGACCCTGCCCCTCTTGCAGGCTGGCAGCGGCCGTGCGGCGCGCCCCTAGGGCCCCGAATCGGCGGCCGGCCGCGTGGGAGTATCAGCCGACACCGAAGAGGCCCCCATGCAGGGGCTTCAGTGGCGCGACAGGGCCAGCAGGGGGATGATGGGTGTGTGGGTGAGTGTGAGCAGTTGAGAGAATGTGGGACCCCAACCGGGACGGCCTGCGCCAGGGCCCGGTGATTTCCTATTCTGGTTTTAGTTGTTCTTGTTCTTTCCTCCCTGTTATTTGCGCGACTGCCTGTAGGGGTGTAAGCCTCATGCAGGAGCCTTCGGGCCTGGTAGCGCCTTCCCTTCGGGTTTTCCCTTCTTTTGTTATAGGCAGAGAGAGACGAGCGGCACCACAGCGCCTGACAGGCCTGTGGCCCAGACATGCGCGGGGGGCCTCAATTACGACCCCCCGCCCTGCGAGATCTGCCCTATGGAGCCAGCCGGAGAGCGGCTACCAGAACAGTGCCGGAAGGGCAGCGTGGCCCCGCTGGTGATGGCGGTTCGAGGCCACGCTGCCCTTGTACGCTCAAGGCCCAGAAACCGATGGTTTGGACAGTGAGAAGGTTTATTGAAATTTCACAGGGAGTGAACGTCAGTTGCCTGTCAAGCTGTTGAAGGAACCGTCCCCGTCCCCGTCCGGCTGGACGCCCCGGTACCGGTATCCAACATCCTTTGAGGTAAGGTATAAGGCCCCCCGGCCACCACCCCGGCGCCAACACCAGAGAGGGCGTCCGGGAGGGGTAACAGCCCCCGATCCCCCAGAGGCAGCCCCAAAGGTGAGCCCACCACTGGAAGGGGCATGTCTGCGGGGTAACCAATTGCGCTGAGTAACTACCTAATGTAATGAATAGTGCCTACCGCCGTAAATAATGCTTAACCGGGTAAATGGCCCTCCCCCGGTGCCAGTTTAGTGCGCAGTCCCCAGATGCGGACCCGACCGGCCGTATTGAGGCGAGCTCAGAAATGGGTATGACAGGCCAGACTTTAAGTGCTGGTAGTCACGCCTCAGTACACTCCGTGGGCTTAAAAGGCCCGCGGAGGCCCCAAATACCGTTACGTTCGGGAGTTAAGCCCCGGCGGTATTTGGGGTTGTTCCTGGTTAAGAGGACTCACGTTGAGTCCCTGATACTGTTACTCCGGGGTTATGACCTCCGGTACTGCCTGCTTACTTGCCTGCTGCTGCTAAGAGGTAGGAGAGAATACCCACGGGTCTTGCAGGAGGCTCCGAACACCCCCCGGGCAGGACTCCCCGTCCCCCCCAGGCCAGTGCGCCCGGTTCTCCGAAGACGATGGCCCCCCGCTGGCCTTGAAGGAGGCTCCGAACACCCCCTGGGCGGGACTCCCCGTCCCCCCCAGGCCGGTGCGCCCGGTTCTCAGAAGAAGATGGCCCCCCAATGGCCTTGCAGGAGGCTCCGAACACCCCCTGGGCTGGGCTCCCCGTCCCCCCCAGGCCGGTGCGCCCGGTTCTCCGAAGATGATGGCCCCCCATTGGCCTTGCAGAAGGCTCCGAACACCACCTGGGCTGGGCTCCCAGTCCCCCCCAGGCCGGTGCGCCCGGTTCTCCGAAGATGATGGCCCCCCATTGGCCTTGCAGGAGGCTCCGAACACCCCCTGGGCTGGGCTCCCCGTCCCCCCCAGGCGGGTGCGCCCGGTTCTCCGAAGATGATGGCCCCCCATTGGCCTTGCAGGAGGCTCCGAACCCCCCCTGGGCTGGGCTCCCCGTCCCCCCCAGGCCGGTGCGCCCGGTTCTCCGAAGATGATGGCCCCCCATTGGTCTTGCAGGGGGATCCGAGCACCCCCTGGGCTGGACTCCTTGTCCCCCCCAGGCCGGTGCGCCCGGTTCTCCGAAGATATTGGCCCCCCGTAGGCCTTGTAGGAGGCTCCGAACACCCCCTGGGCTGGGCTCCCCGTCCCCCCCAGGCTGGTGCGCCCGGTTCTCCGAAGATGATGGCCCCCCATTGGCCTTGCAGGAGGCTCCGAACACCCCTGGGCTGGGCTCCCCGTCCCCCCCAGGCGGGTGCGCCCGGTTCTCCGAAGATGATGGCCCCCCATTGGTCTTGCAGGGGGATCCGAGCACCCCCTGGGCTGGACTCCTTGTCCCCCCCAGGCCGGTGCGCCCGGTTCTCAGAAGAAGATGGCCCCCCAATGGCCTTGCAGGAGGCTCCGAACACCCCCTGGGCATGGCTCCCCGTCCCCCCCAGGCCGGTGCGCACGGTTCTCCGAAGATGATGGCCCCCCATTGGCCTTGCAGGAGGCTCCGAACCCCCCCTGGGCTGGGCTCCCCGTCCCCTGAGGCAGGGGCGCCCGGTTCTCCGAAGATATTGGCCCCCCATTGGCCTTGCAGAAGGCTCCGAACACCCCCTGGGCTGGGCTCCCCGTCCCCCCCAGGCCGGTGCGCCCGGTTCTCCGAAGATGATGGCCCCCCATTGGCCTTGCAGGAGGCTCCGAACACCCCCTGGGCTGGACTCCCCGTCCCCCCCAGGCCGGTTCGCCCGGTTCTCCGAAGATGATGGCCCCCCATTGGCCTTGCAGGAGGCTCCGAACCCCCCCTGGGCTGGACTCCCTGTCCCCCCAGGCCGGTGCGCCCGGTTCTCCGCAAATGATGGCCCCCCATTGGCCTTGCAAGAGGCTCCGAACGGGCCCTTGGCTGGGCTCCCCGTCCCCCCCAGGCCGGTTCGCCCGGTTCTCCGAAGATGATGGCCCCCCATTGGCCTTGCAGGAGGCTCCGAACACCCCGTGGGCTGGGCTCCCCGTGCCCCCTAGGCCGGTGCGCCCGGTTCTCCGAAGATGATGGCCCCCCATTGGCCTTGCAGGAGGCTCCGAACACCCCCTGGGCTGGACTCCTTGTCCCCCCCAGGCCGGTGCGCCCGGTTCTCCGAAGATGATGGCCCCCCATTGGCCTTGCAGGAGGCTCCGAACCCCCCCTGGGCTGGGCTCCCCGTCCCCCCCAGGCAGGTGCGCCCGGTTCTCCGAAGATATTGGCCCCCCATTGGCCTTGAAGGAGGCTCCGAACACCCCCTGGGCTGGGCTCCCCGTCCCCCCCAGGCTGGTGCGCCCGGTTCTCCGAAGATGATGGCCCCCCGTAGGCCTTGTAGGAGGCTCCGAACACCCCCTGGGCTGGGCTCCCCGTCCCCCCCAGGCCGGTGCGCCCGGTTCTCCGAAGATGATGGCCCCCCATTGGTCTTGCAGGGGGATCCGAACACCCCCTGGGCTGGACTCCCTGTCCCCCCCAGGCCGGTCTTTGACGAATGATGGCTCCCCGCGGGCCTTGCAGGGTGCCACTCCACCCCACTCGGCTGGGCCTCCTCTCTCCCTCCCGCCAGGTGTACCTGGTAGTAGGAGAGGAGCAGCCCCCCCCTAAGGCGCCCCCCCCCCCCCGGGCCGCAGTGCCCCAGGGTGAGAAGGTGGGGCCCCCGAGAGCCCTGACGGTGGTTCCAGCGCCCCAACGAAAGCCGCCCCCCCCCCCCCCCCAGGGAGCGGGCACCGCCCCCGCAAAGCGCACGCAGCCCCTAACAGGCTCCCGGGCGGCACGGGCAACCGAAGGGCAAGGGCTAGGCGCGGAAATACCCTGACGGCGAGCGAAACAAACACACCGGTGGGCATACCGCCGTAGCCGAGGGGGGCGGATGCGCCGGGCTTTACCCGGAGGCACCCCTGCACGCCTTGAGGAGGTCCACGGGGGCCGACGGTTGAGCAGTTCAGTACAGGACCACGAGGGCGACCTACGAGCAGCGCGCAGGGACGCGGTGCCAACTAGATGCTAGGGTACGGGCCCGTAAGGCCGGCCGCCGAAGGCCACCAACGCGCGAGCGAGAGCAGGTGCCGGCGCCTCAGCACTGGGCGACCCGGAGGAAGGGATGCGCAGTGCCCATGCATGGGCTTCCGGCCGCAACCCCCTGCTCTCGCTCTGCAGCCCAGTGACACAACATGTTCCCGTCGACGCCAACAACCCCCTACGTGCAGCGCCCTCCTATCCCCGGGGGCCCGCCTGCACCACCCCGCGGGGTCCCCGGCGTATACCGCCCCCCCCCCTCCCCCACGATACCCACGCCCACCAGCCGCTCATAGTCCACTCCCAGCCGACGTACCCCGCCTACTACCTGCGGGAGCCGCGATATGGGCTGCCCCCACCCCCCCCGCCACCCTCGCCGCTCCCGGCCGTGCCGCCCCCGGACCACCGCGACCTGGAGTTGGCCTACCTGCGGGGCCACGTGGCGGGCCTGGACCGCCGCACCGAGAATCCCCCGCCCCCTCAGGAAGCGGCGCGGGGGGCGCCCCCGGCGCCACAGGGCCCTGCCCCCAACGCGGTCGGCGAGACAATGCCGGCACTGCTGGTAGCACCGGTGCAGGAGGCGGTGCCCCGGGTGGACCGTCGTCCCCCGGCGCCTACAGAGGCGCCACGCCGGCCCCAGGGGACAACCGACCGCCGGTCCCGCTCCCCCCGACGGGACCCACGCGATGATCACCAAGGCCACAGCCGTCCAAGCCCCGGCAGGGATGGCCGCATGGCGTACCGCCGGCCCTACCGCTCCCCGGAGCGGTACTACGAGTGCCGGTCCGAGAAGCGTTCCTCCGGACACCGAGCCCCCACAGCTAGGGGCAGAGACCGCACCCCCGACCGCCGGGATGACCGCTCCGAGACCCGCCCGGCTCAGCCCCCAGGGCCGGCCGAGAGCAGCGGGGCCCCGATGACCGGCGCCGGCGCCGCTCCCCTAGCCCGGATACCGCTAGGCGCCTGCGGTATGACGCGCCAGACACGGGGCGCCGACCGCAGTGGGAGCCCCGTACGGCTCCCAACGCCCAACCCCCGCATATCCCGAAGGACAAACCCCCGCGCAAGCGTCAACGCCACAGTAAGGAAGGCCGGCAGCCTGCGGCGCAGTCGCCCGCGGGCACCCCGCACAGGCAGCCGGCACACACTCTAGCGGGGACCCAAACGACGCCGGGCCTCCTGGCCCCTCGTGCACAGCAGGCACGGCCACCGCAAGACGGCGTCCCCCGCACGCCCCCGAAACACCGAGCCGGTGTCACGCAGACCACCCCGGGAATCCGGGGTCCAGGCTCCGCCCCCCCGGACGGGGCAACGCAAGCTCCTCAGCAGCCCCGCACCGCGGACCCACCGACCGTCCTACACATCCGGCGCCTCCCCACAGGGTGGTCCCGCCGTCACCCGGCGGACCGTTTCATGTGGCTGGACGGGGCGGAGGGGGTGGCGGAGGCTTTTCATGGAGGAGAAAACCACGGGTACCTGACCTTCCGCGCCCACTCACAGGCGCTGGCGGCGTGTGCGGTAGTCAGCGCTGCCCTGGGTACAGTAGCGCCCCCGCCCGGCCGCCTGCCGGCGGTTGTCCACTGTGTGAGCCACAGTGTCGTTCGAGACTTGACCGTGCACACGCAGCAGGACGCCCAGGGCGAGGGGCGGCAGGACACACCGTCCGCCGGGGCTGCCCCCCCGCGCGTGGACCGCCCCTCCCTCACGGAGGAGGACGTCCGGCGCCTCATAGCCGATGCCCTGAGCAGGCCGCAGCAGGTGCTGCATCCACAGCCGCAGGAGCCCACCCGGGCACCGGCAGCCGACGCGATCGGTGACGCCGGCCACCCCCTGCCCCGAGCCCCCCCCCCCCCCCGACGCGCCCGGAGGCTCAACAGGCGCCCCTCTCCCGGGGCAAAGACCCATCGCTGCCCGACGGCGGGGCAGCCCCTGGCGGGAATCAAGGAACCGCCGTAGCTCGGATGAGCCCGCTTGCGCGGCCGCGAGCCACCGCCGGTGGCCAACCCAGCCGGCTCAGCCGGCGTCTCCTGGCAGTTGCCGGGTCGCCTAGCGACCCCGGCCAGCTGGCTGCCGGGCGTGCCGGCGCAGGGCCCCCCCCGGCCCGGCCCCCCGGATTTGGGAACGAGAACATCTCCCAGGACCTCTTGGACACAGATACCCGAGCGGAGGGCCACCAGCGCGCCCTCACCAGTGCCCCGGTGGCCCCTGTGGCCCGCCCCCCGGCGCCTGTTGGCCAGCCCCTGGCCACCCCGACCCACGACGGTGCTGAGGCCTCAGCTCCCCCGACAGGGGACCACCCCCCAGAGGGGCCAACCCTAGATGGGTGTGCAGTCTGTCGCTTCTGGCGCCCCAGCCCGTGCGACCAATGCCCCCCACGGCAGGCCCCCCTGGAGGCAGATGAGGCTGCTGCAGAGCCAGCCCCTGAAGGAGAACGGATGCCTGGGCCCGATGAGGCCTCGCCCGCTCTCGACACTCACACCCCGCGTGAGGCGGAGGACCCTCCGCCCCCCCCCATCGATGTGGATGCGTCCCAGGGCACGGCCACCCAGCTGGCTGGCCTCCTGGACGATGAGGCGGGCGCCCTCAGCCAACTGGAGCCCCTGCCGCCGGCGGTCGTGTCAGACGACGACCCTGAGCCACCGGCTGCCGGCCACGCTGACAGCCCGCCGGGCGGGGTGGGCCCGCACGACTCCCGCCTAGCGGCACTCATTGCCGATACCGCCCTGGAGGAGGCGAACCCCTGCAGGGCCATGGACGTCGCTGTCTTCCTAGACAGCGAACGCCTGTCGGCGGTGGGACGCCGCATGCGGGCGGCGGGCCAGGACACCACCCCCGTCCCCGGCCCCCATTCCCCGGAGGGGGACGGCCTCCCTCCCCTCCTGGCCCAGTATGCCAAGAGGACCCGCGAGCTGCTCCAGCTCGTGGGCTTTACCCTGGGGGTCCCCTCCTTCTCCCTCTCCAGCTGGGAGGGAGATGCCATCCCGGCCCCTCACCCGCCGGGACTTGGGATCACGGTTTATTACGTGATCGAGGGGAGGGTGCAGCTCCGCCTCCCCACCCCCGAGGGCGGCTCGCGCCCCGGATGGTGGCTCCAGGCCATGGCATATGCGTATGCCTGGTCTGCCCCACCCCCGCCCCGGGCGGTCCCCCCGGATACCAGGGCCCTGGTGTTGATATGCCAGTGCCCGGTGCATGTTCCCCGGGGCGCCCCGACGACCGCCCCCCCTCCGGTCCAGATCTGCGTCAAGCGTGGGGACCGGTACACCCCAGTCAACACGGCGAGCATGGACCTCGGGGATCACAGGGCCACCCTCGCCCCGCCCGGGGGTAACCCCCTGGCCATCACTATGCCCATGGTGGCGAGGGCCACCTACGACAGGGCCCGGGGAGGACTCGTCGTCGTCCCCTCAACCCTGGGAGCCCAGCAGCTCCGTGACGCCGACTGGAAGGGGTGGAGCGCCTCGTGGGTCAGCTACGCCCGGGCCCTCCAGCCGGCCAAGCCGGTCGGCTTCAAGGTCTTGGGAGCACAGGCCCCGGCCCTGCGTGACTGGGTGCTCCCCAGGCTCACGGGCGAGCGGCCGGCGGGGACTCCTTCCCTGACCACGGTATTCGGCCTCATCGGGCGTGACCTGCGGTAGGCCCAGGAGGCGGCTAGCGGCTCGGCCAGAAACGCCGACCCCCCAGGCGGGCCCACTCCCTCAGAACCGGACCTGGAGCCGGAGCACCCCGGCCCCTCGCAGTCCCAGAATTGAGGGCACCCCGGAGGACGTCCACGCCGTGGGATACCTGTGGCTCAACGTCCGGGGCCGGTACCTGCGGCAACGCCTCCTGGCGCAGGCCCTGCACATGGCAGCGCGCCGCCCCACCGTCCTCATCCTGGCCGAGGCCCAGTCCCGGGCAGGCCCTGAGGACCCCCCCTTCCAGGACTACACCCGGCACGTCCTGCTCCCCGTCCATGGAAAAACGGGGGCAGGGCTGGAGGTGTATGTCCGTGCCGCGACGACAGCCCGGGCGTCCCTCCTGTGGGGCAAGGAGGATGCCAACGCCCTCCTCATGGAGGTGATGACCCCGTGGGGTCGGCACCATGTCCTAGCGGCCCACGCCCCCCAGATCAACATTGGTGTAGAACCATATGTGAGATGGTGGGCGGACATCTGGCGGGAGGTCACCCGTTTGGTGGACCCGGCGACCGTCTTGGTGGTCACCGACACCAACTCGGCAGCGCGGCCGGCGGATAGAGGCACTCCGCGCCCTGAGGACACGGGCTACCGCACGTTCCTGAGGGCTTTCAACCTCAGGGACTTAATGGACCTCCACCCGGTCCCGCAGGGCACGTACTCCTGCTTCCAGGGCGCCGCACGCTCCCGCATCGACACGGTCGCCTGCCATAGCGAGGCGAAATTCACCATCGCCTCGTACCACTACTGGGAGAGTACCCTCCTCTCGGACCACCACGTGCCACTCCTCTTCACCGCCGCGTTCCCCGTGGCACGGCTGGACAAGCCCAGCCCCCATACGGTATCCCGCACACCAGAATACCACCTGGGCCCAGTGGCCCTTTCTCCGGCGGAGACCGCCGACTTCCAGGGCTCCATGCTCCGCTGGAAGGCCTTTAACCCCCAGGCCGTCCCGGACAGGTGGCTGAAATGCCTGCAGCGGGCCATCTACGACTGGGCCCACGCTGTGGGTAGGGTCCGGGCTCTCTGTTTCCGGCAATACCGCCTCCGGGCGCGCCCGGCAGAACGGGTCCCCCCCTCAAAGGCTCCTCAGCACCCCTTCCCGGCACGAAGTATGCTCCCGTCTGTGGGGCGCTTCACGCGAATGGCCCAGGACATGCTGGGCACCTCGGTCACGGCGGATCATGCCCTAAAGAGAAGCCTTGTGGCCCTCGGGGAGGCCCAACGCCAACAAGGCCTCCGGGAGATAAAACGCAGAGCCCTCCGGCGATCGCAGGACACCAGAAACCTCAAGCGTACCCCGGAGCAGTGGAGGGAGGTCCAGCGGCGCAGCCGCGGCCCCCCAAGGGATGTCTCCGAGATCCCGCTGGACAGCAAGGCGCTCCTCGACCTCAGGGAGACGCTGTCCGCCCTGTACCTCAGCCGCCCACGGCTCCAGGGCCATAGATACCGGATACGGGACGATCCGGACCGCTGGGCCCACTTCCAGCGGTATCTGGGGCTCTTGCCGCGGCATGCCCCGCCGGCCCGCGGCGACTACGTCCAGCCCCGCCACCTGTGGGAGGTGCAGTCCGGCAAGGCCCGGGGTCCCGACCTCCGCCTGCCCGAAGCGGACGTCTGCATCAACATCACATGGTACCGGCACTTGCCGGAGGCGGACCAGAGGACCCTCTGCGCCGTGTTGCGTAGCCCCCCGGTCAGCCGCACGGTGGGCCGGCGGGGACGGGTCACCCTGCTCCTCAAGAACCCGGACCAACCAGTCCGGGAAGCGAACCTCCGGGGGATAACTATATCCTCCCACGTGTCGAAGCTGGAGCCCACGGCCTTCTACGCCACGGCGACGGCCATCTATGAGCGGGCCCTGGGGGGCCCCTGCCTCGTAGGGGGCATGCGGGGGGTGTCCCTCCAGGAAGTGGTGCGCACAGTGCACATGAAGCTGGACCAGGCCAGACTCCAGCACCGGGTTGTGGACGTCCTGATTACGGACCTCGCGAAATATTTCGACGTGATCGCTCAGGACATCCACCCGATAGTGGGGGCCTGGGTAGGCCTGGGGGAGGCTGATCACCTCGCCACCCACACCGAGGGGTTCTCGTACACCCTTCCCCTGGGCCCCTGGCAGTCCAGCACCCTGGCACAACTCCTGGGAACCCCCAGGGGACGATCCAGGGGGTTCATGCAGGAGCTACGGCGGCGCTCCCCTTCATGCGCTTCCTGGACATCACGTACAGGACTCATGCGGTGGAGCCGTTCCGTTTTCCGGGGCTGATGTGGGTGGATGACACTATAGTCATCCTAGAGCGGGGCGACTCGCGCCCCATACAAGGGGTCCTGCTGGACCAGCGGACCTACTATCAGGGAATCCTGCGGGTGGATGTCCCAGACCGCAAAATCCAACAAGGATCGACATCCGACCCGCAGCCCCTGCTCTCCCCCACGCCGGCTGCGGTAGCCCGCCATCTGGGCAACACGTGGACGACGGACACCCCGGACCAGCGCCAAGAGGCGCTAGCCGGGGCCCCGGAGATACAGCCCTCCAGCGTCCTGCGGTACATGGGGACTGACATATAGCTCCAGGGAACGCCCGTAGCGCCCCGAAACCTGCCGGAGATCCGCGCGGCCGTCTGGAGGCAGCTCCGCCCGCAGAGGCTCTCCCCGGACGCGGCAATGATGGTCCTCATGGCCAAACTCCCAAGCAAACTGCTCTCCCTGGCCAGCGTGTACCGCCCCACGGCCCGAGTGCATGCGGCCAATGACGCCCTCATGGTCCGGGCGTATAAACATATGACGGGCATCTCCCGTCACGCCCACACGGACCCGCTCTGGGGGCCGTGGGAACACGGCTGTCAGGGCCTGACCCGGTCGGAACACTCATGGCAGACCGCAGTGGTCAGAGAGTGGGTCCGACAGGGGGCCTGGGCCAAAACGGAGTTCCGAGACTCCCAGGCCCACTTCCTACAGACGCACCAGGCGCTCCGGGGGGGGTGCCCGGCGGTGCTTACCCCGGGGCAATACACCCACCATCCGAAGTGTCCGCACCTCATCGCCACGCTGCAGAAAGTCGTGGACGGGGTGGCTATGCCCATGTGGATGCCGGGCCCCTGCTCGGGGACCACCCCGATTTTGATACGGGGCCCCGGGGGACCCCGAGCGGGGGCAGCGGCGGCCCCTGCCCCCCAAGTGGAGGTGTACCCGACCCCGTATGGCGACGTCGTACAGGTGGTCGTCCCCCCGGTCCTCTACGAGACCGTACATGCCCTCGGCTACCACCACCTGGGCGACCTCTACACGGCGGACCACCGCGTGCAGCGGGAACGCACCCTGAAGGAGCGGGCGCCGGCCCGCAAGGGAATTCCGGGACTGCGGGCGTGGCTGGCCCGCCATGCGGCCGTCCTGGTCCCCCTACTGCAGGGGCCCCCGCCACGATGGCAGGCGGCGCCCAAGGAACGGGTCCCGGCCGCCGTGCCCGCCTACCAGGCGGATGTGGTCGTTGGCGGCCGGGCGGCCAAAACTACCCGCCAGGCGACCGTGTACCACAGGGGGGAACCCCTCCGGATTACCGCGGCCATGCAGGATACCATGGAGGAAGAGCAGTGGATCCCGGAGCTCAGGGTGTGCCGCCAGCCCCAGGACACGCTGCCCAGCGATACAAGGCTGCACCGCCTCTTAGTAGCCCTCCTGGGAATCCAGGTGCAGGTAGACGTGCCCCTGCATGCTCGGCTGTGGAGCGACCACCACCACCAGTCCCTGGCCCAGCTGCAGCTCACCGGGGTCAGGGCACCCACCATCGTGTGGCTGGCTGCCCCCCCGACGGGCGCCTACTGGCAATGGGCCAAGGCGTCGCGAGCCCCTCTCGTGACAGTCACTACGGCGCTGCCGCCTGTCCCTTGGATAGCCATCGCCCCAGCGGCAGTGGCTCTTTTCAAATACCCGGTGGAGTGTATTGCGCAGGGTGCCCGGGGCACCCGAACAAGGGGCCCCTCTATTACTCCATCGACACCGTGGGCACGGTGCCAGCGGAGCTCCACCACGCCCTGCAAACCCACCTCAGGGAACACCACGGGGACCTGGCCCTCCTGGCGCCACATGGCCGGGCTACCGACCCCCCCAATGTGCTGGTCCCCAAGGCCCAGCCGGGAATCTGGTTCCATGACCTACCGGCATTGGCTACCCACCACGGCACTGTCGTGGCGGTGGACGCGGGGACAACACGCGGGGGTATGGCGATGGCCGGAGTGGCCCAGAACGGGCCCGCGAACTACCAGGCCCAGGTGGCCTCGGCAGTGGGCACCTCCCAGGAAGGAGAGGCAATGATCCTCCTCTCCTATGTCCGCAGGCTAGCGCGACAGCCGGGGGTCTACTGGCTAGTACCGGACTCGGAAGCAGCGGTGGGGGCCCTCCGCACATACCATGAGGGGGGCCACTACGGAGATGGGATACACCACCTCTACGCGACTGTCCTGCGAGGGCAGCGCCTCTCCCCCGAGTCCGCCATCAATGTCCTGACCACGCCGTCACATTGGATCACGGACCTTAACGTCCGTGTGGATGCGGCGACGCAGGAGCCACCGGAGGTGGACCTGACGTGGCTCCTCAGGCACCCGTACTCTTTCCTCCCCCCGGTACCCTACCGTGACCAGTGTCAGCTCTCCCCGTCGGCGCTGAGCGACTGGTTGCAGGATCGGGCCGCGATCCCGGCACAGGCCGGCTATGAGGCCCGATGGGGGGTGAACTATATGCTGGGCGGAGGGCTCCCCCTGGACTGGTTCGGCAAGGACCAGCAGCGCCACATCACAGCGCACCGTATGGACAACATCCCTACGATGACAGTCCTGGCCCACCGGTCCTCCCACCGCCACACGGTGCTGGACACGACCTGCCTCCTCTGTGGGGCACAGCCGGAAACGGCGCCTCACCTGTGGGCCTGCTCGGCCCAGGCCCATGTATGGGGGCCCGCCCGCCAAAGGCTCGCGGAGTGGCTGGACCGGAGACTGGGCAGGCGGGCGACCCCAGTGCGCCACCAGCTGTGGGAGCCGGCGGCCCTAGAGCAGTGGTCGGCGGCCCTGCGGACCCCCTCCATGCAGCGGGCCCACCTGGAGTGCGCGGGGCCCAGCGCGCTGGGCACTGAGTTTATCCGAAACGTTGTGGAGGAGTCCATCAGGGTGTGGTACGCTCACGCGAAGGCGCGCACCACACTGCTAAAGGCCCGCTTGGGCCAGGGCAGCACCATGGCGTGGGCGTTGCAGGAGCTGCGCCTGCACCAGCAAGCGGAAAGAGAGGGGGTGCAGCGGGAGCTCCTGGAATAACGATGGCCGCCACGGCGGTGCCCGCCAGGTTGTTCCAGCCTCCCCCGATCTCCGCCCAAGAACCGCATACCTACACACAGCGCGCACACAACACACACAGCCCAGCCCGTTTACCTTTGCCCTTGGGTAGACATCCCGGCCTTTTGCCATTTGGTAATAGCGCCTTCGGCACACCACACCACACCACACCACACCACACCACACCACACCACACCACACCACACCACACCACACCACACCACACCACACCACACCACACCACACCGCACCGCACCACACCACACCACACCACACCACACTTCATTATGGGTACTTGCAGGAGGATCCGATGGATTTGGACACGGTGAGAGTGCGGTGGTGGCGCGGGTTCATGGATTCATATGTGAACAAAGTGAACCTCAAGAACCTGGTGCTTACGGACCGTGCCTTTGGGCCTGGCGACATCGTGTCCCGATATACGTGTGTGGGCTTGTGTGAGTGTTTGTGTGGCTCTGCGTTGTGTGTACATCACCTGTACCTTGTGTGTTTGCACGGACGTGTTTACGGGTGGTCATGCACTTCTTGTGCATGACGACCCGTGCGCTTTTTTTGGTAAACGGCAGAGGTAGAGACGGCAGAGGCGTGTTTTCCTGCCAAAGAGGAACCAAGCACTGCTGGTGCTTAGCGATGCTAACTGCCAAACGCTGTTGATCGACTAACGGCTGGCGCTGGTTTTTTATATTTTCCGCCGACACCCAATTGAAAAAATTCCTGTCTCCCTTTTTACATCTGAACCCTGCCGTCGCCATCCGTCGCCGCCCAGGGCCTCCCCTACGGCCCTTTCAGCTCGTACCAGAATGGGGTGCCACTGAAGGGCAAGATGAGGCACCAGCATGTACGATTGTTGTTGTTGTTGCTCGGGGTTATGGACTGTGTGCGGGGCATCATGTTCCATTTGAGGGAGCTCAAGGGACTCCTATTCCATTCACAGCCCAGCTCAACATGATCAGGGTTGGGGACGCATGGGGTGCTCTTACCGAGGCATTGCCGTGTGGACTGAAGGTTCATCATGCCGTACCTCAAAAAGTAGGCGGTTGGGTGCGATGGTTGGCCGATGCAGAAGAATGGAGTCCAGCGCTCCCACATTCTCTGATTCTGCCCGTCTGCATGGCTCAAACGGCGGTGGAAGGGCAGGTCTCTTCAGAGTGTGAATCAACATGCATCAGATACCCCACTCCTCCGAGGCTCCATTGCTTTACCACCTGCACAACCATCGACCGGCTACATATCTCATGCAAGATCGGGGTCACACGCACACCCCAAAAAGAGAGTGAATTCTGGTGCAATGGGCCCGTGGCCCATTCACTTGAGCCGTTCCCGAAAAAAATTCCAGCACCCTATTATCACGCCGTCTGCAGGTGTTACCGACAGCTATGCCTGAGCGGGGGCTCGTCTCACAAACACAACCCGTTGGTCCCATGGCTGCCTGAGAGGGCGGAGGACCCAGAAGTCTGGGTGTACCAGCCAACCAGGAATTGGGGGCAGCATTTAGGGGCAGCGGCAACTGCAGTGTTAGGCAGCATTAAAACCGACGACAAGCGCTGGCCCGTGAACTTCTCGGGGGGGGGGGGGGATGGCAGCAGCAAGCTGACAAGCGATGTTGAGGCAAAGTAGCCAGGCAGCAGCAAGCAGCAAAAGCCTGAGGTGGCAACTCAGTCACCTCGGAGTGTCCATGACCGTACCATACCATACCAGACCATACCGTCCCGTCCCGTCCAGTACTGTACCGTACCAGATTGGCTACGTATGGGCGCGGTGTGGTGCGGTCTGGTATCAACCATATCATACCATGCTAGCAACCAGGATTCGACCCTTGCCCCTAGTTTCACCACCCCCAACGTTGGTGCAGTGACCAAGGCAATCAAATGGGCTCAGTGTTGGGAGTCGAGATCGCTGTGGACGTCCATATGGCCTCGACTGGGAGCACTGAGGTGGGCGTCGACTCGCAGTGCTTCGCTCCCATTCACCTCCTGGGCCGGCGACCAGCCGTTGTGGATTTGTGCCCCCCTGATGTTCCGGAGGATGCCCGCCATCAGTACTGTGCTGCCGGGCACATTCAGGTTTGCCTCTCTACGGGCGACTTCCTTGCTCCAGCCCTGTGTTGCCAATGCCATCTGGGTGTTGATGTGAATGTGGTGCCGCATGCAGATGTGTGTGGACCCAAGTTGCTTTCCGCAGCTCTGCTGCCAATGGATTCTGCATCCCACAAGATATGTTGATCTTATTGCGCGTCTGTTTTTGTGTCGACGAAGGCACCTGTGGACAGCCTCCAGTGAGTTACTGTGGGCACTCATGAACTATTATGGGGGGCTAACCCCCTTTGCATTGCATGACCACCGGATGCCTGTGTATGAATCGTCGTTGTTGTCGTCAAGCCACAGACTAACACCTTTTTCCGCAAACCATCTGTGTATATATGAACTGGTGTCTAGTTTCAAACAAAAGTCTCCCGAACGCAGTGTCCATGGAAGCATCAGTGATGTCAAGCAGGGCACCAGGAGTCAGACATGGGCAGCATCCCGCCAACCAATCTTACAAGTTAAGCAGTCGAAGTGGTTGTTGGATTATGAGCAGACACAAAAAAAGGCACTCGGGCTTGTTGGGCGTTTTCGCATACTACACGCTTAGGGGGCGAATTCGGGAGGAAGTATTTTTTGGATGTTGGTCCATCCAACACCCCAGACTCACTGCGGATACACTGCAACTGTTGTTGCCTAAATGTCAATGTGCTGTGGTACATGGGCCATCACCCATACACACAGCATTCGGAAGGCTTACCGTTTGCTGCTGCCTTGCATTGCCAAAGGACCATTCTGATGGGGGGCATGCAAACTTTGAGGGTGCTTGTTGCCATGCCTCACATGCCATGTACACACTCGTACCCGTTTTCTGCACAAGTCAGTATAAACTCATTTGGGTCACATTGTGTGTGAAATATTTACCGTTGTGACAGAAATGAGCGAGGGCCACTCCGGGCACACGTTGATCCCGAAATCCTTTTCTCGTTCTGCCTCCATTGAACCCCCCGCCCCCTCCCAGGAAGCCCGTGTTATCCGAAGCATCATCACAAGAGCTGGCAGTGCGCTTCAACCCAAAATTTCTTTTGCCTGTTCAAAGGGGTGCCAAGCAATGTGCACCGATCTTGTTTTTTTTAATCAAATTAGGAGCCCTAAGAACATTGACTCTGCGTGCACTCGCAGTCATGTCAATGGGACCTAGTGGTGCTGTTCAAAGATGGCTCTCAGTGCCTTGTTGCCAACGCTCAAACGGAAGATTTATTGCCTGACGAGTTTCTTGATGCTGTCGATGGTGACACACCGTTCTGGCCGGGGCAACGAGTTGGTATGATGTTGCAAATGCATGCATGCATCATGCGTGCATGCATGCGTGCACACGTGTGCGTGTGCTTGTGTGCGTGCGTGCGTGATTTGGGACTGCCACCGTTGTTCTGAGGGTGTTGTGCTGCTATCACTTTCCCGTTTGAGACCACTTCCTTTTTCAGCATGATGGATCCAAAGTTTTTCAGCTAATGTTTCTGATGTCTTTGCTGTGTGTGTGTGTGTGTGTGTGTGTGTGTGTGTGTGTGTGTGTGTGTGTGTGTGTGTGTGTGTGTGTGTGTGTGCATGAATGCCATCCAGAGTATCCGGAGTGGTGAAACAAAGGAATGCTGGCACCAACTGCTACCTGCTGTCACTGTCATCATAACGCCAGGTCATTGTTCGCCAACCGCTAGATGGGGCACCTGTGGAGTACTGGGAAGGATGAAAATAAGGGTTGCTGGCACCAACTGCTACCTGCCGCTTAGTGGACAGTGCATAGGGTCTGCCGGGTCTGTGTGTGTGTGCCTTTGATAACTGACTGGGTGCTGAGGTGCCATTCCTGTGAAGCCCATGGTGGCCAGCACAACAGTTTGACTACGGACTATGCCTGTGATTGGGTCCGCACCAATATGGAGGGCAATGTAACTGTTACGGTGTGTTGCAGGTGTGCTACGTCCATAGTACTGCTTTTACCTCTATGCTGCATGTGCTGAGCGACTGGACCCTTGGTGCAGCGGCCTACCCCTCCAAGAAGTTAGCGATGTCATTGAGACGTCACACCAAAGTGCTCGCCAATGGAGAGGGATGACTTGGTTGAACCCAGGTTGCAGTGAGCCCTGAGCACCAGTTGCTGAATGTGTCTTGTCTGTGTGTGTGTTGCGTGTTGAAGTGTCTGGTCCTGGGTTGGGTTGCAGTTTGCGCTGTAGGACTCGAAGATTGCTCTAGCAAATACTCCAAGTGTACACCCACTGTTTGTAGTGAACTGCACAATTTACTACAAGAGAAAGAGAGAGAGTGTGTGTGTGCAGGTGGTTACGTTTTGCTCAACGATACCCCCCTCCCCCAAAGAATTAATCACAACATGTAAATCTGTGTTGCAGGTACATGCAACATATTTGTTCCCTCCCCACAGCAGCAGACGGTAACGATCAGGGAGCGGGAGCATGTGACTTTGACAGGTAATTAGAGGCTCCAGGGCTCCCGGCTTGTGCTGCTCTGCAACAAAAAGGCGCCTCGCCTCATGACAATTTCATTGTTTTGTATGGCTTGATGAGGTGTTGTGGACACATTGCCCGTCGACCACATTGCGCCGCTGCGCCTCTTATCGTCTACACCGGTTTTTTTGGTCCTTGGTTCGTGCTTTCCCTCATGAGTGTGTGTGTGTGTGCTCGCGCGCCACATCACCACCATCTTTCTGCCGCCGTCTGTTGCCCTGCTTCTGCCACTCATTTGGGTTCGACGTGTCCTTTCCAATTGCCCTCCATCCTCCTTGTGCACCGCACTACTCCTTTCTAAATCTGTGTTTTTTGGTGCCTGGCCATTACTTCAACACCACCATCCAAAAGTGGCTGTCCCTATCTTACACTTTGCGAGTTTCAAACATTGTTCCATACCACTCAGTTATTTTGCTGTCCTTGTGATCTTTTTGTGTAGGGCCCGAATGCACAGGGGTCCTGTTGTCACCGCAGCTCGTGCGGCTGGGTACTCGGAGCCCGTGATTTCCACCGTTTGGAGGCTGCCGTCGGAATACACGGACATGCCTTCAGGCTGCATTGATTGTACTAACCCCTTCACATGCACCAAAGTGTAGAGGAAGCAAACGTGGTACCCATAGGCCACCATGTTGGCGCCCTAGGACCCGCGGGGGCAAAATCGGAGGGGTCCCACAGGGGTAGGGAGTGGAAAGCATACTCACCGGGAGCCTGCTCCGCAGGTAACCAGGGGAGGAAGTGGCACGTTGCAGGAGCACACAAGCACAGGTGAGTTGCCTTGCGCACACCCTGCGCGCCAACGCTCCCTCTCTATTTGTGTGCGAAACCCCCATATAAGGGCTTAAATTTCGGGTTTGACCCTAAGTTTACTCGCATAAATGAAATACCACCACCAATGCCATGCTGAGATTTTTACAGGGTATGAAGACTTCGAACATTTCATTGAGGCAAATACAAAGCCCAGTAAATTACCCTCCATGTAGCCTCTTCTTCTCCTGCACATCCGCTGTGAAAAATGCCTCACGGCCAAAACCGTGTAACCAACTCCTCTTGTCCATGCTCAAGCCGGGGCAAATGAGTGCTGAAGAACCCCCGAATTGCCATTCAGCTACTCATGGCTGGATGGTTTGACTGATACTGATACTGATCAGCGTAGTGGTAGTGGTGGTAGAGGTGAAGGCTGCTGATGCCAGCACTTCCTCTGGGGTCTTTGGCGTCACGCAAAAGAGAGAGAGAGAGAGAGAGAGAGAGAGAGAGAGAGAGAGAGAGAGAGATCTTGCGTGATTTGCTTGTATTTAGCGGAGGCTAGCCTACGTGCCAAATCAGCACCTTCCCTGCTTTGATTTCCAGCAGAAGCACCCTGTATTAGCAGATCATGCGGGTGAAAACACAAGCAAGAGCGTGCTCCTTTCCAATTGTGGTCAGGCTGGTAGTTCAAAACTGGGTCAACCATCCATGCAGGCAACACACACAGCACACACACACACACACACACACACACACACTCTCTCTCTCTCTCTCTCTCTCTCTCTCTCTTGTAGTATACCGTGCAGTTCAATACAAACAGCGGGTGTACACTTGGAGTACGTGCTTGAGCAATCTTCAGGTCCTGCAGTGCAAACCGCAGCGCAAACCAGCACCAGACACAAACACACATGACCCACAGATACATTCAGCGACTGGCACTCAGGGCTCATGACAAAGAGGGCTATTTGGGCATTCATGGACTACGGCAACAAAAGAGTATCCACTGGTCGCTTTTTGAACCCGGTAGGAAATGACTTCGGGGTGGGAAGTAACTAGGGGGTGGGTTTGCTCTGGAAGTTTTTCTCGATTGTGGTGGGCGCTTTTTTCCCGGCTGTGAAAGCTGGTGTTAACGTTGCACAACAAAATATCCCCAACGGTGGGGGTGAGGGAAGTGGAATAGACCTACCTGGGTAAGTGTCAACACACAAGGAGAAAACAAGTTTGGCAAGAGCCAGACAAATCCATCGTTTGTGGGTACATTGACAACATGGCCGTGACCAAATGTCCCGACCAATGACCCACGCGGGAGTGCTCTTATTCCGACGTCCGCCACAAGGTGTGTGATCACACGCAACACAAGCGAGTCATCATGGAGTAGATCCCCAGTCACCGTCAAGAGTCCGAGGCCCGCAATGCACAAGAACGTGAGCAAATCCGGCGCAATGGGGAGGTGGACTTGCTCGCCATAATGGCCACACGGCTACCGGTCCCGGACTACGATCCCACCTGTCTGGAGGATAATAGAATAGCAGTCTGTCGCATTCTGTTCAATGTTGTGCGCGGATGGTTTGTTGCTTCATTTGGTAGGCAAGGGGCAGCTGTTGGTCTACTCAAGGGTTTCGTACAGTAATGGTAAACTCAATTTGGGAAAGTCATCATAAAAGTAGCGTGCAGGGCAAACACTCCCCCAAACCCGCCGGTCATGCGGTGTTTCCCATTGATTTTGCACAGATGGGTCACTTTGCCCCGCAACGCCACATGGCAGGCAAGTGGCACAGAGGAAGCGCACAGAGGGTCTAAGATGTGTGGTCAAAGATATGCTCTACACCCTTCACATGGGCCTTTTAGGGGAAAAACAACCGGGGTTGACAACCTGGCGACTCACTACACTGTGCCATGCATCTCGTGTGCACACCCAAACCCAATGCCAGCCTATGTCCTGCACAGCCACATCCACACCGGTTCTCACAATGCTCGACACAGCCCTGCCCTTCGTCACCGCTGCAAACATACTGATTGCTGTTTGCAGTGGCCATTGTTGTGCCTCAGTCATGACTACCGCCCTGGCCAGAGGACGCCCGGGGGGTGGGGTGTATTGCGTGCTGTGCGCGCGGTGTGCACAAAGTTTGTACAGGACCATACCCAAGGTGCATAGTGGTGCCTAGTACCAGTAACAATGAGCCTTGTTATGCATTTATATGAGCTGCTCGCATGCTTTGCCCTCATGTTTTGCATCCTTTCCTATAGTTTTGTGGTATCTACCAAGAATTTGGATTTGGATTCCGATTACGAACTATGGCTTGCGATGAGGAAGAAATGGAAAGGTTGCGACAAAATAAGGCGCGGAAGAAGTGGAAGGAGGCTGAAAAGGTGGCATCAAAATTGGCAACAAAATCCCAAGCTCCTAGTGTCTCGGAATTATTCCGGACAGTGTGGTGAGGTTGTTGAGACAAATGTGAAAACGGTTCGCGGATATCTCAATATGGTGGTGGACGAGGTTTGATGGTCTAACCGCTTGAACCATTGTAATCATAGCCCACGTGATCCACTTCACTGACTCTATGCCCATTAGCTCCATGGACGGTGGCCTTGGGTGACTTGGGGGGTGGGGTTGGGGTGAAACATGAGGCTATCCAACATTATGGGGGTGTAGTATGGTCTGTTCTGGTAAGAATATTGCCAATGGTAGCAAAAACCCCCAGTTTCTTCCTGTCATGTGCGCGCTATGCCCATGCTGTGCGCGCTGTGCCCGCGCTGTGCACACACGCCCCCTGGAGCTGGGATCAGATGTGGGACATGCACCCCATGAGAGTGAACCCGCCTTTCGTCTAGCCTTCACCCATGAATGCTCCGAGGTAGCCTTCCTTGTGCCTTGCCCTTCACTGCCACGCCGTTGCAGGTGACCTGCATAGTCGGCTGTTCAGAACATGTACCTACATCACTGGCAGCTGGAAGAAAAGCCACACAGCGAACGGTACCTGCCCTTGCCCCAACAGTCTCTGATCAACCCTCATGATTGTCAACAATGCTCAACACCCCCTGACTTCACCAACCCTCACTTGTGCTTATTCGGCCACAATGTTCAACAACCCACTCCAACCCTCACCATCCCTCAATCTTCGCTAACTCTTCGAAAAGCTCCAGCTCTCAAGCAATCGTTGGCTAGACTCAGCGGCCCTTGGCTGTACTATGCTCAACAATGCAAAGAGTGTAATGCTGCCTGTTACATGGCTTGCTGGAGAAGGGCGAGTGATGTCCAGTGAGGGTTGCTGGGGTTTGTTAAGGGTCATTGAGAGTTGTTGGGGGCGGCGTGTTTGGGTTCTAAGCCTTTTCGCAGTTTCAAGTCTGAAGACGTGCCGTTGGCACCCTCTTAATAATGGTCATAAGAATGACTTAAGTTGCCGTATGGTATTTCGGGCAGGGATGCTTTGAAACCATTTGTGTCCCTGTACCCTCATTGGCCTGACCCTCACGTGGTGACAGGGGCAGACTGTTTGGTGGAGTCCGACAGGTACTTGCGCACCTCCACCCTATCCCCAGACGGTGCAGAAGAGGGTTCGGCAGAGGCCACGTATTACAGTGCATCGTCAGAGTCAGGGTCAGGGTCGGAGGACCAGCTCCTCCGGCTGCAGAGCAGCGTGTGCAGTACAGACATTAGTCAGACCCGCCTCGAGAAGAGGTGGCGAACGCACAGTTGACGATTGGCGAACAAATGTGTACATTGCCGAATGCCTGTAAGTGACGGCAACGGTTGACAAGTATCCGACTCTGTGGCTGCCTATACCATCAGTGGCGTTTTTTTGCTGCGCACCATTTCGCTCACTGACATTGCCAAAGCATGATCGCTGGAAACTGTTTCACAAAGAGTGACATTGCCATGTATTGCGCTGCGAGTGTTGTAGAAGATTCGTGTTGTAGAGGATTCGCGCTCAATCTGCACTCAATGTAGTCAATCAATCATGAAGGCAAGCAACTTAAACTCCACAATGTGGTTTTCAATGCAAAGCCATTTCCATGCGGGGTCAGGGCTACGTCCGCATACAGCTCCCTGCGGCTGCCGGCACATACCGGGCCAGGCCGTCATCGGTTCTGGTTAGAGCAAAGTCTAGCGTTACGCAAAAATTTGGAAAAGCGTTTGTCCTCTCGCCAACATTGTCCATCATCCCATGCATGATGCAAAAAGAAGGAGCATGAGCTGGACTGCATGCAAGCAGGTTTTGATGCGTATGTCATGTCGCATGCCGTCTCCTTTTTGCAACGCAATTTTCCACTGTTCAATATTCTGGGAGTTGTGAGGTGCACAGTTTACCCCGCCCTCCCCGAATTCGAAGCGCACATGCTGTGTCCCTTCCTCTGTGCTGCATATCTTCGTAGGAGGCACCGTGCAACACATCATACCCAACGCCGTGCGGGTGCAGCTGATCACCTACACGGACCCAATCGCAAAGCTGTTCTCTCACGATGTTCAAGGGGCCAGTGAGGGCTCCTCCGAAGGCACATCAGACAGCGAAACGGAAGGTGAGGGTGTCTTGTCTTCGCATGCGTCTCTGTGCAAACACTACTTTCGTCCCCAATTACTCCTGAAAATTGCGGAGAGCAGCTTAGAAGGGTAGTGCCGCTTTGACAAGTCGTTCCGGGCTGCCGAACGTCACTTGTCTGACCTGTCATGGTGAACGAAGCATGCGTTCGCCATATTGGGGAAATGCGTTCCCCGGTGAAAATAAAAAGAACTTGCGAAGATCGCTGGTGTCACAGAGGCAGTTGCGGGCAATGCGGGACTTCCTGAAGCGGTGCTGCAGTCATGGGCATTACCGGGGCGCTCCGTATGAATGCGCGGGCGTGCTCCGTAACACGGTGCTCTTCGTCGCCGTGATGGCTGTCCCGCGCTGGGTGGTGCTCGGGGCTGAAACAGGGCGAGACCTAGAGTGATGCAACGTTCGGATACATAGCCGTGTGCAGTACAGACAGCGAAAGCAGGAGTTCTGGGGAGCACGCCAAGGACAGGCCAGCTCTTGAGTCCTATTTGTATGTCGCGCATTCGACAGTCCAAGTGGGCATGCAGACCATCACAGACCCAGAAAGCGCGGCACAGAATAGTCCAGTACAACGCAGTCATTCTATCTCCATAGGGAAAGTACCACCCAGCCTAAAGCAAGCAGGTAGACTCCACCTGGGGCAGCGTCCGGTCCGAAGACAAACACAAAACAAAATTCACAAATACTATGCAACAGCGGTCCCTATGTTCAGGTTCAGGAGTGTTCTTGGCAGGGCGGGTTGGGATGGGCTAGAGGCCAAAAAAGTTGATGTATCTGAATTGGGCCGCAAAATTCTGGCCGGGTCTGGTTGGGGGTGAGTGGTGTGGCCTTTGAGGGAGGGGGCTCCTGCAAATCACCTGCCCCTTCTTCCCGTGGCTCAGCGCCTCCCTGTTCGGGTAGCGGGATGCCAAAGCGGGGGGGGGGGGTGCATCTGCGGGGAACGACAACATGGGGGGGTTTAACATAACTCCCCTCTTTTTTCGTTGGCCAAAGGTTTTCATATAACTGAACCCCCCCCCCCCCCTTTTTGGGCGAAGGGTTTGCTTAGTCCACCTCAAACTACCACTCTAGTTGGACAAATGTTCCCCGTGTGTTGAGGATATGGACTTATGTAGCCGTTGTGCCACTTTTGGGCCACTTCTGATCAGGGTGGTCCTTAAGGAACCAACATTTTTTTTTTCAGGACCGCCCTTAAGGACCACCCCTTAGGGCATTTTACCATTAGCCTGACTTTGGCCATTCTTGTCCCCTTTGATGGGGACCGCCGAGAACGCAAGGGTTACGTAGCACTTCCGCCCTCATGTGGGCCCCCGAGCAGGCATGGGTGAGGTAGCCACTTCTGATTTGGTCCCCTTTGATGGGGACCCCCGAGAACGTAGGGGTTACGTAGCACTTCTCCCACTCGTAGCCACTTTTGATTTGTCCCCTTTGATGGGGATCCCCGAGAACGGTTGTGTAGCGGGGATGAGGGAGCCACTTCTGATTTTTCCAAGGGTTATGTAGCAATTCCGTTGGGGAGCCCCCGGACGGTAGCGGTTAGCAAGTGGAAGTTGAAATTGTGTGAGATGGGGAGTTGGGCAGGGTTTATTGTGAAGGACGGAGCCTCAAACAACTTTCCCTTATGTGACGAATCACGTTGCACCAGCCTATTGCTTTGGACGATGTGGGAACAAGGGGGAAGTGTGCCAAATCGGGGTGTATGATTACTTGAGGTGCACAAGCAGGTGCATAAGACGTTACACTATGGCAGGGGGCTTGGGACAAACGCAGTGCAAGCGGTGCCTTGAGGAAATGGAGATTGAAGTGAAAGTGGTAGATGGGTCTATCCCCTAGGGATTTTTTTTCCCGGTGCAAAGTGCATGCATCAAGTGGTTCCGCGCAGTGCCGCGAGACACACCATAACACACAACCATAGCGTGACAGACAATGTACTTGTTGTTGGCACAACCAAAGTTCTGGGATTGGGCACCCCGTGAAACACGTAACGACTTGACACGACCGCATTGTGGGATTGGGCACCCCATGAAGCGGTGATCCGAAACGCGAAACGTGACGAAACGTACACCTTGCAGGATTGGGCACCCTGTGAGGCACCTGCTTCGGTGTTGGGCCGCGCTGAAGAGAAATTGTCCATACCCCCCCTCCCGGCAGGGGGTGTGGGCGGCTACAACCACCATTGCATTGGTGAGGAGGTAGGGTGGAGGCCTCCGTTGTTGTATGCTAACCCCTTAGGCCACCGCGTCCCTGCCCCACCTAATCTGTGAAACAGTAGCATCAAGTAAGCATGGAAAGATCCGTCACTTTTGAGGCAGAGCGACCCCCCATTTCCTTCCGCATGCCCAAAAAATGGACAAATACACACTTTTGCACATCCAAGGTAACCTCCCGCGGCGCGTTTTGGAAAATTTCAGTTGCGTGCAAAAGGGGTACCCCCCCTGTAACCTGCCGTTTTTTCGATTTGGCCAATTTTAGGCAAAACCCTGTGACTTCACATTTTGCAGAACCGCCCCCCCCCCCCCCCCCTGCGGGATGCCTAAGACTTCCGACAGCAGTCGGACTTCCTCGATCCTAGTTTCATTGCACAGAAGCCGAGGATGGTGGAGACTTAGACAGGACGTGTCAGAGGCTCTGCGCGGCACCACCGTGATTTCTTCTCCGCAGACATCGTAGTTTGGGTCCATCCTTCGAAGCTGACGGTATTCAACCATTTCGGATTCTGTGAATTGCGCCTAGGTATCCTTTTCGTGCCTGCCTCGTGCCCTCCATTCTGCGAACAAGTTCCGCCCTACTCACACTTCACTGCCCACACTACCCACACTGCCCGCAGCTCCAGTACAGTCCACTGGGTGCACACAGCTGCTCACACTGACCACATCAGAAGCACTACCCTGAGGAGCAAAGAATATTCACCAAAGCGGCCGGAAAAGGCAAACTAATTTTAGGTTGAGGGCACACAGACTGTTGGGTGGCTTGCGTGTACCAACTGTCCACACACACGGCCTTCCTAAGCCACAAGTTGCCTTCATCGGCGTGCCATCTGTGTCCCTCCACGCTTTTAGGGACAAGGCCCGTGTGAGTCACACCCTCACCAGCCTTTAATGCATTGCCTCTAATATCCCTGAGAAGTGTTCCACGCCCGTGTGCACTGCCCCGCCGAACCTTCCTTGTCCACAGGGGACCGGGTTCTTCGCGTACCGGAGGCCGCTCAGCGCTTCGCTGGGGCGCAGAGCACCGCAGAACCACATTGCGCTATCCAAATGTATGGGCCGTACCGCACGGCGGCCGTAGAAGATGAGGAGCCCACCAAAGAGCAGCTGCAGGTCTGGCACGCCCTGTGTCAGTTGCAGCCGCACGTGTTGGGAACTCCTCCCCCTGGGGCCTCCCAACCCTTGTTGTCCGAAGGGACGGGAGGCTCAAAAGCTGGTATCAATGTCCTTCCGGGGGTTGTCACAGGTTGCGTTGAAATCGCGATTTTTCCCATGCCCCCAGCCACAGCAACAGCAACAGCAGCAGCAGCAGCAACAGCAACAGCAGCAGCAACAGCAACAGCAACAGCACAACTCATCACCACCACCACCCCCACCACCAAAAAGACAATAACAGCAAGAACAACGCCATAGCAATAGCAGCACCATACACAACAACAAAAGCAACATCGCCACCAGCAACAACCACAGCAATGCCCACAACCTCGTCAGCATTCGCTGTTCACATTGCTGCGGTGAATACCCATTACCTGACTGGGGCGTTGCGGGCTTTGAACGTTGCCAAGGCTCTGGGTATTGTTGGCAACCGAAACCTTTTGATCATTGGCCTGGGCTGACTTTTCTGAGTCTTGTTGGTCGTTCCTTGCAACTCAGCCATAGACTCACACATGTAATGTCGGCAAAGTTTCTGCACCAGCAAAATGTCTGGCGTTTCAGGGATCATGGGGCGCCGTCTAATTCGGCCCTCCTTGTGGTGCTTAGGGGCGCAGATGCACTGTGGTGGGCAAAACTTAGTTGGCCTATAGCCACCACTATACGTCGATCCAGACCCTGGTCGTATTACATTTTCTTCTATATGGATCGCCTAACCAATGGCGGAGGTCCTAGGCTCTATCTCCGGGTACCCCCAATCAGGCCTTCTATGGGCCCCCACCGATGAAGACAGCTTGGTTTTCAGCCTGGCATGGGTGAGTTCAAAAAATGCGATTTTTGGGTGACCCTTGGGTCAGGGTTGGGTGATCATTTGGTGACAATGGAAGTACATATAGACCCATGGAGAGGTGCTGCCCACTAGGGCCGAAAAGCGCTGTATTGGGTGTAATTGCACTGCTGGGATGGGGAAAGCTTGGTTGGTCTGTGGCCGCCACTATGTGTAGATTCAGGCCCTGGTCACATTCCATTTTTCCTTCTACATGGACCCCTTGACCAATGGCGGGGTCCTGGGTGCTATCTTCGGGTACCCCCAATCGGCCCCCCTAAGGGGCCCCACTGGTGAGGACTCAGCCGGTTGGTGGCGGCATGGCATGGGTTGGTTGAAAATTGCGACTTTTGGGTGACCTCTGATGGCTGCTGGATGCCCTTAGGCCACGCTTTGGACAGGGGGGAGCCATGTAACACCAATGAGGCCCATGTATCGGGTGTCCATGGGCCTGTGAGAGGGCTGTTGCAGGCAACATCGGCCCATATGTATGGACAAATAGGCACAAGTCTGGGCCCACTTGGTGGTGCATTGCTGGGCAATTCTCTGCGAGGTGGACTTGCCGAAAGCAAGAGACTTTTTATTTTGGTTGTGGTCACAAAATTTTGGTCAAATGGTTTTGTTACAAAACTGATTTTGACTTTGGTAAAAAAAGTGACCCAAGCAACTGAGCTCCCACAATGTTCCATGTCCCTAACTGCTCCCCACCGCTCTTCGAGGTGCCTTGCCAAAGGCGATAGAAAAAGTATAAAGGCGGGGCATCTCATTTCAGATCCTTACAGGGGCGGAGGGGTACCCTCCAACAGGGTGGAATCCCCCCCCCCCCCATCTAGTTGGGACCGGCCCTGTGTCAGGGATTCTGGTATTTCCGTGGCAAGAAAATCACGGAAAATTACGAAAATCGGCCAACGCTGAAAATCACGGAAAATCACGGAAAATCACGGAAACGGAAACGAAAGTTCCTATTGTTCGCTATTGTTCTTGCATGGAAATCACGGGAAATCACGGAAACGGAAATGAAAGTTCCTGTTGTTTGCTAGTGTTGTTGCTAGTTGCTAAGTGTTGGAGTGATCATGGAAATGCAAATGAAAGTTCCCATTGTTTGCTATTGTTGTTGCTAGTTGCTAAGTGTTGGAGTGTGTATTTCTTTGTGTGTTTTCAGTTGTGGTATGTCTTCTTTTGATGACAATGGCACTCCTGCTGCAAAGAAACGAAAGGTTTGGCAGCGGGGGTCAAACCTGTCAGCACGCATTCGGGCACAGCAATTTCCCGGTATTATGGAAGCCCGGGGTGAGGAGATGCTACCGTTTGGGTGACTACCCAAATATTCACAATGCTAAGGATGTTATCAAATTTTGGCAGTTAGGACCTCCGGTTTTGCGGGAGGTCGTGGCTCCATATTTGTGGTATCCTGTCACAGGCGCGGCAATAGAGCGGTCATTTAGTCTGGTTGGACTGATTGATGTTAACAATAGGCAGCACATGGGCAAGGACCTGCGTGAGGCCTGTGTGACCATGTTTTGCAATGGAGATGTTGAAGAACGGTTCACCAAATGGCAGTAGACCGCCCCCAAATGTCTTGTGCTTTGTTTCGTCTCTTGTGGGTGTCTAGGTGAGGCAAAGCGGATGCGTAAGGAACATTTTTGTACCACGGAAACACCACAGAAAATGACGGAAATATCACGGAAATGCCACGGAAAATCACGGAAAATCACGGAAAATCACGAAAGGGTTTTTTCATGCCAATCACGGAAATAGTAGAATCCCTGCCTGTGTACCTTTGTACCTCAGGAACGAGCGACATTCTACCGGGAGCAGCTGTTGCAGATGATGGAAAGTACAACGGACATACCCCTGGCTCCGCAGGTGATGTGCCATGGCGCATGTGTGTGTGCTGTGATGGCTCTGCAGTATGCGCGGAACGATTGAGAAAGAGCTGCCGTTGCGCGCATACTGACTGCTGTATCTCTGATCCCAACGCTGTGGAGGGGATACCGGCGCCCAGATCAGGCCGTGATCCTTCGCAAATCCCCCCCACCCCCTTCCCAATGACAATGCTCCGAAATAAATGCATTTGGTTCTCCCTCTGACAGTGCGTTTCGTTTTGCACACCAATTTGCGTCATCATTCATTCCCACTCCTTTTTGAAGTTATGTGCCTTTGAGTGGTTGCATTAAATAAGGTAAGTCCACCAAAGGTGCCACCTACACCGTCACTCAGCTCACCTTAATTACCCACCCTGCCTTTCCCAGTCTGCACAAATTTCAGCCACCACAAAGCAAGGGTGCTGCTTTTTGGTGAATGGATGGTCAGAGCAGCAGAACCCTGTGCAATCATGCAGGAGGGTCGAACACACCTAAAATCCCAACGGCTGTGATGCCAGAGCGGAGTCAACCCGTGCGGCATTGTACGAGGGCTAAACATGTCCGTTTGCGCGCGAATCCTCCAGTTTCCCTTCCCTCTGGTCTCCCCCAAACAACCAACCACACAGATTACATAGGCATGTATGTCTGCCCAGGCAGTCTCCTTCTCAACAGATGGCAGTGAAAACAAGGGAACATGGGTCCACGACCACCGAGGGGTGTGTGTGGGGGGAGGCTTCAGAGGCAGTACTCCATACTATTCCTCACACCACAAGGTGGTCCCGCATGCTGCGCCCCCGCTACCCCATGCCAGATCCCTTGGGGGTAGTGCATATAGCCTCTGAGCAGAACACACCCCATTTCAGGACAGCCTGATGAGTATCCCCTGCTTCCCCCTCAGATTGAATAGGCACGTAACCCCTCCGGCCCAACAGAACGCAGTGCAACAAGGAGCAAACAAGGGCACATCCAACGAAGTTCTGGTGGAAGCCCCACCAGAGCGGCTCTGTGCCATCTACACTGGCGTAACCCATGCGGTTGCAAAACAGACCAGCAGACCCAGGACTGAACACGAGGCAACAGGGAGACACACCAACCACCACCAGACCCACAAGAGTGGCGCGCAGCGGGGTGAAAATAGAGGGGTGGGGGCGGTAGATGGAAAAGAGGGAAGTAAGTGCCCAGGCTCAGATGCTTAGGTCTCCCTTTCACTTTTGACAGGGGGTATGCCATTAAGGGGAGTGCATCCAAGTGTAAAAATATTTGCGCACAAGAGCATGGGGTGTCGCATAGAGCACACAGCGGAGACGGTCCCAAAGTCAGGGCCAAAGAACCTTGTGCTTAGATCTCCCCAAAGATGTGGGGGGTGCGTCACACAGGGGAGGACAGTCCGCTCTCGTCTCAGTGTCACAGAGCCCAGAGAACCAGGGGGGCTGCATTGCGCTGGGCTCACTGGGGAGGGCCTACACACCTCATAACAGAGAGTCAACAGCATGCAGAGCCGAGCTGCGGGAAATGTGCAGACAATTTAGTATGGGGCAGATACCGGGAAGATTTGGTATGAGGCAGGTCCGGAGGTGTCTCGTGCCCAAGGACTCCCTGTAGCCCCTTCTGAACGGCTCGAATGCACATGCACCGAAGGCAGGTGAGCAGGGCACGATTGAAGCTCCATGAGCCCCAGGGGATTGTCCTACTTACTGCGGCTGAGGCGGAGCCAAGGTGCCTGCATGTGTTTCCGCTTCTTTGTGGGGCGCATGTCGTGTGGCGGGCAATGGCTGGGTCACGGTCCGCCTCCTTCCTCCCCCAAACGTTTGCTCACAGTCATCCGCCTGTAGCCCCCAGTCGTGTGAGGAGACCCGACCGCCCTTTGCCTCCCACATGGGCACGTCGTTTCGCCACCCTCATCTCTGACACAATGGCCCCAGGAGCTGTGCCCTGCTGCTGCTGATGCCCCACACTCTCAGAAGCCACAGGAATGATACACATGTCATGGGCAGACGCTGGATCGACCGGAGTTTGTGCTGGAGTCGGTCCAGTGAGCCAGAGTGCAACGGGTTCAGTCAGATGCTTGTGCTCGCTGATGTTGCGCCGCCGCGCGACGGTGCGCGTATGGGCGTTCGTTTTGTAGGCGGCGTTGGCCTTGTTTTTGTGGACGCAGGTCGCGTGGGCCGTGAACATTCAAACGACTGCTGACGTGCTTTGGCAAAATGCGGTGCTGGAAAAGGACATTCCTGCCATCGAATTGTACACGAGGAATTATGTGCAGGTCCGTGCAGCCGTCTCCCCGCATTTGGATGAGGTCATTGATGTCAAGTGGGTTGATACAATCCGAAAACTCCATCCCCCAAATTACCCCTGTAAACTGCTGAAACTGACCTAGCCCGAGGCCATGTGCTGCTCAGTGATACCCATCCGCGTGACGATTCACTGCGAGGCCCAATGCGCATACTGCTCACTGCTGAGCAGTCAGTAGGTCAATTGAATACCAAGGAGTATATCGAGGATGCAGGAGTACCGCAACATGTCATAGTACTGCTACCCTACTGAACAAGTAGGTGGAGTTCATCAACACATTGCTCCGTTTCACTGAGGTCTTCCCTGTACGCCTGATGTAGATAGCCATATTTTGATTCGCCCCTTTGAAACTTCGGGAACCAGCAATGCTGCTGTGGTGTTGGCTTCAGCAATTCCAGTTGGTCTTTTGTTTGTGTTTGTGATTGCGCCTGCTACCCACGTCACCACCCTTTCGTGTGTGTGATTGTGTGTGTGTGTGTGCGTGTCTGTGTGCGTGTGTATGTGTGTATGTGCTTGCGTATGTGCGTATGTGCGTGCGTATGTGTGTGTGTGTGTGTTTGTGCTTTTGCTCTTGTTTTTTTGCGGTTCCCAACGTGCGTGCGTGCGTGCGTGCGTGGGTGTATGTGGACCATCATTTCTGTTTTTTAACGACTGCATTAAAATTGCACCCCCCCCCCCGGCATTGAAAGAGACACGTGCCCGTGGAGTGGCAAACGGGTTGCATGTAACCCCCAAAGCCATGACGTTTTCGGTTGGGGTTTCGTCACGGTGACGTCATGGGCGGGCTCCCCAACTCCCATTTCCCCAGTTTGTTTGTGCATGTGGCACTCATCTGCGCGCAGGAGTTTGACAGTTTCCCGCAGGACATTGTACGGTACGCCCCGAGTGGCGTATTGGACCCAGCGCAGGACTGGACCGGCGCTGTGGTGCGCATGAATGCTTGGCAGCGGACAGTGGATGTGCGGTGGCTCCGTGGAACAGAACAGGCGGGTATGGCTGGTGCTACACCCTGAGCTTGGCGTACTGTTGTGACGAGTGGATCTGCTGGGGGCTCCCCTGAAGCTTTTTGTGAAGGTCGGGTCAGCAGCGGTGCAACGAACACTGCCATGCACTTGTCAGTGGCGAGCTGGCGGTTTGGACAAGTGGTGCGTACTCGCGTTGTCTGTCTCCTCTGCACTGTGTTCTAGAACAGAGCGCTGCTCCTCAAACGGCCATCCACTGGCAACATCCCCTCAGACGATGGATTGTGTTACGATGCCCAGTCCTAATCAATTCTCGGATGCCCTTCCTCTCCTGAGTCCTGACGGATGGAGTTGCTGCCCCCACTGCTCCTGACTGCTTCGGCGACCGCGGAATTGGAAGCAGGGCGGGCAGTTCTGACCTTTGCTCTCTGCCATCCGTCGTCATCTGCAAGGCCATGAGCAGCACAGCGGAGCGCAACACCACAGGCAGCTGCAGCAAGAACTTTGATGAGATAATATTGCGACCCCCAGATGGCATTGGTTAGATCCACCGAAAAGCGCACACAAACCTTTTGCAGCTTTTCAAAGCAGCCCACAGGCACCCCAGACCAGTGAAAGAAAGGGCAAGGCCAAGAATATCCTGTTTCCTTACCGAAACTTTATGTTCAAAATGTGACAATTCTGGGAAAATGGGGGGAAATGGGGGAAAATGGGATTTTTTGGGGTTTTTTGATGGAAAAGTGGGAAACTCTTGGGCCAAAAACCCCAAAAAATGCACTTTTGTTGGGGGGGCTCATGGAAGGGGCGGGCAATTCCCATTTCCCCCCGTTTGGCCACAAGGAAAAGTGGGGGAAAATTGGGAAACATGGGGGAAAATGGGGGAAAATGGGGGGAAGTGGCATCGTGAGTCTTTCCGAAGTCCATTTTCCACCCCCCTCGCCCCTTTTAGTTTCTCCATATTCACCATTTCCCACATGTTTCCCCCATCCCCCCCACCCTTTTTTTCTGGAACCTTACTGGGAACTCAAGGTGCCACCTGGGCCTTGAAAGGGATCTCTCGTTACAGCCCTCACCAGGGCATGCGCCACCACAAACAGTGGTACCGGTAGGATGCACATTCTGCTAATGTATGGCACACACAGTAGAGTAGTGCAGGGGCACACATGCTGCAGCAGTAATGGAACCATACCTGAAGCTAACACCTGCCAAAAAATTTCCTGACACCTGCCGCCACCTGCCGGGTTGTGTGGTGTGCATGCAAGCAGTGTGTTGTTGTTCATGTTACTGTTCTGTGGTCTGAGTGCACGGTATTGTGCCCTGTAGTCGCCGTCCTTGTACAGACTTCAGATCATGTTTGCTATCTTCCAACCAGGCCATCGGGTGGGTAACCAGCGCCCATTGGCAACCTCAGCCCCCCCCCCCCCCCTCCTCCCACGCCAGCCCCCCAAAAAACAAAAAAAGGGGCCAATCTGTTGTAACCGAAGCTGTAAAGGCGATGACCTCGCTTGCATGTTCAGTTGCAGACCTGGTGAATAACACACAACAACAGCGGCCGCCGGCAGGGAGCACACCAGAACCGGAATCCCCCCTGGATCTTTCACCCTTGGAATCTTCCCTTGAACACCTCCACACGCCAGGCGCCACTACTGGGTCCGGCTGTCCACGCCACTGGGTCATCGCCAGGTCCACCGCCACGCCTCCACGTACAAACCGGACAGTGTCGACTCCGATGAGGGACCGCTCCGGTTTCAGCGGGAGTCTCCTGATGACGAATGTGACGCTACCCCATCCACCATTAAACACCATCCCCCCCCCCCCCCAACACCAAGACGGCCGCCGAAATGAGTCATCACAGGGTAGCAGCAACACAGCTGCCTAAATCCCCAGTGACAACCGTCTTATTGACCGAATGAGTGTGAGGGACCACTTCAAGAGGTTCGCTCCCAAGGGAAAGGAATGCCTTCTCCCTTCTGAGAGCCGCCGGATAGTATGCCCAGGCATGCTTGACGGCTTCGACAGATTCCCAGTCCCCATTTCTCTTCTACACACAATGGTTCTGTGGTCACACCATACCCTGTGCTGCAAAAAGGCGCCAAATCCCAATGTTCTGTCTGTGTGTGTGTGCCGCATGTCTACCACCAGCCACATGTTTGACACCTGCCGACAAGTGCCAAAAATTTTGCTGACACCTGCTGGCACCTGCCAAAAATTTTGCCGACACCTGCCATGGCAGGTGTTAGCTTCAGGTATGAATGGAACGTGTGCAAATGACCCGCGGGCCATGTCGTGCACAATCGCATGTGATGCGTCGTGTAGCTTGATATTGCAGGGGTTTCCGGCCCAACGAACACTAGTGACTGTAGAATGAGGGCTCTGGGCTGTCATTGCCACCGTTTTTTTCTCAGAAAGCACCGTCAGTGCGTATGACATCATTCCCGCTTTCAAAGAGGACCTGCTGTTGGGCGATGTCGTTCTGTGGGTCCCGGAGGACCAGAGATCCAGGTCAGACTGTGCCCCAACAACCCTTTAATGTGTATATATGAGCAGGAAGTCTGTAGGCACCAGCTGCGAAGCTCTCAGCTCTGAAACGGCGACTGAACCGGAGTTGAGTGTTATGCGATCATTTGTGCATACTTTATTGTTTTCTTCCCTCAGTGTCACACGAGTGCTCCCATGACATGTGAAATTGTCAACACAAGCGCTGGTGTGACTTTTATCACAGTCTTTCTGACAAAATGATATTCAGTACTTACTACTGCTGATAATACTGGTGACATTCTAGATTGATTTCCTCGACATACTTTCGCGCATTGCAGTGGCTGTTTTCCCACGTTGATTGCCATACTAATGTACAAATTTCTTCCACCTGCCTCCCCAAACAGACACATCGACGCGTCCTAATGGCCAAAGTCTCCTGCGTAGCACCCCCACCCCCACCCCCACACTCACACCCACATCCACCCGCACCCACACCCACACCCAACACCCACATCTACACCACAATCCAAGTCATGGGCTTCAACGAGATACGGCTCCAGCGCGACTGAGCAGCTGCATTTCGAGAACGCTGGAGGCCTGATGCATCTTCATGCCCCCCGTGCCAACCCCACTGCCACCTCTGCAGGCCATCCCTAACCCAACAGCATGGGACGACTTGGTCGCATTGGCACTGGGTGGGGATGGGCGGCGGCAGAGGCGGCGGTGGTGTGGGGCTCTCCATGATACTTCTGCACCCCCCTGCTGCCCTCCTCACAGCAGGGGGTGCATCACAGCTGGTTCGCATAGCTGCACCCCCCTGCTACCCCCACAAGCTACGCCCTGAGAGGCACCTCAACTACAGGTGACTCAACAGGGCTCAGGGGTGCGCAGGGGGCTGAAGGGGTGAAAACTGTCGGCATTCCGAGAAAAAACCAAGACGCTCCCCAGTGTTTGTTGTCCGAAGGCCTTTTACACACAATACTGTCAGTGCACAGCCTCACGCTGTGCCCGGACCCTGTCGCGAGGCTCCGCACTCGGCATTTGACCAGAGCGATCCTTCTCTACTTGCCAACTCTGGTCCGGCAGTGCTGACGCACACACAGGTCTCTTTTGTTAACCCCTTCACGTGGTGGGACCGTTTGACGCTGAAAGTTAACATAGAAGTACATTTGGCTGCATAGCAGCGCCCGAGGCCATAGGTCAGTTTGCAACTGCATCCACGGTTTCCATTCTTAAGGTCCCTCCCCCGGGCCACACATACTGCCGTCCACGGTTCCTGCCACGAATGTTGCAGCCATCACGGCAGTGAGGCCGGAGAAGCTGAAGAAGGACGTTGCAGCGGTGGTTGTGCAGGCGCCGGGGTAGCATCAGGACAATGGTGCGCCATCCAGCAAGAGCAGAAGCAAAAATCCGAGCGGACAACCATCATAGGGTCCGCAACAGTGGACGAGAAGGAGCAGCGCTGGCCCTCCCCCGAGCGGGAGTCGCAGTGGGGGGGCACGGTAGCGCCCAAAAGGTCAGCGCCCGCCTGTGGCACGCGGCAGCACGCCGACCGCTGGGACGGCAGCGCCCTGCGAGCCAACGACTGAGATCGCCCCGCTTGCGACCATCGCGGAACTACGGGGCACCATTCGGGATCTTGGGAAGGAGATTGCGGCCTTGCGCAAGGCTGAGGCGCCGCAGCAGCGGACGGCGGCAACAACGCGCCAGCGGGAACAAAGTCCACACGGAGAGGACGCAGGGGACACCACAGAGAGCACCCAGCTAGCGCAAGCCCAACCCAAGCACACTTATGCGTCAGCGGTGCAGATGGCAAATCGGAAGGGACACACACACACACACACACACACACACACACACACACACACACACACACACACACACACACACACACACACACACACACACACACCACAATGATTGCCAAAAGGGAACCGCGGAATATAGGTATCCCACTCTAGCCGGTGGCGGAGGAGCTCCGGCAAACAGCGGAGAAAGTAGGATATGGCGCAGTACTGGCAGCGCGGCCGTACACGGATCGCGACCTAGCAAACACGGGTATGATGCAACAGGTGTCGACGCCACCACCGGCGTAGTGGCCCTCGACGCTCAAGAAAGTGCTTCTGGTGGGCAAAAACACAGAGGACGCACAGGCAGAGGCGCTGGCAGCACAGAAAGGCCTGCCAGAAGTGGCCGCAATCGTGAACGTTGTGCGTCCAGGCGCAGCACCTGCGATAGAAGCCCTGCTGAAGTTAGTGGGATGGAGCAAGGAGGAGCTTGCTCTCACGGGTGCACATCTATCCGTCACGGCGACGAGCAGATCCAACCAATGGGAGCTTGTCGAGCCGGGCCCGGTGGTGTGGGCCTGGTGGTGTGGCCGCCACAATACCGACTATTGCTGCGATGGAGCCCCAGGGAAACCCCTGAAGACAAGGCGCCACAGCCTCTAGCCTCGATGGTAAGTGGAGGGAATGCAGGAATGGCGCGCCTTCTACTGCTCTCTGAGCAAGATGGAGGTGGACGAAGGCGGATGTCACCTGATCAGGCTGCAGAGTGGCATGGGACCACGTGAAGGACATAGTGCAGCCGGCACTGCGACAGCGACCGCCTATGGCGGTCAGAGGCGGCCGTGGGGACTTACTGGAGGTCACCATGGACCTGAAACTGGACTAAGTCCGCTCGGTAGTGCGCAACTCGGGCCGATGTCAAGGGGTTGAGTATTGGGTGGGCAAGCATGCGCTGAAGGCCCGCACGGTGTGGATGAACCCTCGGTGGAGCTTAGAGCAACCACGGGCGACCTATGGACACCGCTGTAGGAGGCCCCCTAGTTCGCAGGACTACGCATTGGAGACCGCCCAGGACGGATTGGGGTCTCGGTCTGGGGCCCGGCCCTAGTGTGCGACGGCATGCAGAAGAAGGTAGCTGCGGAGTTGGGTGCCGAAGTTAAACAACCCAAGACACTGGCCAGGGTGTACGGATATGGGCCTCGCTTTGGCATGGATGCATGCGATGCAGACTCCTATGCCCAGTAGGAAATACTTCGAGTATGGCCCACTCTGGACGTGAAGCTAATCAAATGCAAGCATCTCACACGCTCACACCTGCAGCGACCCACCTTTGCGCTCACCGTGGAGGACGTGCCAGCAGAGTGGGAACAATCTGTTCTCCGGGAGAACGACGCCTGGATGCGACCGAAGGTATGGGTCAGATGTGTAACCCAACAAACCCCGGGGTAGAGAAAACATGTGGGCCCTGGAGCGCATGTGGTACGTGGTGCGCGAGTGGAAGCGGAAGAACCCAGCCAGCAGCTGGCGAAGCAGGAATCATGGAGGTCGCCGCAGAGCAACGAGGAGGCTTGCGGCGACGAGGACATGAACGGTGTGGGCGAGGTGTGACAATCGCTCCGTGGGGGATGCTGTGGATGGCCCTATGGTGTGTGCGGGTGCTACCGGGGTGCACGTGGCCGGCCCCACCGCCTAATGTGACTGCCGCAGCGGCACGGCCGACGCAAAGCTACATCCCCCCTCCTCCCCGGTGGCCATCACTATACGACCCGGCGTGCATGCTCCTAGAACGCAGTGGGGACATCCACCGGAAGCCAGGGCCCCTGCAGGTGGAATCCGCAAATGTGACCCCCCTACGACGACATTGGAGGCAGGTCATGACCTCCAAGGCGGACGTCCTATGTCTACAAGAAACGAGACTCACGGCAAGACAAAGGGCCATAACGGTGCTGGCAAAAAAAAAAAACGGGATGGCGAGCGCTCTGGGGTGCACCGCTTCCCCCCAATGGGGCCGGTATGTGGGACACCGGGCCTGGAATACATGGACATGGGTAGCAGAGGAGTTCCTGTTGCTGGAGCTCAACAAGGACGGCACCATGGAATCGGTACTCCAACAAAAGTGGCTGGGCCCTCCAGTGTTGAAAAGGACTGCACAGAAACTTGGAAAAATGGGGTGGGGGCACGTTGAGCACGGCAACCATCACCAAACCCGGCCCCAACAAAAAGATGCCCAGTGGGACCTCAAAAATTAAGGCCATCCAGTTCATGGACGCGATGAGAGGATCGCCGAAGCCGGTGCTAAGGTGCGTGCGTGCACGGGAGGTGTCCGCAAAGACGAGACCAGGCAGATGGCCTAGAGAGGTAAAGCAATGCTGGCACTCTGCGCGCAAAGGACCTGAGCGGCTGCAGCGGGAAGGATCCCTATTGGAGGGGGTAGCGATGTTGCCAGAGAAGACACTATGTAGTGGCAAGGAGCTACTCATGGAGACCCTGGAGGCGGCTGTTCCAACACGGGCTAAGGCGGAGGAGCAAGCACGAGTGAAGGCCTAGGAGCAATGGATAGACGAATCTTGGGCCGAATCGCCATGAACAGTGTGCCGCCGGATCACGGGATGAGGAGATGTAGCATTGCACATGGTAAAGACACCGAGCGGCAAGTTCACTGCAAACATCGCCGAAATGGATGAAGCCATTAGGGCAGCGTGGACGCCCATATGGCACTGGAGCCCTCCGTGGACAAATTCATACGTGAGTATTGACGGCACGTGCAGCACAGTGCAATGAAGGCCCAGGTGCTCACGGGATAGGTGCCGTTGCAACGGGCACGAAAAATGGGCGTGAAGACGGCAAACGGCTTGTACTTTTGGTCCGCGACCTTGCTCAAGCGCCTCCCCATGCCCTTCTGGGATGCGCTCGCAGAGCTCCTACGAGTGGTGGAGCGCACGGGGTGCTGGCTAGACCAAGTGGCGGAAGGATTCACATCATTAGTGCCGAAGGGGGAGGGGGAAGGCGACCCCATGAAGCTGCGATCACTGACATTGTTGTCGCATCCATGTACCGCCTAGGAGTACGACTGGAAGATGCCCTGCATTGGCAAGAGCAATGGATACATCTGGAGGCATATGGATTCCGCCCCCACAAAGGGGCCATCGACGCAGCAACGGTCCTGGCCCTCGTGGTGGAGCTGGCGCAGGTGCTCAAGGCCCTGCTGGTGGGGGCTGGCACAGACTACACTAAATGTTTTGACCCGATATCCCAGGCCATTTCCATGGCCCTGATGGAGGAGCCGGGAATCGATAAAGGAGTATTGAGGGCCTTCCGCGGCATGGATGTCCAACTCAAGTGCATGTTCAAGATCAAGGGTTGCCTAGCGGCTTGGTGGGCAGCCACGAATGGAGTGTTGCAGGGTTGCCCACTGAGCATCATCGTTATTAATGCCTTAACGACCACATGGAAAAGGATCATCGGCGATGTAGAGTGACCGGTGACGGTCACCACGAAGGAAATGCCGCCGGCCCCGAAGGAGGAAGAGCTCCCTTGGTGGTATTGGTCAAGCTATGGGGCGGGCCTGGACTAGATATGGGTGTGGATATGTGTACAGTCCTGCTGCTGCTGGAGCAAGGCTAGATTGTGGACAGGGAACACCAACCCCCGCTGGACCCGGACAACGGGGGGGGGCATGCAACCCCCGCGAAGACCGGACGGCTGCTAGGCGGCAGTGCCCATGCTAGCGGAGAAGATATGGGGACACCTTAGGCTGCAGGTAATGCCCACCCCAGCAAGCACGGAACACTCCAGGGCGTCACTGAGAGGCCCCCTTTCACCAGGTACCGCGTTGGAGGCGACCAGCGAGGCCAAACTCCCTGATCCTGCCGAGAAACCTCTTTGGAGCGGGCTTTGAGGACAACGCGAGTGATGAAACGCAAACGTCGGATGATGGCCAAGAGGATGCCGAGGATACGGCCCCGGGGACGAAGATCGCCATTTCGGCCGAAGGCTACGCCGATGACACATACATGCTCGCCATGCACCTCTTGTCGTTGCTGGCTATGCTGGCGGCAACTAGCAAGTGGCTGCAGCGAACGGGGTAGGAAGTGAATGCCAAGAAATCGCCGGCGTTCATGGCGACTCACTCGGCACACAAGCGGCCGGCCATAATGGATGCGATGCTGGATGGGGTGCAAATACCCACCTAGCAAGAATTTCGACAGCTGGGGCTGGGGGTACGCACAATGCCACAACGAGGCACGGGCCCGCTGTTGCAGACTCACATTGCGGAAGGCAAAAAGGCACTACGGAAGACCCGCACGATACCCGGGGGCTTTGATCGAAAGGCCACGGTGGCGGCGGTGATGATTGTGGCGGCGACACTGTTTGGAGTCGAGGTGGCAGACATCGCACAGAGAGACATCCACAGCCCGGAGACAGCGATCATGACGGCGATATGGGGGCCCAACAGACCCTGTAGAGTGAAGGAGGTGGTGTTTGCCGTGCTACTGCCAGGGCATAGGGTGACCCCCTCCATGGTGATCCCGTACAAGAGAATGTGCTGGCTGGCGCATATTGCGCGCAGCCCAGGCACAGCCCAGACGGTCACACAGGCCATGTGGGAGCACACGGAGAGACCCAAGGCTACTAGGCCGCTGGGAAGGGCCCTGCATGAGTTTCGCAGGCTGGGCAGGCACAACCTGCGGGGGTGGTGGAGCTAGGCCGTGCCACGCACGGGTATTTCCGTGCACCTAGTACATGCGTCCAAAAAATACGTGCAGCATCTGTTTTGAGGGTCGCTGAGCGAGCACCACTTGGAGGCGTCGGAGAAACGCAAGCCTCGCATCTTCGGCGGTATGGGCGGTATGGCCTACTGACTCTGAGCGAATTGGCCCTATGCGCCACGGAGCTGGACAAGTCGCTGCTCAGAGGGGTGCTAGCAGGGGCCGTATGGATAGCTGATAGGGCGCATCATACGGGACTCCGCCAGGATGATCGCTGTCCCTACTGCCCCTAGGGGACCCGAGAGGATGGCGACCACCTCTTGTGGTGGTGTGAGGCTTGGAAGGCCACCAGAGACTCATTCCTGCCGGACGTCATGTTGCTGGCGAGAGCACTCAAGTTGGGGGCACTGTCAGAGTGGCCCCCATGCCTCCGCCTTTGCGGACTGTTGCCGGAGTCGGTGGTGAGGCACAATGGACTGGCGGGGGGGCTGGGATGGAAAAAACGCGGTAGAGAGCTGCACAGGGTCTCACGGCATTGGGTCCCGGGCCCAGGGGGGACTGCGAAGAGGCATGTCACCAGAGAGCGGAACTGGCCGTGGCGGGGCAGCGATGGGGGGACGACGACCACAACCCGTTGGAGCAGGTCGTGCACAAGTTACATGGCATGTTCGTGGCGGTGCTGTGGGCCAGAATGCAGCGGGAGGAGGAGGCCTGCCTCCTATTTCCGGTGGAGCAATGCAAAGCGCCGCACGACTGTTATCCCTGGCACCAGCCGCAACCTCCTTTCCTGAAACCGCGTTTGACGGAGCTGCTGGAGCTGGGACCACTGCCCGGAGACTTGAAATGGGTGGACGACAATCTGCCAGCCATACTGTGTTGGCTCTGAGAGCTACAGTGGCTGCCGAGCGATGACAACTTGCCGGAGGCACATCGACAAGTATCCTTTATGGAGCTGGCACTGGACTTTGAATCTCATGCGGGGAGACCTGTCCCTCCTACCCCGCAGTCCAGGTTCGTGGGCACGGAGATGTCCCTGCAGGAAAAAGGCCGGGTTATCCTGCCGGCGTCAAGTCGGCTAGGGAGAGCGGCAGGCCGGGTGTCTATTCTTCCAGTCGGCATCACCAACAGGTGCCGATCCCTCGTCCCGTTGGGGGCTGGCACTACAACAAGAGTGAAAGGTAGGCCCATTTTCACCAGGCTGGCGGCAATCTGGCACCATCTGCGGCGTCTGCAGCCGTACAGCTCGGCACGATGGGCCCGCCAGCAACAATCTAGAGTGGCGCGGCAATAGCACAAGCGGAAGAGATCCCAGGGGACACAGGTGGTGGCGTCAGGAGGACAACCGCCGCAGCGGGAGAGATGCCCGGGGAAAGGAGGCGCGAAGCGATTGGCGGGGGCGTGTGCTAGTGACTTCTATGCGGGCCCGGTGGTACCACCAGGGGCCAGGAGGGGCCCGCAGTACTAGGTGACGGAAATGGCCGACACCCAAATGGATGTGCCACGGCGTGGTGGGGCGGCGCTCTTCACCCTGCCACCGAAGTGTACTGCGGCGAGACGCCCGGAACAGCGCCCTCGGCTTCCACGCCTTTGTATTTGCGCGGCACACCAACACAGACAATGTGGCGGCAGTCGGTAGGAGTGCAGCACTGCTGTGCCAGGGGCCATGCCGGACACCCAGCGCCGGGCGGTGACGCGCACCCCGGGGGCTGGGGGCACACCGTCAGCGAAACGGCACAGAAAGCAGCGGACACAGCCGCCCGAAGCTGTCAGGGAGCGACCTCACAAGCGAGGGAGGGAGGGTCCAGCCCCCCCCCCCCTTCCACCCAAGAGAGCATGCATGCAGCTGCAGGACACCACACGGCATGGGGGGGCGGGGACGGAGGTGACATAACCCCCACGCCCCAGAGGTTCTGGCCCGGGCGAGGCCCCCCGCCGCGACCCGAGCAGGCACCGGAGACAGGGACTCAGGCCTTCAGGAGTGCACCACTTGTCTTCTAAGCTGGCGCCTCAAGCGACTGCTGGGGGCCCTGGACCCATGCGGGCCTCCCTCTTTAAAATTGTTCAACACAGTGCTCAGGCACACCAACACACACACACACACACACACACCAAACAAGAAGTATGTACCCGCATCACCAACCCACACGCACGCAGCACGCGGCACATGGGCATCCAGCACACATACCATCCAAACAACACCCAACACATCCACAACACATCCAGATATCACACACAGTACATGCAGAATACGTGCAGGCTGACCTTTAGACACAACTGTTGCTGGTCTTCCTTTGGGGCCTGCAACACTTTTGTGCCATGGCATTTACTCCTGCACTGTTCCACCCCTTTGCAGCATCAGACTCTGCCTGCATCCTGAGCTGGAGTCTGCATCCCCGCAGAAAGTGGCCCTTGCTGTGCATTGCGCACCAATGCCATCTTCGTGCCCGCCAGTGTCATACGCGATTCCCGGGCAAGTCACCGGCATGGCTGCCGAAGGACGTCTGAAGGTGATGTGGGTGGACGGTAGTGAGCAAGAGGTTGACCGACTGGAGGTTTGTGTGGTGTGCCTGAATGTAGTATGGTGTGTGGGTGTGTGTCTGTGGGCGCTGCATCCTGGCGCGCGTGCCTGTGGTGTGTACCGGACGCCCAATGTCTGTCCCGTGCGCGACGTGTGTTTTGCGGGTACTTTCGGGCTCGAGTCCTATGTCTGATGATCACTGGCGGACACGCCAGCGCACAACCCCGGCGTGTTGCCCTCCGGCCACGTGGGGCTCGACCATGCGAGCTTGAACGCCAGAGTCGGGCGTGTGCGTGCTCTGCTATGCATGCGGGAATGAATCGTGGCAATGATTGGTGTTTTCACGCCCCTTTGTAACCCCCCCCCACCCATCTAGCCCCCTTTTCTACTCCTCAGGGGCTGGGCGGTGTATGGTGCAAGGGGGGGGGGGTCCCGGGTGCAACCCATCCCCCACCCCCCAACACCTCAGCGAGGCGGAATTGACAGGGGTCGGCAAGGGCTGGGTTGCTGATCCTCCACCACCCCACGGCGTGTTCCTGTCGTGCGGGGTTGTGTGACATTTTTACGTTTTTTGTCCAACGGGGCAGTCTACCTCCCTCAGAATCACCGGTGGTTTGTGAGCAGCTGCTCCCGTCAAATACGGCCTCCTCAATACATGACACTCCGGACTTGCAGTTCGCTGACGGCAGTTGGCATTTGAGTGGCGGAGCTTCGCACGTAATTGACAGCCGTTGGTGATTACCTCTTGGGGCTGGTACTCAACGGCGTCCAGTGATTGTTTTTGCCAATACCTCCGGAACAATGGAGTAGGTTCACTGCGTGGATGCAGGCCCCACCCCCCCTCCCAACACGTTCAGCACCGCTGCTTATCGCCCACGTTTTTGCGCTGCATTTTCTCAGTTGGTGTCTCTCCCCGACCCTGAAAGCGATGATGACAGTAGCGACGATGACGAGTGGGAGTCGGACAGTGATGAGGACATCAGTGCCTCCTCTGCCCCTGCTGAGGCTGAGGCCAGTGATTTCGAGCAGCTCTTTGCTTCGGTTCAAGAAGAGCAGGCAGAGGTATGGGCGGGCCACACACATGCTGCAATGCACACGCATGCCAGGGAGTGCGCACCCACTTGTGTGTAGGTGTGTATGTGTATTTGTGCGTGTGCGTGTCCTCTTGCACATGTGACGGATAAGAATATTTTCAACAACGCCACCGCTTGCTGTCATCCACCACCGCTCTGTAGCTCTGTAGCTCTGTCCGGACTCCAGCAGCATTGGGATGTGTGTGCTTGCTTACCCCAGAAGCGTATTGCCATGCAACGGGAGTGTTTCCCAGTTTCTGTACCCGAACAAGACGTTGCCACACATGGGGGTTGGGTGTGTGCCAGTAGCCCCCCCCCGCGCCCCCCTGTGCCTCAACCCCCCCCCCCCCCCGCGCCCTCCTGTGCCTCAGGGGGCGCTCGTGCCTCAGGGGTCATTTGGGTGGTATGTCTTTGGACCCCTCCACCTCCAGTGGCCTTAGCGCTGCAAATCTGTGGCCAAGGGCCCACCGCTGCAGGTCAGTCCCTGTGCTCAGCACGTCCCAAGGGGGCCTTTGGGGGTCTCAGGCGCACACCTTGTGAGCCAGGCCAAGCGCCAGGCAAGGGCTCTGGGGTAGGGCCATGAAAACCCCACTCTCGGGACTTTGCTGCGACAATATCTCACAAATGTGCCAATTTGGGAAGGATGGGGGAAAATGGGGGTTCACATTGAGATTTTTTTTTTGCTTTCTGTGGAGAAATGGGGAAAACTCGGTGTGAAAGGCCCGAAAATCCTATTTTCGGTTGGTAGATTGGGGGAGGGGGGTCGCCAATGGGCCAATGGGCCTCTGAGCTCGCAAAGGAAGAGACATTCTTTGCATCATGTCGAAAACCGGGGCTGGATTGATGAGAAAACTCCCAAGAGGAATCTTCCATGGCAAGAGATGAAATTCGATACCCACCAAGCGGCTGTCATGCTACAATACAATGGCATCCTACAGTAGTTGTAGTGTTGTATTGCTGCATGTCCTGCTGCTCAAAGGCCGACAACAATGAGTCCCTGGTAGGGGATGATACCCCCACCGATGGTTGAGTGGACAGTAGGCTCCCCGGGCCCCTACCCACGCTATGCCTGGACGCTGGGGACTGGTTGCATACCTCAATTTCCCCCCATGTTCCCTTTTGGTCCCCCATTGTTCCTCCATTGTTCCCCCATTTGCCCCCAATTTCCCCTGCCCCCACCCCCCCTGACACCCATTTCCCCCCATTCCGCCCCATATTCTCCCGTTTCCCCCTGTGTTCCCGCGTTTTCCCCCATTCGCCCCCATTTTTCCTGCTTCCCATTTTCTTCGGAAACCTGAGGGGGAATTTGAGGAGCAGCCCTGGCGGGATATTCATGGGCCCAGTTGAGCCCCGTGACCAAGCACTCAGCACTGTACCACCTGTGCCCCCGATGGTGGCAGTCAAGGTGCGCCCCCCAGTAGCAGCCTTATAAACCCCCCCCCCATTAGTACCCCGGGGGGGGGGGGGGGGTTGTTGATCTGGAATTTCTGGGGTTCTCAAGGGGGGGTGTTGATAGGAGGGGGGGGTGTTATTTGGGTCGGATAAAATTTTCACTAAAATGTCCCAAAATCATTTCTCAAGTTGGGCTACCTGTGGCCCAACAACGGCGGGTCTCACATCTCTCTTAGGGGGTTGTCCAAGGATAAATTATTGTCCTGATGCTGATCTGATTGATTTTGCACCACAGCCTATTGAGGAGCCCAGCAATAAGCCTCCAGCAATGCGCATGACGCAGGCAACCATTGCTGCATTTTTCCAGCCCCATGATGGTGCCAGCTCCAGCTCCAGCTGTTCCTCTCAGTAGAGGACTTACTTTTCAGCAACATTGCGTTGAACCCATGCCAGGCTACTACTGGACTTCAGTGGTCTCTTGCAGGTTTGCCCAGGAAGGCTGCATGAGCGGCAAGTTGAAGAGTTGAGGTAGACCTGTTCTATAGCTGGAGGGTGACAGATTCCAGTTTGTGTGGGGCGCCGGGTTGCCCCCATATTGGCCTGTCTCATTGGGATTGGCCCAAAGACGATGGCCGTGTGCACTGGGGCCAGCATCTTGGGAGAGATCAGGCACCCAGCAAAGTGCCGGACTGATGACAGTACCGAGACCCCACCACAGCGCTGGCAGGCGGGAGGTGCTGCTGTATCTGTGTGTGTCTTGGGTTCAGCAGCCACTGCACACCTTCGCAGACCTGTGGTACCCCCCCCCCCTTTATACCCCCCCCTCGCATAACCCCCCTTGGCCTATTTCCCCGCCCCCTCATTATTCTGGAAATTCCAGATCAAAAAGCCAGCCCCCCCCGCCCCACTTGGCCTTGGACATATGCGGCACAAACCATGCACTGCACTAGTTCTGAAATGCTCCACCAGCTGACACACACACTTCACTCGTTTTCAAGGGGGCTGCATTTGCATCCTGGTGCTCTACTGCTACAGCCTTCTGATGCCTTCCCCATCTTTTCTCAGTCCAGTGGGGCTGTACAAACCAGCGGCTCGCAGGCAACGCTGACCTCTTCCTTCACTGTGCTTGACGACCCCTTCGAGACGCACCATTTCATGGACGAAGAGGGTCTACGCGCGGACAAAGTGTGTTGCATGAATGCGCTGATGTGCAATTCAACGACGCCCTTCCCATGTCGCCCTCTGCAACCCGCGCGTCCAGCCATAGTCTTTGAAACCGGCCTCTGATCTGAGCCCGTTACAAAAACGTATCCAGCCCCTTGTGAAGCCATCCGAGAGGGTGCGCGTGGCGAATGAGCGCTGGCGATGGATGCCCAAACCTGCCATCCGTAAATGAGTGTCGGCCCCAGAGGGTCGCACTCTGCCGATCCGCACTGCGTCGGAGCAAACACACACGGGCACACACACGTACCCCGACTGGACAGACACCTGCTGCTACGGGTCACAACCCACCGTGCGCCGTGTGCTGCGTGAAGCGCCGGGGGTCGCGTGGCAAAGCAACGACGTTGCAGTCAAACCCGGTCAGTCCTCGGCGGTTTGGGGTTCTGGATGTTGGCCAGTGGCTGCTGAGGACTGGGGGCTGTGCGGTAGAGGACGCGTGGTCTACTGCCGTTGTGGACTTGCGACTCAAAAGTTAACGACTGCGCCAACTCCGCCCACCGTATTTCGTCACCGGCCTTTGCTCTGTGAAGTGATTGGCTTGGCTCCTGTCGGCAGCAGGTCTTGATACTTTGGTTCATGACAATGTGCGACAGTACCCTGAGATTAATGGCTGCATTCCCCCTACCAGGCCACGGTGATGGTGACAGGACGCATGAGTTGCATGAATCACCGGAAACAGGGGACCTGCGTTCTGTGGGCTGCTGGGCGCGGCGCGGTGGTGTCCGGCCGCCCTGCCCCGGCATCTCGCTCATCGAGATGTGCATGCGGCATGCGGCGTGCGTGGTCGCGCGCACGCCGCATGTTTTTGTTTTCCGGGGGGGAAGGGTCAGAGCGCCTGAATTCTGGAGGCCATTCCACAAGGAGGGCCTTGTTGGTTGCAGTCAACGCACCTTTTGCTCATGGTCGATGTAAACACATGATCATAGGCATTGCTCAAGAGAATACGTGAAGAATGGAAGTTGCTCAACCAAAGCCTGCCTGCTAACGGCGTCAAAGTCAAGGTCTCCTCGGCAAATGCACAACTAATGAAGGTACGCCCGGCCTTGCTCCCTGCGCCTTCCACCAGCAGTCCTGCAGTATACTCCAGGACCTAGCTGCTGCTTTCTCGGACGCTGTGAGCCACTCCAATCCACTGAAACAGCTGCAATGCACAGAACAGGATTCGCCCAGCTGCGTCACCAATGTGACTGGGTTGCATGAGCACGCGCTCACGCATATGCAGTCCTCCCATCCCCCAGTCTGTCTGACCCATACACCCCAGCTTTCCAGTGGCCCATATTCCCCCATGCCGCTTGTCGGGTCGCCCAGCCCCTATCAGGAAGTTCTGTTCCCTGAAAAAGCCAATGCTTTGATTGGAACCATTGAGGGTTATAGAGGGATGCAGAGGGTTGTAGAAGATCCCTGGAAGACAGGAAGACTGTAGAGTTGCTGGTCATGGCAGATTCCTGGACTTTCCAGAATTATCAAGAGACATGCCCAAAATACCACCTACAAAAGGCAGGGGGCCACTGGAAAAAAATTCGCG